>JAUTXW010000329.1:885000-1485000 GCA_030620095.1 Kuschelorhynchus macadamiae
TCTCATTGTACCGAGTTTTTACAAAGTTTATTTGAGTTTCTTATACTACTTAAAATGGAGGGTAATTATTCCAACGAAGAGAATTTGGATATGATAGAACTTTATTTTAAAGCAAATAGAAATACACAAGCAGCTGCGCGTTCATACGAAGAACAATTTCCAGACCGACATCAACTAAGCCAAAGGTATTTCAGATTTCTAATTGTTGACCTGTTAGCCTACGGGTCTTTTTTGAAACCGAAACCAAAGACCTATTCAATAGATAATGAAGCAAGAAACGCAGCTATAATAGAAAGTGTCAGGGACAACCCAACAACCTCAGTAAGAAAGATTGAAGAACAAACGGCAATTCCCAAATCAACCGTCAAACGAGTCTTGAAAAAACTTCACTTTCATCCCTATAAACCTACTATTGTACAGGGTCTTCAGGTAAATGATTTTGCTAGAAGAATCACGTTTAGTGAATGGTTCATCAACAAATGCCAGCAAATACCCAACTTTCATTCTAAAGTACTTTGGACAGATGAAACACGATTTACAAACTGTGGAATTTTCAATAAACATAATACTCATTACTGGGGCACCGAGAATCCTCATAATTTAGAAGAAAGACGTTTACAAACAAAATTTGGGTTCAATGTGTGGTGTGGCATTATAGGTAATTCCAAACAATGCACTTCTGCTTTAAATCACTCATAACAATTTGTATTTTAGATAACCGTTTGATTGGGCCGTTCATTTTCCAAGAAAATTTATCGGGTAACAGATATTTGCAACTATTACGGGAACAAATTATTCCAGAAGTTATAAATTCTGTTCCCCCAAACGACCTGCAAAATATTTGGTTCCAACAAGATGGCTGTCCGGCTCACGGTACCAGAGAGGTGATGGCGGTCCTCAGAAATACTTTCGGGGAAAATATTATCGCTAATAATGGCCCTGTTGCTTGGCCGGCAAGGTCACCGGATATTACTCCTCCCGATTTTTATTTATGGGGATACACAAAAAATGAGGTCTACGAATTTTCTCCGCCAGAAAGTCTCAGAGAGCTAGAAGACAGAGTCCGAGATGTTTTTGCTAATATTAACAGGAACACCTTAAGAAGGGTTACACGGAAGGTCTTGGAGAAATGTCAAAAATGTGTGGAAAATGGAGGGAGGCATGTGGTGTAACTTATATTTTTTTTATGTGTTAATTTAAATTTAGTTTAGGTATTTTCAATAGTGTGATAGTTACATTTTAGTCACTAGGTATTCACTGTTAGTATAATATCTTAGTTGAAAATCTGAAACATCGATGGTTGAATTAATATTTTTACCCATAAGCTAACAAGTTTACAATTAGAAATCTGAAATGCCTTTGGCTTGGTTGATGTCGGTCTGGAAATTGTTCTTCGTATGAACGCGCAGCTGCTTGTGTATTCCTATTTGCTTTAAAATAAAGTTCTATCATATTCAAATTCTCTTCGTTGGAATAATTACCCTATATTTTAAGTAGTATAAGAAACTCAAATAAACTTTGTAAAAACTCGGCACAATGAGAAAATGATAACAAGTACTATTCAGGAACACAAAATGATTGTTGACATGCGGCATTCTTTTGTTTCATTATGGCCGCCATGCGTAATCAAAGCCTATTTACAAAAAAATAATTATTTTGGTTTTTAGAGCTCAAGAAAAATAATAATCTTACCTTGTTATACATCATTGGAAAGCTCTTAAAAAGATCTTTCCAAAAATACAATAATCCAATATGGCGTCGGTAAGAAAATAAAAAGTTGATGCCAATATCTCAAAAACAATTGAAGCTAGAAACTTCGTTTTACCTGCATAATGTTCCTCTAATAAAAGTGCCCTAATAATGTATAAACCATAAAACCATAATACGAGTCGTTTAGAAGTTACGGGCAAAAGTTGAAAATGCACCATTTTGATTTTTCCCAATTATCTTGAAAACCACAAAAGATATCCTAAACTTCAAAACGTCATCAAATTTGTAATAAAATTCTCTAAAACTTTCCTAATTTAACCCACCCTGTAGCTATAGCGGTTTACGAGATAGCAATGCATATAAGCCAAATTTGGGACACATTGTATATATATATATATATATATATATATATATATATATATATATATATATATATATATATATATATATATATACATATATATATATATATATATATATATATATATATATATATATATATATATATATATATATAGGGTGTCCCACTAAGGGTGGCCGGATAGCTTTTCTCAGAAACTATGAAAGCTACAGACGTAAAAGATGTCTTTGAATTTATAAGAAACTGTGACAAATCTGATGAAAAATCAATCCACCTAGCGAAAGGATTTTTAGGTGAGATGATCGATTTTGAATTCACGTTTCTGGCGTTAGTGTTTAATGACATTTTCTCAATCACGGACATACTATTTGACGTTCTTCAAAAAAATCGCTTGACATTCATTTTTGCATATCCAATATTAAACGCTGTCGTGAGACGCTCTGTAAAAAAAGAAATGAATTTTTTTTAATACCACGTTTGATAAAGCAAATTCTATTACAAAAATAAATCATTACAAGCGTGAGCTTGCTAAGCTTTCACCTGAAGAAATTAGGACTAAGTATAGAACCCTTTTTTATGAAGTGTTGGAACATATTTTAATGGAAACGACACTAAGATTTCAAGACTGTGAAAAACTTACATTTTTATGTTTGGCAGGTTCTGCTAAATTTTCCGAATATAGTTTAAATTTTCCGACTGGCCCGTTTGAAACTTTGTTACAGTTATATGGGGAAATATTTTCAAAAAGTCAACCACTTAAAAATGAGCTTGGTCTTATTTTTGCCAATGAGAGTAATTGGAATATATCGCTGCAAGAGCAAGTGAAAAAAATTAATAAAAATAAATATATTTTTACCGAAGCATGTAAATTGTTTTCCTTTATTTTGACAATACCGTCGACAAGTGCTTCAGTGGAAAGAAGTTTTTCTTGTGTAAAAACTTATTAAGGAAATACAATATCTCAAGAAAGACTTACTTCTTTTGGCAATATTTCAATTCAAAAGGAATTTCTGGAGGAGATTAGGGCAACTCATCCATTTTATGAGGATGTTATAAATAAATTTGCTGCTATGAAGGATAGGAGAATTGATTTAGTATACGAAATTTAGGTAAGTCGTAAAAAAATATTCTACCCCCTCCACATATAAAAAAATTCTGGAAAAAAAATTATTGCGATATTTTTTTGCTTCATTTGCACTTCACTTACTTTTTCACCCGCGAGCCGCCACTGTTGTTAACAGAACATTTTATTTTATATTATTATATATATTATATTTTAATATTCTATATACCCCCTCCGAAACATGTCCCCAACTCCATTTATTATACTTTGACTTATTGGGAGCAAGTCTGGGTGTGTAAGCCTGATTTTGTACAGAATTCTGAAATACGTTAATGTCAATATCATTTAAGTCAATGTCTAAGGAGATAGGTACGGTACGTATTTCAACCATCAAATCATTACTCTTAAAAATATTCAGAACGTGAGAAATTGATTTTATTTACAACTACATTTCTGCCAGCAACATTTTTAACACCTCATATAATAAATGTAATACATTTTATTTAAACTATTTCTGAATTCTAACTATTCCTTTATATGTTCTGTATAATTCTTTAAAAATATGTCAAAAAATACTGGGTTTCCATTAAAAAGAGTTTGTTATCATAACTATACTCCGTATTTAGTTCATAAAATGCAGTAGGAAACATAATAGTTCACATGTCCCCGCCATTCTTAGAAAAATCTACCAAAGTGATATTACAGAATTTATATCATGTTTGATGTTCATACTGTATAAATTCCCCGTTACTACTCTCGTAAGATTTTGATTAGATCTTCACGTCCTAGGCTCCCTAGATGCCTTATGTTGGCCTGTTCATTGCACAGCTAAAACACCTTGCGAACAAAATTAAATGGTATATAGAGATGAACCAATGAACTGATGATTTCGAATTCAACATGCCTATCTAATAAATGGTTTTAAAAAACAATACAAGACTTTAGTCATAACGAAACCTTAATTTTATAAAAAACAAGATTTAAATTAATTTAGTAAACAACTGTAAAATAATTATCTCTTATTATAAAATTTAATAATGATTGTAAGTTTATCTGTTAAAAACTAGTTGAATGAAGAAAATACTCATACTACACTGCGGTTACGTAAACATCTCGCGACTGTTCATAATACAGCTTCATACATTTTGTGTATATGTACTTTTCATTTCAGTCTCTATTCGGACGCGAGAAAGAAAGCTTCGAAAATGCCAAAAGTGATTTTGACGAAACGTCAGCAAAACTGTTCTTTTCAGATCGACAGTAGTGAACGGATGTACACCCGGAATGAAAACATATTATATATATATATATATATATATATATATATATATATATATAGGGTGTCCCACTAAGGGCGGCCGAGTAGCTTTTCTCAGAAACTATGAAAGCTACAGCTTCGCGAAAAAAAATTTCATGACTAAAGTGGCTAAGAGAAATTGCTGGAAAATATTTTCAAGTTTTTAGAACTACCTTAAGATGGCGTACCTGCAATGGTAAATAAAAAAACACTTTTTTTTGCAAAAATACCCAATATGAGATAACGTTTTGATAACAGCAACAAAACTCCAACCAAATCTGCGTCAGTTTTGTTAAAGGCGATTTGTCATATTTCCAATAATAAGGGTGGGGAAAGGTGATAAATAAATCAACTTTCAAAGCGCTCTGTCTCCTATATCTTTTATTTAATGTTATCCGAGTGGGTACTTGTTTGGACCAGTACCAAGCCTGAATAAAATGTGAGGTAAAGCCAACACTATTGTAATAAGGAGTATTTGCTTTCAAGTTGTAAGAAAGAATACTTTGTCGCAGAATAATAACATTTAATAATGATTAAAAGCTATTTCTTTTTGATCAGCGGAAAACAGGTTATTTTGAAATAACTAAAAAATGAATAAAGATATCAAAACGCGGTTTTCGCCATAATTTAGACAATTTTTTCCTGTTTAAAATTACACTGTTAAAAGCATACCGTTCCATTTGATTTCTTCGAGAAATTCTCTAAAAATTCACTTTTGTTTAAACAACGCCTCTAGTTAGTGTACCAAGAACTATCGAGAGCCAAAAATGACAGTAGTTAAAAGAGCTTTAAATGCTCTTTCAAACAAGTATCCACTTGGACAACATTAAATAAAAGGTGTAGGAGACAGAGCGCTTTGAAAGTTGATTTATTTATCACCTTCCCCCACCCTTATTATTGGAAATATGACAAAACGCCTTAAATAAAACTGACGCAGATTTTATTGGAGTTTTTGTTGCGTAATTTTTTTTTCGCGAAGCTGTAGCTTTCATAGTTTCTGAGAAAACCTACCCGGCCGCCCTTAGTGGTACACCCTGTATATATATATATATATATATATATATATATATATATATATATATATATATATATATATATATATATATATATATATATATATATATATATATATATATATGTATAAATCTATATACATATATATATATATATATATATATATATATATATATATATATATATATATATATGTAATCTATATACATATATATATATATATATATATATATATATATATATATATATATATATATATATATATATATATATATATATATATATATATATATATATATATATATATATATATATATATATGTATATATATATATATATATATATATATATATATATATATATATATATGTATATATGTATGTATCAGTTTCAATTTTTTTCTTGGGGTAGCGGTCTGCGGCTGAAGTAAAACTCGTTTTTTAGATACGCCGAGCTTTCGGAAATTTATTGTTTCCTTTTTCAAGGCTACAATACAAAACAGAACTTTACAATATTGCACCTCTAATTTAAGCTTTAACTTTTTTTTAATATTGAAAATTATATACAATATCTATATAAAGATATCAAGGAAGAGAGATGAAAGATTTTAACATTTCTGGTTGACTGAAAAATGTCTTTTTTTGAATTATTACTTTCATTTTCTATTTTCTGTGCCTACATTTTACTTAACTACTTAATTTAACTACTAATTCTATATTTTATTTGTGGTAAATTATGCTTGTTAAAATATTAGGATTCTACATTTATGTTTTTGAAAATTAATTTAAATATAATTTATACTTTAGGACTTACGTGCAAGGTGAGTTTATTACTACATCTATATATATATATATATATATATATATATATATATATATATATATATATATATATATATATATATATATATATATATATATATATATATATATATATATATATATATATATATATATATATATATATATATATATATATATATATATATATATATATATATATATATATATATATATATATATATATATATATATATATTAAAGTGTGGTTAGACCACACTTTAATTCGAAAACACACTAGAACTCTATCAACCAAGAGAGCCAGCTGGATTCCGCTAAGGCTTTGGAACTAATGATCAACTACATTGTCTAAAATCGCTAATAGAAAAGCGCAAGCATAGCAAAACTGCAAACAGATCGTGACTTAAAGGCTGGTATATCCTTTCTAATGCCATAACAAGAACAAATTCGCAGAAACTCAATGTTTTGTATAAAATAAATACTTTAGCTTCCATGTGAAAAATAAAAACTTACATTTAAGTCTAGTTAAAATCGTTTTAAGTATGAATAAAAATAATTAAAGTATAATTATGTAATTAAGTACACGATTTCGACAAATTTCATAGAAAATGTACTTAAATTAGGTTTTAGGTATTAAGTACAAGTAATTAAACTGATACTTAAAATTCCAAGTCCAAACTATGTTTAATACTTAAGTAAATATACAGAATTTCTAGAAATACTTCCCGTTGCTTTTTCAGTACAAAAGCTTAAAAGGACGTTTAATAAGGAACAGGAATGTTGAAGATCGTGTTGTTACTTATTTACAATCTCTTGGAAGTTATAACACATGTAGATGTGCATAAATATTTGAAAACAAAAATGTTGACTTCTTGAAAAACTAACTGGTCGTATGTTTTATTTTCAAGCCGACACTACAGCTATAATATCGCATTGTTTATTTTGCCGCACTCGGGCAATTACATTTTGCTTTTACACAACGCCCTCGACAACGCCTAAGCGAGATTACAAACATGAAATCTGTTATGATATTAAAATGAAAAGTACATATACACAAAATGTATGAAGCTGTATTATGAACAGTCGCTAGATGTTTACGTAACCGCAGTGTAGTATGAGTACTTTCTTCATTCGACTAGTTTTTAACACATAAACTTACAATAATTATTAAATTTTATAATAAGAGATAATTATTTTACCGTTGTTTACTAAATTAATTTAAATCTTGTTTTTTATAAAATTAAGGTTTCGTTATGACTAAAATCTTGTATTGTTTTTTAAAACCATTTATTAGATAGGCATGTTGAATTCGTAATCATCAGTTCATTGGTTCATCTCTATATACCATTTAATTTTGTTCGCAAGGTGTTTTAGCTGTGCAATGAACAGGCCAACATAAGGCATCTAGGGAGCCTAGGACATGAAGATCTAATCAAAATCTTACGAGAGTAGTAACGGGGAATTTATACAGTATGAACATCTAACATGATATAAATTCTGTAATATCACTTTGGTAGATTTTTCTAAGAATGGCTGGGACATGTGAACTATTATGTTTCCTAGTGCATTTTATGAACTAAATACGGAGTATAGTTATGATAACAAACTCTTTTTAATGCAAACCCAGTATTTTTTGACATATTGTTAAAAAACGCCTAACGTTGCATATTTAACTATTTAATCTTAAACCGTTTCTTATACAGAACATATTAAGGAATAGTTAGAATTCAGAAATAGTTTAAATAAAATGTATTACATTTATTTTAAGAGGTGTTAAAAATGTTGCTGGCAGAAATCTAGTTGTAAATAAAATCAATTTCTCACATTCTGAATATTTTTAAGAACAAAAAATTTGATGGTTGAAATACGTACCGTACCTATCTGTCCTTAGGCATTGACTTAAATGATATTGACATTAACGTATTTCAGAATTCTGTACAAAATCAGGCTTACACACCCAAACTTGCTCCCAATAAGTCAAAGTACAATAAATGGAGTTGGGGAAATGTTTCGGAGGGGGTATATATAATATTAAAATATAATATATATAATAATATAAGTCCTGAAACTGGAACCTGTGGTGGAAGATAGATCAAAATACAAGAGTTCTAACCACAGTACACCACAACCACAAGCATCATCAGCAGATGATATAAACAGTTTATATCATCTGCTGATGATGCTAACTTGGTTAGCGAAACGCGCGTCCAGAACGTAACAAGTTGTGGTGTAGTGTGGTTAGAACTCTTGTATTTTGATAATAATATAAAATAAAATGTATTTTTTTTTCCAAAATTTTTTTATAAGTGGAGGGGGTAGAATATTTTTTTACGACTCTCCTAAATTTTGAATACTAAATCAATTCTCCTACCCTTCGAAGCAGCAAATTTATTTATAACATCCTTATAAAATGGATGAGTTGCCCTAATCTCCTCCAGAAATTCTTTTTGAATTGAAATATTGCCAAGAGAAGTAAGTCTTTCTTGAAATATTGTATTTTCTTAATAAGTTTTTACACATTTGAAGCAAGAAAAACTTCTTTCCACTGAAGCACTTGTCGACGGTATTGTCAAAATAAAGGAAAACAATTTATATGCTTCGGTAAAAATCTATTTATTTTTATTAATCTTTTTCACTTGCTCTTGCAGCGATATATTCCAATTACTCTCATTGGCAAAAATAAGACCAAGCTCATTTTTAAGACGTTGACTTTTTGAAAATATTTCCCCATATAACTGCAACAAATTTTCAAACGGGCTAGTCGGAAAATTTAAACTATATTCGGAAAATTTAGCAGAACCTGCTAAACATGAAAATGTAAGTTTTTCACAGTCTTGAAATATTAGTGTCGTTTCCATTAAAATATGGTCCAATATTTCATAAGAAAGGGTTCTATACTTACCTCTAATTTCTTCAGGTGAAAGCTTAGCAAGCTCACGTTTGTATTGATTTATTTTTGTAATAGAATTTGCTTTATCAAACATGATATTAAAAAAAAATTCATTTCTATTTTTACAGAGCGCCTCACGACAGCGTTTTATAATGGATATGCAAAAATGAATGTCAAGCGACTTTTTTTGAAGAACGTCAAATAGTATGTCCGTGATTGAGAAAATATCATTAAACACTAATGCCAGAAACGTGAATTCAAAATCAATCATCTCACCTAAAAATCCTTTCGCAAGGCGGATTGATTTTTCATCAGATTTGTCACAGTTTGTAATAAATTCAAAGACGTCTTTTACACAAAACAGTCAAGTTAACTGCAAAGGAACTCACCGGTTGCAGCGAAATCCGCGAAAATAAAAGTAAACAACCACCCCAAACTAAACGACACGTGGGTGTAGTGTACTGCGCCTGCAATTCACCGAGAGCGTTGTATGGCGCTGGGCTCGACGTCATCGGGTACGCGTTGTCATGGCAACATAGTAAGAAAATCGTAAACTAAACATAGCACCTCCAGCAAAGTCAAAGCGGTTTGCGTTCGATTGAAAGTTTTAAAAATACATGCCGCCAACGGTCAAGTAAAATATTTATTCGAGATGTACAGTTTATTTTTACCAATTAGGTGAATAAAGAATGTAAAAACTAAAATTTTAAGAGATATATAATAAATATAGTTAGATGTTTGCTTGTTTATTTTTCCTGAGGAAGTAGCACTTCACCTACTTCACCTGAATAGCCGCCACTGGTTAACAATTGAAAATAATCCGTTCATTACCACAGTCAGCTAGCAGTGGAAAAGGATATATGTCAGACCTCTATAATAAACACTCTTAAAGAATACAAGGATCATCTTTACAAAATACAGCTTAAAGAAGTAAAGAATAATGCTAAAAGATACAAAACAGTTCCCGTTATCGGAATTGACTGAGATTTGGTATGCATACATAAAGCCGAGGTCAATACAATATTATGGTGCCCATCGTGTTTGTGAAAATGTAAAAAAAATATTTAAAAAAGCTTTTATTTATAAATTATTGAATTGAAAAGTAAAAAATAAAAGCTTTTTTTAAAAAAATATTGTTTACATTTATTTTATTTCATATCGAATTACTTAAATCGTAAAGATTTTAACACACCTTAGAATTTCGAGATAATAATGAGTCTGGAGAGGATATTTAAAATGTGAGAAATGGATTTTATTTAGACTAGGTTGCTGCCAGCAAGCGAAAGGACAACATTTTCAATGTCTTTTAAAATAAATCTAATACATTTTGTATAGTATTTTTCTGAAGTCTAGTTACTCTTTTACACGCTCTGTATAAAAAACTGTCAAAGATGGAATAGTTAACTCGGCACCAATACGTAAAATTGGGCTTCCTTTAAAAATATGACAAAAACATAATATGGGGTTTCACACTGTATACACTTACTTTAGTAAAATGCGCAAAAAACATACTAGTTTACGTGTCCAAGCAATTTTTAGAAAAATGTCCAAAGTGATAATACAGATGAGCAGAATGCATACTATGTAATCGAAAAACTGCATACAGACGCAGTAATTAGAACGATTATTATAATAGCCATTATTTTTGCATTTGCTATTCATATTCCAAAAATAAAATCTGACAAAATATTATGTGGTATATATAGATATTTCTTTTTCGAAAAAAAAAACTTAAACTCAATATCTTAGAACCCATTTATTCAGAAGTGAGAAGGTTTATGAAAAGTACTCAGCACTTCACGCAAAATGATCAGTTGAAATGAAGCCGTGCAATTGTTAAGAATACGAAATGAAAATACAGGTAACCAAAAAAAACTTCTAAATGTCAAATAACAAATCAACAAAAAAAAAAAACGACTTTTTAAAGTTCTTAAAAAAACATAAAAATTCTATTCAGGTTATGTACATATTATGTAACTCATTTAACCGATAAAATGAAATTTCTTTAAAAATAAGTCGATTCACCCCATATTTTCTTTTATTTTGAAATAAAATCCATTCCTGACAATTATTGTTCAAATTAAGATTATTAGAATAATAAAAGGTGTACATAATTAATTAACTTTGTTACGTTAGCAAAATCTCTACTGGAAATTTGTGCACAATCATCAAATACAATAAACACATTTTAAATTTTATTTTATAACTTTCAAATCCTGATCATTGGGTTTTACAAGGCTTTACAAATATGAAACAAAAAGGTCTGTCTGTATAATTTGTATATTATGCTGATCTAAACTTATAGTAATTGCTATAATTCTGGATTTGGATAATATACCCGTTATACAGGCATACCTTTTTGCACGTGTACACAGCCCTTTAAATTTTCGATATTATTTGATTCTAATAAATAGATCTTCATCAAACTAGTACCAGTTTAGACCACCCAGTTGTTAAGTGAAATAATTATACAACAAATTCTGGTTTGATTAGTATTTCTATCTATTATTTTGAAGATCGAAACAGATAATGATGATGTCAAATTATAGACCAACGAATAGTCGAAACCAATTTTATTTCAATGAATATCAAAAATATTGTATGCCCTAAATTTAAGAGTGGTGTAAAAAACGAAAGGGGCTGTGAATTTTAGGGCACGCCTTTAAACATTGTATTGTATAAGATATTTGAAAATCACTTTTCATACTTATGTGCAGTGGGGTAGCGACACTCCCGCTAGCCCCTGCAGTGCGGGGAGTCCATTGATTCGAGGGGCTCGGTGATAAGTAAGAGGGGGATTAGCAGCTTATTAGAGAATGATTTATTTATTTGTAAAAGGTGGTCTTGTAAAACCTCGCGCGGCTCCAAAGCTTCTAAATCCGACCCTGTTTTTTGAGTTACTTTGGATTATGAACGTGTGCAAGTGCTTTGCCCAACATTTGTGATGCGCCATTCTTATGTGCGATTGTCACATTCGTATGAATAGTGATTTTTGTTTAAACTTGTTATATACTATACTACTAACATGAAACAAACTGAAAATCTTCCTTCAAAAGTAAAGTAGACATGTTGAAATGAAAGACGCTCAAACCGTCGTAAATGTTATAAATACTATTTGGATATTCTGCATTAAGTATATTTTGTATTAATTATAATTTCTTTGTTTTAGATGGAAGAACTGGTCAAAGAAATGCAAGACACGGAGTCAGGGGGCGTGCCTGTAAGAAGCCAAAAGATATTTTTAACATCGATTCCAGCAGCTTTTATGGGTAATACAAATCTGTCTCCTCAGAATATTTATCTAATTTTCTTATAAAAGAGGTTTTAATAATTTTAATATAATAGATATTTCGATAAATCTAAGAAATAGATGATTTTAAAATAGCATGTTGTGATTCTGATAACAATTTCCTAAACTATTTAGGTCTATATATGGACAATAAAAAAATTCTAATTATCGAAATTTGTCACATCATTCTCAAGGTTCATATTATTTTAGAGCCGTCTGAAAAAATCGCCGCTAGTATTCAAGTTCTCTGGCTGAGATATTCCCGATGTCTATCCTAAAATTAAATAGAGAGTGACCGGAGAACTAACGTAAAAACTAATTTATCAAGACAAAAGTATTGAGGAGATGCCTATATCGTTATAGCCTTTAGAAGAATATTGTTCGAAACATAAGAAATATTTTAAAAAAACTACCATAAAAAAGGGATTACTTTACTTTTTGATCTTTATGCCATTTATGAACGAGATCTAAAAATTTTCGATAGGGAATTTAGAAAAGGAAAAAATTTTACGAAAATTTCGATAAATGCTATTTCGCATAAAAATATTTTTGTTTGTGTAATTTTTCATGTATAATATTATTTTCTCGAAATCGTTATATCGTGCAGGAATATATATATATATATATATATATATATATATATATATATATATATATATATATATATATATATATATATATATAATGTGTTTTCATTCCGGGTGTACATCCGTTCACTACTGTCGTTCTGAAAAGAACAGAGTCTCTATTCGGACGCGAGAGAGAAAGCTTCGAAAATGCAAAACTGTTCTTTTCAGAAGGACAGTAGTGAACGGATGTATACCCGGAATGAAAAAACATTGTATTTTTCCATCCGTGAAGGAGTAAAAATCAACATATATATATATATATATATATATATATATATATATATATATATATATATATATATATATATATATATATATATATATATATATATATATATATATATATATATACCGGGTGTCAACGAATCTATTTGACATGCCATAACGTTTGAAGTATTTGATTTATCAAAACAAAATTTGGTGTAGGTAAATGGTACATAAAAAGGAGAGTTTTCGCATATTTTACACTTACCGGTCACTTCAGGTTTCACCGGAAATGACTCCAGTTTCTATTTTTTAAATAAAACACTCTGTATACTTTTACATTTTTGGATTCCTGAATCAGAATATGACATTTTAAAAACTTGATTTTTATATAGTCATTTTTAAAATTGCATCTAAGTAGCCATGACCTGACGCAATATATTTGAATACCTACCCAATTGATTGAATTCTTTGCCATTAAATGTAAGGCGTTCACTTTGGTAACAACACGACGGAGCACCATGTCATAGTACACAGATAGTTTCCAATTTGCTACAAAGGACTTTTTCAAATCGCTGGATAAGAAGGTATTCTGCAATCCCGTGGCCAGCCAGGTCTCCTGACCTAACCCCGTGGGACTTTTTTCTTTGGGGACTGTTAAGTGAAAAGGTTTATCTTCACAGGCCATTCCCCATTGCATCCAGATTCCAATTCCTTTATGAAATTTAGTATTTTATCACACCTCGGAATACTCAGAATAATTCTCTTATGGCATTTTGCTCTAAAACTAAACTTATGGGTAGTTTTCTCTTCAGGCAATTTTAGATTTTCTAAGTTTTTGGCAACTCTGTACAATATTTTTTAAGTTTTATAATTCCAATAATATTTTCGGAGGAAGCAGAACTTTTTATGAGTAACATTTTTTATAAAATGAAAAATAAACAAGTTTTCCATTTGGTAAGAACTTTTTAGGACACGTTGTATATCTAAAATCATCGTTTAGTGAAATATTTACAAATAAAATACACTTTTACTTCCCTCGTAAAAGGGAAGTATTTTAGTTGTGAAAAAATCATTCTCGAAGAATTTTGCAGATATTCACTTTTCAGAGTCCCTAGATGCCGAAAAAATGTTTTCTCGGTTCCGTTGATCTGTCGGTCTGTCTGTCTGTCTGTCTGTCTGCTGTCTGTCTGTTTGCGGTATAACTAAAATACTACTTATCTGACTTACTTCAAATTTAGGTCAAACATTAATAGTCATATGGAGATGATCTGGTAAAATAAACTATATGACACAGTCAAATGGAGAAATCCAATATGTGAATATTGAAAAGTTAAAAAAATTATTACTAAAAAACTAATTATCCAATTTACTGCAAATTTTGCAATCAAGTATTATGTGGAAATCAACTGGTTAAATTTTGGTACGAATCTAAGATGGCGAAACAAAATGGATGGCGGCGTAATAAAATATTTAAAAAATCAGCCTGACAAATTACTTATTAGATTGATTTCATAGTATTTGGATAAATTGGTTGAATTGTGGTACGAATTGAAAATGGCGGAACAAAATGGCGACCAAAAAAATGTTTGTAGTTAAAAAATCACGCTCCCAGGTTTTACATATCTTCACTTTTTAGCGTCCCAAGATGCCAAAAAATATGTTGTCTTAATTCCGTCGGTCTGTCTGTCAGGTCGTGGCATAGCTAAAAAACTACTTATCCCATTGATTTAAAATTTTGGTTAAAAAAAGGGTTTACCTTAAATTTTAAACTGGTAACATTCTGGTACGAACCCAAGATAACAGAACAAGACAAAGAAGAAAGTACTTATTAGATTGATTTCAAATTGTGTGCAAGCATTAAGTGCGATAGAGAGATAAATTGGTAAAATTGTAGTACGAATTCAAGATGTTGAAACAAAACTGAGGTCAAATATAATATATAAGAAATCAACGTAAACATTATCTTCTTATTCAATAGAGTTTAAATTTTGCAAAAAAATAAATGTGATGTAAGAATAAACTGGCATGAATTCGGCACGATGGAACAAAATTGCAATCTTTAAAAAATCAGTGTACAAACTAATTTTTAAATTTATTTTAAACTATGCCAAAAAACAAGTGTGGTATAGGTAGAAATTGTTTATATCAAATATAGTGGAACAAAATGGCTCCAAATAAAAATGTTTGAAAAGACAGCATATAAGTGTTAATAAAGGACTATTTGTAGAACTAAATTGAGTCACACTTTACTATTCCTAATAAAAGAGAAGATTCATAACGAGGGAAGTTCCAGGTAAAGAAAATTTACAGATTTTTTTAAATTTCGAGAGGCTACTGAATCCCAACAGTACGTCCCGTTTGAAAGTAAAACGGCTTGTGTCCATATAGCATTTTTTCAATATTTATCTAAAATTGAAAGCTTCCGGTCTAACCGCGTCTTTTATGTTATAAAATAAAAATGTTAATTTAAATGCTACATAAAGCCTGAATTTACTTTTTCCAGTAAGGCCCATCAATTTTTTCTACCCTCTATCTTTAAAAAATCTAAAATATAATTAAAGCATTGCGACATTATTTTCTTTGACATATATTTGACAAACAAAAATTTCATTCAGTT
Source organism: Kuschelorhynchus macadamiae (assembly GCA_030620095.1). Taxonomy (NCBI): domain Eukaryota; kingdom Metazoa; phylum Arthropoda; class Insecta; order Coleoptera; family Curculionidae; genus Kuschelorhynchus; species Kuschelorhynchus macadamiae. The sequence continues at coordinate 900,878 of JAUTXW010000329.1, forward strand.
AGATATGAAAAAAGTTATGAAATCTGAAAAAAATGTTATTCTAAATAAAGTGTCTAACCACAAAGAAGAAATAATCAGTCGTAACTGCTTTTAATATATATTTGTTTTTAACCTTTGGCTATAACTGCTCAAAGCTTCTTTTTAATTTACACCTCGGGATATTTGTTGGAAACTTTTCCAAAACTGTTATCGATTATCAAATCATAAAAATCTTGATTTCGAAATTCCAGTTTCACACAAATTTAACTGTTTCGCAGTTCCAGCCAACTTTTTTAAATATTACGAACTTTTGTTAAAACGGACAATATACGATTTTAAAGGGTCACGAATAGAAAAAGTGATGTCACTCTTTTTGGGGGGATCAACGGGGATTATTTTTTATTGGTAAAATATTTTATAAAGATTAATTATTTAAGAACATGGTAACAGAAACACAAACATATGTGTAACCACTACTCTCTTTCCGGACCTCTAATATCTAGCCCTTATAACAAAATTTAACACTTAGTATGAATATTGAATATGTAGTAAGACTTTTTTTAAAATGTACAACTTCTTTTTGCAATTAGTATCTGAAAAAATTAAACCGTTTACTTTTAGGCTGTTTCTTTTAATGAAATTTTAAATTCGAATTTATCGAACTTCGTATAATATTTGTATACAAAAACATTATTAGAGTGGAAAAAAATCATACTTTTTTTATTATATATACACACCTAGAGATTACATTCCAGCCAATATTTTTAAAATATACAGTAGTTTTTATCCCCTTTCACAGTGCGCCAACGCCGCCCCGGTAATGTTACATATTACATACATTTTATTTGAATTTTCACAAGGTAAACAATCGGTGTAAAGGCTACTTATTTATTTTAATTCAAATTTGGCAATGGTGCAATAAAATACCAAATGATTAGTTTTAATATTCAGATGTTCGAAAATCTCAAATTTAACTTAAAATTTTTAAGGCAATAATTATAATCTTGTTATAATAGATCCGAACATTGTAACTGAATTCAAAGTTGCAAGAAATTTAGTTCGCAAATGTGTTTTCTTACCTTTGCATGGTCGTCGTTTCGAAACGGTTGTAGGTAGGGGACTGAATTTTATTACGTTTTCAGTAGACACCCGTGGGATACGATGATGAAAAGATGATCTCTGTTTGACATCTATCGGCCTATTGTTTTTGAGCGAAATTGGCGGATTGCATGTCAACTTTATTTCGAAAAGAAAAATTTAAAGGAGGGTAACTTCGGACCCTTAGGGCGTCTCAACGGTACATCCTGTGATCTGAAAAAAAAGTTTTCGACGAGGAAATTAAAGGAGACCAATATTATAAATTCGTCTCTGTTTCAAAAATCACGAATTATTGCAAGATCGTCCGAAGATTCAAAAAAACATGTTTTTGACGAAAATTTTGGTAATTAATTTTGTTTTTCTCCAAGACCAAACGTCTCATGGAAACATGCATTTTTTACGTTAAAATATTTTAAAAAGCCGTACATAGCCTATCGAGTATCTATTTTTGTGGCTATTAAAATCTTAAACTAAACTGTTTTCTATTTTTACAGTTTTCACCTACTTCCTGCACTTATCTATTAATAATTCCGGACTTGTAAATGCTAGGCTGATCTGGGACTTTGATAAGATATTGATTGGGCCATATTTTGATTAAGTCCCCAAGAGAAGTGCGACTTTTGTCTAAGATTGTGGACTTATGCTGCCCCTTTTTTTTATTATAAAATGAAGAGATAGCCCATTTAATTGGCTTCGACGCTAGTATTTAACTTTTTTTGCGAGGCTTTCAAAAAATATGTGAAACAAACGTTCGAATAAAAAATTACGGATTTTTTAATTTTTATGGCATTTTTTGGTAAATTTTTCATCAACATCACATACGCTCTGGTGCCAGCTATCTATAAGAAGAGGAGATGCAAGTCATGGCAGAGGCAAGAGAAATCTTTAAAAAAATGAAAAACCTTAAATACCCAAAGAGGATAAAACAACATCAAAGAGGCTAAAGTTCAATAGAAACATTAAATAAAACTCACTACAGATACCAGAGTGCCAAAAGAATGATGAGATAATATTACTTTACGAAAAGTAGGCCCAAGGGATATATAGAAAATCCTCGTGAACTGTGTTATACCTTTGTAAACTGTTCACTAACATACTTACTAACCGTCTAACAAGTAAATTGGATTTCAACCAACGTGCTTCAGAAAAGGTTTTAATACAAATGATTATCTGAAGAACACTAACAGAGAAAACTACCGAGAATAATGTGCCAATAATAAGCACTGATGAGCTCATTTGGAACGAAAGAGGCATTAGGGTCGATGGATCGTTCTGAAATTATTTGCGCTTTGCTGATTCCATATTAATTATCTCCGTCAACGTAGACGAACAAGGATAATGCTATAAAAATTTAATACGCTTTCCAAATATATCTCAACAAAACAAAAACATATGAGTTTAGGTGCTTTCTGTGTACCAAACAGCAGCAATCACGGGATAAATTGGGCTTACCTGGGTTGCGTTTGGGAAGCTGAGATATGTGTTGAAAAATAAAGAGCTACCCAATCTTAAAAGGAAGATGTCTACCAGGTGTATACTACAGGCAGCTACGTATTCGGACTAAAAATAATGTCAATTGAAAAACGAAATGCAAGTAGCTTGAAAGTAATACATGAAACAAGGAAATAAATCATGCACTGGACACCACGTGAAACAGAAAGAAACAGGCCTAGGATAAGGTGGGATGACGATAAGTTTAAGGTTGCTGGAAAATAATGGTTTCATATAGTTTAAAGTAGACTGAAAAAAGTTTGGAGAGGCCTACATCCAGAAGTGGATTGCAGAGGGCTGATAAAGAAACATACATAAGATTATTGAACGTTTGTGTGGGTGGCCTTAAAAGAGGTCGATTTGTTGAGACAATAAACAAAAATAGGCCATGGCAATGGAATACCATTATTAACTTTTTTCTACGTTAATCTTGCAAACTGCACTTTGGTATATTGTTCTCAGTGGTCAAGTTAAAAATGTTTAAATAAACCTTGGTGCAGCAAAGTTTTCTCAGATTTATTTATTATCAACACAGAAAAACCACCCCTAGAAATATATTTTTCTTTTAGGATTATTTGATTAATGATTTTTTCATAAAAATTTTAACTATAATATTTTGCTAATAAGAATAATTAAAATGATAAATATATTTATACACAAAAATGTAGTTTTTGCAGTTTGTAAGTAATAAAACAAGGTGTTTGTACATTTTCTAAATTCATATAATTACAATAAAGTGCGCCAAAAAATTGATTATAAATTACCTAGTAACACCTTTGGTGATATTATTAAAACGGTCCAATTCAAATTAATATCATTTTATATTCTTTCAAACACTATCTATTTATAAAATTATAAAATAGTTTGAAAGACTAAGACAGAAAAAAAATTAAAAAGTACGTATCTAGCATACGTTTATCTGCCTGTTTCAGTAGCTCACAAAAACTAAGCTAAAATACCGTTATCTGTTGCAATCGTGGTTTGTGCATGTTCAAAATAAAAATGCTTGCTTTTACAAATTCTAGCGGTCTGGACCCTATATTATAAAAGTTACTAGTAATATTAGCTAATATTATTTAATAAAATAATATTATCAGCTGTAATTAGTTTTTCATAATATTTTAAGTAATAAGAATCTAATACTATTAATTTATTAGTCTAGTAGGCACACACAACAAGTTATTCCAAACACTGCACATTTTCTCTCAGTTAATGGTTACAGCCGGTTGCACAAAACATAATTGCTGTTTAGAATATTCAACGGAGCTTTCGGATTTGACAAGCTGTTTATAGAAATTTAGGAACTCGCTGTTAGATTTGACATTCTAAACTTTAATTGACCTTTCTGCAACCGGCCGTATGTAGCGTAGGTATTGTGAAGATACTAATAATGGTATAAATTATTTTGGACAACCTGTATATCGTAAACGTATGATAATATCTTGATAGTGTTGCATTTACATATTAAGGTATAACATGGAAATGGTTGCACACGAGGATTGAATTACTATATTTTTTTATGTAACAAATATTTTCAAAATAAAGGTAAAACCATCGTTCAATATCTAAAGTTTCATCATCTAACTACGATCTCTAATATAAGTGTAATCCTTACGGTCTAGCAAGTGAAACTTATTCTTTTATTTTGGTACGAGCCGCTTTCTCTGACGCAATTTCCAAATTTGTTGAAAAGTGACCATAAAACTGATTTCTCATATCATTAATTTTCCTTAGAGTTTGCGGCTTTATGGAGTTTTTAATTGTTTTCGTAGCTTTGTTCATATTTTGAAATGTACTGCTCACTCTTACAGTAAACGCTATACTAAAAACAAAATTATTTTAATAAAAATCCACCCCAGATCCTTACTGCGGGAAAGCAAATTGTTTTTAAACAACCCGTAAGCTTGATCGGCCTACTGTACTAATAATACAATAACATTAGTTCTTTTTAATTTACTTAATGAAACATGTTATGTAACAGACATTTCACAACTGTTTTTATTATTTTGTTTGGTTAATAATAGTAGCTAATAAACAGTGCAAAATCTGATTAGATCACTTGAGTGTAATACTCATAATATTAGACTAGCATTTTTTATAAAACAGGCTCGTGTGACTTTAATATGAGCTAAACGCGGCATAGCACTGTCTTATAGGAGTAAAGATAACTATGTATATTTTCTTTAGACGTGTTTGTATTATAAAGTATATTTTTAAAACAAAGGACCACGCACAAATGATTTGGAATTAATTTCTTCAAGTAATTCCAATTTGACACTTTCTAAGCCCAAGAACCATGATTATTTCCCAATTGAGTGCAGCTGAGAAAATTTTCGTACTATGTTTTATACTAAAAATCAATAAAAATGCGCTCTCACACATCTTTATCAAAAGTTCTTGGCCGGAAAAGATATATGTATAATAGCAGAAATATATAATTTCTGCAGGTGCAAAACGGCCTACAAGAAGAATTGCTTTCGATTATGTCACAGGATACCCTCCTGCGATCATGATTTCTGGGCCTCTACCCTCATCAGGCAGGCTTGTACCCAGGGAGATCTGAAATAACAGATTGCTCGATATGACAAAATCGAAAACGAAACGTCTATCATACTGAAACAGTACTACAAGTTAAATGTAACATTTAGCACCACCTATTGGGGCTCCGGTGATTTCCGGCTGCAAACCCATAGGTAATTTAAAAAGTATGCACTAGCATACTTTTTAAATTACCTAGTGAGAGCGCATTTTTATCGATTTTTAGAATCTACTCTCCGCATGATGGTGTGAGTGCAAACTTTTTAAATTACCTATGGGTTTGCAGCCGGAAATCACCGGAGCCCCAATAGGTGATGCTAAATGTTACATTTAAATTGTAGTACTGTTTCAGTATGATAGACGTTTCGATTTTGTCATATCGAGCAATCTGTTATTTCAGATCTCCCTGAGTTCAAGCCTGCCTGATGAGTGTAGAGGCCCAGAAATCATGATCGCAGGAGGGTACCCTGTGACATAATCGAAAGCAATTCTTCTTGTAGGCCGTTTTGCACCTGCAGAAATTATATATTTCTGCTATTATACGTACTATGTTTTACGGAAATTGATGAACATGAACTCATAGTTACCTTATTAATAACATATTTTGAACAGTAAAAATTATTTTTTATTCCATACTAGAAAAAATCACAATTTTATTTTTACTTCCCTCGTAAAAACGAAGATCTTCAGGTTTCAGGGTTCCTAGATGCCGAAAAACATGTTTTCTCAATTCCATCGATCTGCCAGTCTGTCTGTTCGCAGCATAGCTAAAAAACTACTCACCCGATTGACTTGAGGGTTATATGAAGTAACGTTTTGGTAAAAAGTCATATGGCGAAAAAAAATGGCGGCCTAGTGGAATGTTAAAAGAATTATTCTTAAAAAACTACTTAACCAATTTATCTCAAATTTTGCAGAAACATCATGTATTATGTTGGAATCAATTGGTAACATTTTGGTACGAATCTAAGGTGACGGGAACAAAATGACGGCTTAATCACTTTAAAATTAAAATTCAGCCTGAAAAAATTGCTTAATGGATTGATTTTAAAGTGTGTGCCATAAGTAATTGTGGTATAGAGATCAACTAGTAAAACTGTGATACTAAATCAAAATGGCGGCCAAATAATGTTTGTGATAGTAAAAAAATCACCCTCTCAGGTTTTATATATCTTCACGGTTAGATGCCAAAAAATATGTTTTATCAATTCCGTCGGTCCGTCTGTCGGTTTGCGTCTGTCTGTCTGTCGATTTGCGGCATAGCTTAAAAACTATTTACCAGGTTGATTTCCGATTTTAGTCAAAAATTAAGGTTCATCTGGTAGTATTATGGTAAAAAATCCGATATGGCGGAACAATATTAAAAAAATTATTACCAAAAAAAACTTATTATCCAATTTACCTCAAATTTTGCACAAAAATCAAGTGTTACGTAGGAATGAATGGTAAGATTTTGATATGAATCCAAGGTAGCAAAACCAAATAGCGGCCTAATAAAATATTTAAAAAATCAACCTGAAAATATTATATTTTCTAAACGTATCGTGTATGTGGAAGCCATTTTGCGGAAAATCCTGTCTTGTATGCCACAAAAAAAATCGTACTTCCAAAGATTAATTCAAGAAAACTTTGTGACTTGCTGAACAAAAGATATCATAGGCACAATTTAATTCTATGACTAGTTTTTAACATACAGGATGTTAAAATTTGCCCAAATGCCATATAAAAAACCATGGGGATGATACCAAACTAGTTTTCTCAACATATTTAACGTATAGTACTTCCAAAAATAGGAAAAAAGTTATATACGAATGTTTACAGTATAACACCCTGTATATCGAGAAGAAAGCGTCAGCGGACCTATGTTTATATAACACTTTTTTCGTATTTTGCGAAATATTCTACGTTAAATATGTTAAAAAAAATATGACTATTTTTGGATTAGATTGTACCAAGGAATCATCATCATCAGCCTCGTTCGTCCCGCTACAGCCTATCGCTGGATCCAAACGGTACTATTTGAGAGGTGATTCCAGGTATTACTGATGGAGCACGCCACCATCTACTCATCAGAGCGAAAGCGCATTTTATTTATTTCATTCAGAATTTGGCTCTTCTCGGGATCGAGCCGGGGACCTTGAATGCCAACGACAGACACAGAACGACTGTTTCTAATAAAGAGAGTGGAGGTTGTTAAAGGGCTACTACTTTGGATAGTTCAATAAATTCATAAAAAACAAACGGTTCTGAATGGCCTAATTATTCGTTTGCCGAGGAATCTTGTGTTAAAGTGCACAGGTATACTTGTCAAACATGACTTAAGCATTACTCATATAAAGTATAGTAATCGCATTCCGGGATTGGCAAAAATAGCTTATCTCTATAATAAAAGCTATAGTACCCCAAATGGAGAGAAACTATATTTACGCCTATAACAATGCCTTTGCCAGTACTAAGAGAGAATAGAACTGGCTTATTGGCCTCACCTCGACCAACTATTAACTATAAAATTCATAATTTCTACTTGAATAAATGTATTGGAGAAATTAAATTCAAGCAGAATATTATAGCTAACGTTTGCAATGAACTAGTTACAACAAAATTTGCAGAAAGAGTTCAGCGTTTTTTTTTTTAACTTGGTTTCATATTTTAAGTTTTTTAATAAGGGCTAGTATTTAAACAAAAAACGAAGAAAAGAAAAACTCGGTTTTTCTTTTCTTCGTATTTGCTAGTTTATGTTAATGACATTACCTTGAATGTTAAAATAGCTACTAAAATTACTTCAGCTTTTAAACGAAAAAGAAAAAATGACCTCTAATTAGTCCAATTTCGTATTATACAAATTCTAAATAAAAAAGTGAACCCATTCGAAGTTTCAATACGAAAATAGATTTCGTATCCGTAATGTAAAGACGTACGGGACATAGTTTATAAACCTTTCATGTGCTTACAGCGCACTTATTTTCTCGTTTTCACGATTTCAAAGAAACTTGTTTACCGCTTATTTATAATGGAAATTGGATTCTATTTTTAAAACATTCAATATGGACGATAGCGTATTGTCAAAGTTAATTGTTTCCTTTTTAAATTTAAATCCCAGTTTTATTGACTAGCTCTGGATGATAGTTTTTCAGTGTTACTTTGTATCAATACGGATATTTCGTGTATGAGTACCTATGTAGTATTTTCGGAGAATAGAATTAAAAAAAGAATAATGCAAAGGATTCGAAATATATAAGACACGTTAAATATGTTCCATGAAATAGTTTATATTATGGATTCAGAAAGTGTCAAACTAACTGTAATTAGGTTTTGCCTTCAGTTACACGATACATATTCATGGATCTTCACTACACGAGATTAAAACACTAAACAAGGACAAACTGCTCACATATAACTACTTGTTCTTCTGTGATAATGCTATTCTTCAATAATCCAGAAGGAATTCGTAAAATTCCATTCTTCTGCGACATAGTGCAAATAGATGAAACTGGAGCAGTTTTAAAGATCAAAACGATTGATAAGTATGAGTGTAAGGTTTTTGTGCTAATCTGAGAATGTTTAAATGATTTATGTTAAAAACACTTCCTAAATCTTCACTTGGGGAGATTGGCTAAGTTTCACCTGATTTAGCTTATTCAGTGCTTTCATTTCGTGCTATGAATATCTCTGAAAAAATGCTAAACGCCGAAAAGTAATTTCAGTTTGGCATTGTCTAAACCCAAAAATCTATATTTTCCAAGAGAACTACTATTTATAGAAATAGGTGTGGTTCTAAGGATAGTAAGGTAAAGAAGCTAAAATAATTATTAACACTCGTGTTAATATATCAAAGAACACATTTTCACTGTAACTCGCTTACCGTTTACGGACAGTAATCAACGTTACACCACAAGCTATGTGAGTCATTGAAGGGGAATCTTTGCACCACTTTGCGTCATGATACGGAGTATATCACCATTCCCTAGAATAGAATAGAAATGGTGGGCCGCGGCCCGCGGAGCTGCAGAGGCTCTTAGAAATATTAAAGCCGCTCCGCGATTAGCCTGTTCAATACGAGACTAGATTAATCCCCAGGTTTTGGTTACACAACACATATTTCTAAACTGCATTTCTAGCCGAATTGCCATGCTGGCAATGCATTCTCTATAACATATAGTAATTATTACTTTAACTTGGTAAGAATATAAAATTTTATTAATTTGTAAAAACATTTAATTTCATAATTGGTTAGGACAAATCAGTAAACTTATCAAGACATATCTAGCCAGGAGTTTATGTAGTACGTCTTACCAGATTATTTCATACATGAATCTGTTAATGTGAGAATTACCGATGTCTGATTAGAAATACTAGGTAAGTCGTTAGTAAAGAAATATCCCAAGTTATGAAGTAATATTAATTTCTTTCAAACAATCTAAAAAACTCACAGAGAAGCAATTTCCCCCAAAGCATTCTTCTTAACCGCTTAACACTAGATATGTGACCAATATAAAAATTTAGATGGCCTGTTTACGCCATCAATATGAAGAGGGTTTGAAAGAATATGCCATACAGAATTTGAATCAAAATGCACTACTTCAATTTCAAGACATCGGTCGTGTTTGTTAGATACTTTTTATTTTTTAATGATTTTCATTCGAAGAAAGTAACACTGACAAAAATGGCTTGCTTCAATGGATTGCTATCACGGATGATAATACAAGTCGACATCAGATTAAATTATGAAAATGCAAATCATTTTGCTCTAAGTTAAGTCGCCTAGATTCTACAAGACGTTAAAGTAACAAAAATATCGTTTTTATATATTAATTGCTTCAAAACAAATTTAGAGATATAGTATGTTACATAAAAATGTTCTAGAATTTAACGTTGAATTCAAAATATAAAAAACACCGGGATTGTTATGTTTAGAAAAATGTAACTTTGGTTTGCGACCCACTTTTGTTATACCCTATATAGGAATAAGTTAAATAAGTATTTAAAATATAAAATGTTCCTTTTGTACACTAGAAAATTAAGTTAATTAAGTTAAGTAAGGCGTCGCAGACTGTTTTTTTTTCGGCTTTTTGTACATGTGCAAAAACATGTGTCGTTCTGTTAAGGTCAAACAGGAAAGAAATCCTGTCGGTACGGGCTTATTTGCCTTATGCCATAGAGCATGGTTTCATAACACCAGATTTGAAGACTGACGTAGTTGTCAGAGCCCATGGATGCCGATATAAGCGCCAAATAAAGTTTTGGGTGCCGAGCATTCATAGCAACTCATAAGATACTTTGTGAAATTTCTGTTTTAAATAACCAATATTATAAAAAGATTTCTTTAGAGGATTTATTTTCACATTATTTTTTTTATCCGATTATTAAAAATTCTACAATTACATACTATTCCGTCAACATCGTGTAGGTACCTCAGAAGTATTTCTAACAATCCTGTACGATTCTTCTAGAAAATGGATCTGCGTGTAATTAGCTCATTTCTTGGTATTAGGGCTCTCGCGGACCCAGAGCAATTCATAAGATACTTTGTGAAATTTGTGTTTTAAATAACCAATATTATAAAAATATTTCTTTAGAGGATTTATTTTCCCATTATTTTTATTACCTCATTGTTAAAACTTCTAAACTTAAATATTATTCCGTCAACACCCTGTAGGTATCTTAGAAGTTTTTCTATCTTAATTGGCTGATATTTTGGCATTAAAGTTCCTAACATTTTTTTCTACGACATATCAAACGTGTGCTACATGCACAGTGTCAAAGTTTAAGGTTTGACCTAATAGCTTCTTGAAGATTTAGACATATAATCACACAATTATTGTATTTAAATCATTAAATGAATTTTATAACTAATAAAGAATCGTATGCAAAGAAAAACTACTTAATTATTTATAACGCCAATCACGGTTTGTAATATAATAGAATATAAATAATTCTATGATTTTTTGAATTAAGTGAGAATTGCAATACTTTAATTACCAAAGATATTTTTTAATAAAAAATAAAATTTTGAAAGTATTCTTAACAAGAAAAACATTATACAGGGTTTGTCATATTCTTTACAAATGCTGAAATATGTGTGATTATTTCTGTACACATTTAAATTGGACCATTAGGCACCAGTGGTATTTAAATTCGTACATCTAGGTGTACACTGTAATGTATAATGCACTTAAATAATATTAAGGTATATTATAAGATATAAAACATTCTGTTATCATACGATTTTTTCAAACACTTAATAAAAGAAAACAAGTGAATATAATTGATATTACAAGGATTAGACTCTACATTATTATATTATTCAGTCCTAGATTAAAGGTGGGCTGTGGGGGCTATAGCTCTAAGCCCCGTAGATAGGAGCTCCAGCACAGAGCTGGGGCAAGGTTTTGTGGGGATGTAACATTGAATTGATGCCGGGCCCAAATGCAGCGTGGGACCTGCAAGGTATAGGCGAAAGTGGGAATGGTAGCTTACCAGTTTTTAAAGTCATTATTTCTGGTATTTTTTAAGTCTCATTAGTAATTTGAAAACTACGCCTCGCAAAACCTCGCACGGCTTAGAGGCCCCCAGTGACTGAAAGACTTAAATTCCTAGGTCCACATGAGCGGAGTATAAATCTGAAGACTTTTTCTGGTCATCAGTTATTTTCAAAGGACCCCTCGCACGGCTTAGAGGACTCCAATTACTGAAAGACTTAAATCTCTAGGCGGAGTACAATTCAGAAGACCTTTTTTTATGCCATTAGTTATTTTTGCAAACTCTCGCCGTTCATGAGCCGAGGGGCCTCTATACAGGGTATTTTCTAACTAGGATACGTAACTCCAGGAGGGGACTCGTTAGATCATTGTAAAAAAAAGTTCGTATAAACATGTGTCCGGAGTTGTCCCGATTCTGAGATATGGGATGTTAAAGATTTTTAAAAAAATCGGTTTTTTATAAACATCATAAACATCCGAATTGATTGAAATTTGGCGGTGTCATTTTTAGTACTAAGGCGCTAATTTAGCACTAACCAGATTGAAGTTATTAAGTCAAGTGGCGTCTCAAGGGGCACCACAACCATTGTTATTAATTGCTATACATAAATTACAGAAAAATAAAAAATAAACAATTTCGATCTTAAAGTAGATGAACAAAATGACTACCATCTGATAAAATACACGATTGCAATCGCTTCGTCATTGATTGTCTGACACGTTCAAAAATCCCTGGAGTATTCCTTATGACATTGCAATTGTCCATGATTCGATTTCTCAAGTCGTTTACATCTAGTATAGGAGTTTTATAAACCAAAGCCTTCAGATGACTCCATAAATAGAAATCTAGAGGATCCATATCAGGACTACGAGCTGGCCAATTGTGAGGTCCTGCACGTCCGCTCCCGCGATTATGATAGTAGTAATGTCGAAATGCTGACGAGCAAGGACACTAAAATGTACTGGGGCCATGTCGTGCATAAACCACATATTCGGTTTGACATGTAGGGATACATCTTCTAACAAATTGGGCAGATATTCTCGCAAAAGTTCACCTGTTAATTTTGCTGGTAAAAAAAATCGGCCAATTAAGTAGTCATCAATAATTCCTCTCCATACATTCAACGAAAATTGTGTTGAAAATGACTTTCTCTATTAACGGGGGGATTTTCATCGGCCCAAAAATGCTTGTTATTATAATTAATGATAGCGTTTCGTGAAAAATTTGCCTCGTCCGTAAATAAAATGTTTGGTAGGTAAGAAATTGTTATTGTGTGCCACCGTATAACATTAATCTTGGGTAAAATTCCCGAGGCAGTAAAGCTTGAACCCGCTGTAATTGATATGGGTACAGTAGATTTCTTTCTAAAACTTCCCAAACTGTTTTTGGGCTGACTTGAAGATGCAGTACAATCTTCCTGGTACTATTTGAAGGCTCTTCTTCGGCGCATTAAGTACAGCTTCTTCTAGATCAGGCGTTGTTGTAGTTTCTGGTCTTCCACCACCTGTATGTTTATTTAAACTACCAGTTTCACTTAATCTTGCATGTATTGTTCTACTCGGTTAGGATATCTGTCTTGTTAAATTCTCCGAGCCTCATCCGAATTTTCATTTGCTAATCCATAAATTAAGTGCATATCAATTATTTCAGAATTACTAAAATTATTCATAATGGAATCACTGCTAATTGACAACTTTAAAATTTACTGATATGATAGTGACAGTACTATCACTGTATGCTGGTACCAGTAAGGTAAACTCCCCAGGAAGGTGTAAAAACGTTTAAAGTGATTTTATTTTATCGAAAACCAAGCTAGATACGATAGAGGCGAGCGTGGCGCCGATGGCTGTGTGTTTGCGGTTCAGCGCCCAAGTTCCCTGGCTCGATTCCGAGCTGAGGCAGACTTTGTTAAGAATACATAATGCGCTTGCCTTCTGATGGGTTGGTGATTGCCCGATCAATCAGTAATACGCTAAAAATCACCTCTCAAATAGCGTCGTTCGGATTCGACGATAAACTGTAGGTCCCGTATACCTGTGTAAATTACAGCATAGGTATATGCGAGAGGTAGGCCGATATCCAGCAGTAGATGAAAAGGTTGTTGATGATGAAGCTAGATACGAAAAAAACAAGAGACCACAACGTTGTATTTTTAGTTTCTTAAACTGAAAAAGCTATAAAAACTGCAAAAAGGGACAGTGGCGTACTTTTTTCTTAATATTGATTGTTGCGGTGCCCCTTAAGACACCAATGGATCTAATAACTCCAATATCGTTAGCGCTAAATTAGCGCCTTGGTACTACAAATACCACTGACAAATTCCAACCAAATCGGCTTAAGGATATGTATGATATTTATAAAAAACCGATTTTTGTTTTAACTTAACACCCTGTATCTCAGAATCGAGACAACTCCGGACACATGTTCATAGGAACTTTTTTCTTAAAATGACCTAAGGAATCACCTCCTGGAGTAACGTACCGTAGTTAGGAAACACTCTGTATACTTAAAGCACCAGGCCCCATTATTCGTTAATCCGGCCCTGATATTACTGATTTGTCCAATTTTATTATATGTTAGGGTGTATTTAAAATGACGTTTTACGCATTTGACGCATTTGCAGTACTCAAACATAAGGTGTTGAAAATAGTTGTTGAGATTATTTCCACTAAAAAAAAAATAATTTGTAAAACATAATTTGTAAAATTAACTGTCAAAAGATATATAAATAATGACTGTTAAAGTCCGTATTTTCTTTTTGAAGTTAAAGGTCAGTAATTTAGTATTTTTTTGTAATACATTATTTTTTTTTATGGGTCACATGGGGATGACCTTGTAACATTTTTGTAAAAGTTCAGTAAATCGAGAAAAAATAGTGACCTAGTGAAATGTTAAAAAAATTATTACTAAAAAACTATTTATCTAATTTACTTTAAATTTTGCACAAAAATCAAGTATTATGTAGGAATTAAATGGTAAAATTTAATTGTGGTATAGAAATAAACTGGTAAAATTGTTGTACGAATACCAATAAAGCCAAATAAAATATTTGTAATAGTGAAGAAAATCACCCTACCGGGTTATATATATATATATATATATATATATATATATATATATATATATATATATATATATATATATATATATATATATATATATATATATATATATATATATATATATATATATATATACGTATATATATATATATATATACGTATATATATATATATATATATATATATATATATATATATATATATATATATATATATATATATATATATATATATATATATATATATATATATATATATATATATATATATATATATATATATATATATACGTATTCACTTTTTAGCGTCCCTGGATACCAAAAAAAAATGTTTTCTCAATTTCGTCGGTCTGTCTCTGTGTCTGTTAGTTCGCTACTTAACGGATTGACTTCAAATTTTGGTCAAATGGGTATGACCTGATAATATTCTAATATTTTGATTCTTAGTCCTTCACGGATGGAAAAATATAATGTGTTTTCATTCCGGATGTACATCCGTTCACTACTGTTGTTCTGAAAAGAACAGTTTTGCTGACGTTTCGCCAAAATCTGACATTTTCGAAGCTTTCGCGTCCGAAAAGATATTTAAATGCAAGATCACATCATCACACAGCACAAATTCAAGGTGTGGCCAATACCCTAACATCCAGATTCATGCGATTAATTGAAACACACACGAGACAAAACGAACTTAATATAATATCTAATTCTTTAAAAAAGAATGGCTACACAAATCGCACCCTAGAGAAACCTGTTAATGCACAGGGCTCCCAAACACGAAGAACAAAAATTATGAACCGAGAAGGCAATAAGTAATCTTGCCATATGTAAAAAACACAACAAACGGGATCGGAAGAATTCTTAGAAAACCCAAGATACAAATAATACACAAGCCACAAACAATTATAGGTAAACTACTTGGAAACCCAAAAGACAAAATCAAATTGGAAAACCACGGAGTATATAGCATCCAGTGCCAGGAGTGTGTAAAAATGTACGTGGGGCAAACTAACAGGAGGCTATGAGCAAGAGTAGAAGAGCATCAGAAACAAACAAACAAACAATCTCAGCTCTATTCCTACATCATCAGGAAACTGACCACAAAATAAATTTCGATGGGTGTAGGGATATTGCCAATATAGATCATTATAAGACCAGAATAATCCGAGAAGAGAGCTATAGAAATTGAAAAACAAGGATTTAAATAAAAGGGACGAATCATTAAAAATACCAACAGTTGGGAAGACCACAATAGACAAATCTAAAATCCAAAAAATCAAGTGCAATTAGCGCAACAACAACAGCAACATCCGGAATACCCAAATAACGACCAGCGGCCGCTGAGATATAACCTTCGGCCCCGGGAGGGGTTATAAACGGAAGCTTCAAAAATATCAAATGTGATTTTGGCGAAACGTCAGCAAAACTGTTCTTTTCAGAACGACTGTAGTGACCTGATGTACACCCGAAATGAACACACATATATATATATATATATATATATATATATATATATATATATATATATATATGCATATATGCAAAAAATTTTTATTTAAATAGTAGAAGGGTAGTATTGTAGTCGCGAAAAAATCACCTTCCAAAATTTTTTTAGATTTTTACCATTCGAGGTTGCTAGGTGCGTAAAAACATGTTCTCTTGATTCTATCGGTCTGTCTGTCTGTTTTCGTTATAGCTAAAAAACTACTTACCTGATTGACTAGTGAAATGTTAAAAAAGTTATTACTAAGAAACTATTTATCTAATGTACTTCAAATTTTGCACAAAAATCAAGTATTATGTAGGAATTAAATGGTAAAATTTAATTGTGGTATAGAAATAAACTGGTAAAATTGTTGTACGAATACCAATAAAGCCAAATAAAATATTTGTAATAGTGAAGAAAATCACCCTACCGGGTTATATATATATATATATATATATATATATATATATATATATATATATATATATATATATATATATATATATATATATATATATATATATATATATATATATATATATATATATATATATATATATATATATATATATATATATATATATATATATATATATATATATATATATATATATATATATATATATATATATATATATATATATATATATATATATATATATATATATATATATATATATATATATATATATATATATATATATATATATATATATATATATATATATATATATATATATATATATATATATATATATATATATATATATATATATATATATATATATATACGTATTCACTTTTTAGCGTCCCTGGATACCAAAAAAAAATGTTTTCTCAATTTCGTCGGTCTGTCTCTGTGTCTGTTAGTTCGCTACTTAACGGATTGACTTCTAATTTTGGTCAAATGGGTATGACCTGATAATATTCTAATATTTTGATTCTTAGTCCTTCACGGATGGAAAAATATAATGTGTTTTCATTCCGGATGTACATCCGTTCACTACTGTTGTTCTGAAAAGAACAGTTTTGCTGACGTTTCGCCAAAATCTGACATTTTCGAAGCTTTCGCGTCCGAAAAGATATTTAAATGCAAGATCACATCATCACACAGCACAAATTCAAGGTGTGGCCAATACCCTAACATCCAGATCCATGCGATTAATTGAAACACACACGAGACAAAACGAACTTAATATAATATCTAATTCTTTAAAAAAGAATGGCTACACAAATCGCACCCTAGAGAAACCTGTTAATGCACAGGGCTCCCAAACACGAAGAACAAAAATTATGAACCGAGAAGGCAATAAGTAATCTTGCCATATGTAAAAAACACAACAAACGGGATCGGAAGAATTCTTAGAAAACCCAAGATACAAATAATACACAAGCCACAAACAACTATAGGTAAACTACTTGGAAACCCAAAAGACAAAATCAAATTGGAAAACCACGGAGTATATAGCATCCAGTGCCAGGAGTGTGTAAAAATGTACGTGGGGCAAACTAACAGGAGGCTATGAGCAAGAGTAGAAGAGCATCAGAAACAAACAAACAAACAATCTCAGCTCTATTCCTACATCATCAGGAAACTGACCACAAAATAAATTTCGATGGGTGTAGGGATATTGCCAATATAGATCATTATAAGACCAGAATAATCCGAGAAGAGAGCTATAGAAATTGAAAAACAAGGATTTAAATAAAAGGGACGAATCATTAAAAATACCAACAGTTGGGAAGACCACAATAGACAAATCTAAAATCCAAAAAATCAAGTGCAATTAGCGCAACAACAACAGCAACATCCGGAATACCCAAATAACGACCAGCGGCCGCTGAGATATAACCTTCGGCCCCGGGAGGGGTTATAAACGGAAGCTTCAAAAATATCAAATGTGATTTTGGCGAAACGTCAGCAAAACTGTTCTTTTCAGAACGACTGTAGTGAACGGATGTACACCCGAAATGAACACACATATATATATATATATATATATATATATATATATATATATATATATATATGCATATATGCAAAACATTTTTATTTCAATCGTAGAAGGGAAGTATTGTAGTCGCGAAAAAATCACCTTCCAAAATTTTTTTAGATTTTTACCATTCGAGGTTGCTAGGTGCGTAAAAACATGTTCTCTTGATTCTATCGGTCTGTCTGTCTGTTTTCGTTATAGCTAAATAACTACTTACCTGATTGACTAGTGAAATGTTAAAAAAGTTATTACTAAGAAACTATTTTTCTAATGTACTTCAAATTTTGCACAAAAATCAAGTATTATGTAGGAATTAAATGGTAAAATTTAATTGTGGTATAGAAATAAACTGGTAAAATTGTTGTACGAATACCAATAAAGCCAAATAAAATATTTGTAATAGTGAAGAAAATCACCCTACCGGGTATTATATATATATATATATATATATATATATATATATATATATATATATATATATATATATATATATATATATATATATATATATATATATATATATATATATATATATATATATATATATATATATATATATATATATATATATATATATATATATATATATATATATATATATATATATATATATATATATATATATATATATATATATATATATATATATATATATATATATATATATATATATATATATATATATATATATATATATATATATATATATATATATATATATATATATATATATATATATATATATATATATATATATATATATATATATATATATATATATATATATATATATATATATATATATATATATATATATATATATATATATATATATATATATATATATATATATATATATATATATATATATATATATATATATATATATATATATATATATATATATATATATATATATATATATATATATATATATATATATATATATATATATATATATATATATATATATATATATATATATATATATATATATATATATATATATATATATATATATATATAATAATAATAATAATAATAATAATAATAATAATAATAATATATATATATATATATATATATATATATATATATATATATATATATATATATATATATATATATATATATATATATATATATATATATATATATATATATATATATATATATATATATATATATATATATATATATATATATATATATATATATATATATATATATATATATATATATATATATATATATATATATATATATATATATATATATAAATATATATATATATATATATATATATATATATATATATATATATATATATATATATATATATATATATATATATATATATATATATATATATATATATATATATATATATATATATATATATATATATATATATATATATATATATATATATATATATATATATATATATATATATATATATATATATATATATATATATATATATATATATATATATATATATATATATATATATATATATATATATATATATATATATATATATATATATATATATATATATATATATATATATATATATATATATATATATATATATATATATATATATATATATATATATATATATATATATATATATATATATATATATATATATATATATATATATATATATATATATATATATATATATATATATATATATATATATATATATATATATATATATATATATATATATATATATATATATATATATATATATATATATATATATATATATATATATATATATATATATATATATATATATATATATATATATATATATATATATATATATATATATATATATATATATATATATATATATATATATATATATATATATATATATATATATATATATATATATATATATATATATATATATATATATATATATATATATATATATATATATATATATATATATTTATATATATATATATATATATATATATATATATATATATATATATATATATATATATATATATATATATATATATATATATATATATATATATATATATATATATATATATATATATATATATATATATATATATATATATATATATATATATATTCTTAGAGTGAGTTTCTGGACCATTTAAAATATATTCGTAGGAAGATTTTCTTTGGTTTTTTTGGCCTCAAGTTATTTTTTTGGAAAAATAAAACAAATTCATTTTTCGGCACTAATTTTCATTTTGTTTATTGCAAACGTTTCGGCTAAATGCCTTCATCAGTGCTGTTTGACTGAAACTAAAAACAGTACTATTTTATATTATGCGAAGTCAACATTTTTTTTTTTTTTAAATGTGAAGACAAAATGTTACATACATATACTTATAGACACATAATTAAAAATAACCTTTTTTTTTTTTTTTTTTATATAATAATAATTCGTTACGCTAACTAAAATTCCTAGTAATTTATACTTTCAAACTCACCCAAGAAGGTAACTTCCTGCATTCAGCAAACCAAAACAGAATAAAATTTTTGTCACGTCACATTTAGTATACAGTATTAGACGCCAACAAAACATGTAAAATTTTTATTTATAAAACTACGGTGGCATGTTAGTCTACCGATATATTTTGACTGGAATTGCACCTCGTTTTGAAGCTGTTGCTTGTCTTTCTGATTGTTTTTACTGAAGCAAAAAATTGTATATTGTGTTGTTGTTGTTTTGGTGTATAGCATGAGGGCCTTTAATTATACTATTTGTTATTATAATCAATTGGTAATTACTGTATTTTTTTTCCGTTTCACTTAACTAAGTAGAAAAAAAATTTTTTTTTTTTTTTTTTCTTATTTATTAATAAATGAGAAAATTTCGGAACATGATAATTATTTTATTACGTTGTGATATATTTGGTTTAAATTTTTAATTTCAGTTCTATCATTTATTGAATTTTTATTTTGCTTAATATAGAGCATTTCTAAAAATTCCCTTTTTTTTTGGTTGGTTTCCGTTTTTAATATTTTTGTGTCTTCATATTTGAATTTATGGGATGTTTCATTTTCGTGCTTAGTTAATGAAGTTTTATTTTTTTTGTCATATTTATGTCCATTTAGGCGGTTTTTAAGGTATTGAGTAGTTTGTCCGATGTATACTCCTGGGCAATCATTACATGGTATTTGATATATAGTGTGTGTTTTTTGACTGGTTGGGGTTGGTGTTTTAAGACAAGTAAAAAATTTCTTTTGAAAAGTGTTGTAGCTTTTGTGGCATACGGTTATGTTTTGGTGTTTGAAAATAGTTTGGATACTTTCTGAAAGACCCTGGATGTAAGGAATAGAGAGGAATTTTTTATCTTTAGTTTTTTCGTTTGGTACGTTTTGATTGGGATTGTTCATTTGCTGTAATCTGGAGTTAAATATTGAATTTATTAATTTTTTTGGGTAACTATTTTGAATTAAGATGTTTTTTGCCTTTTGTATTGCCTGGGATTGATAAGTTAAATTACTCAATTTTATTGCTCTATCGGCAAGACTGATTATTACCGACTTTTTTTTGGTTCATTGGGTGTTGCGAAAAGTAATTTATGTATCTGCCGGACCACGTTTTTTTTGTGTACCATTGTGTTTCAATAATATTGTTTTTATTATATAATGTCATATCTAGGAAATTTATTTTTGAGTTGTTTTCAGTCTCGATGGTGAATTTAAGTTTTTCATGGAAGTTGTTAAAGGCATTTAGGATATATTTACATTTATCTTTTGGAATTAGAGTTATGCAATCATCAACGTACCTGTAGAAAAATGGAAGTGATATGTCTAGTTGTCCGATTACATTGCTCTCTAGTTCCTCCATTACTAGTTGTGCAACTACACTTGATATTGGGGAACCCATTGCGCAACCTTCTATTTGTTTATAAAAATTATTGTTGTATGCAAAAAATGTGGATTTTAAAGTTAGTTCAATGGCTATTAGAAATTCATCCAGAGGTATATCCGTGAATTTTTTTATTTCGTTCCATTTATTTTTTATAAGTAGGAGGGCTAAATCAATTGGTACATTTGTGTATAGAGAGATGACATCCAGTGAGATTAAAATATGGTTTTGAGGTACTTGAAAATTATTTATTTTTTCTTTGAAATCCCATGAATCTTTAATGTAAGTGGTGCTTTTGTTGACTATATTTTCTAGAATTTGTTTTAAAAATTTAGAAAGGTTATTTAATGGTGATTGTATACACGAAATAATTGGGCGCATTGGAATTCCATCTTTATGTAATTTTGGCAAACCGTAAATTTTTGGTGTTTGGGCATTATACATTTTTAGGTTCTTAGCACAATTAGGTGATATATAGTTTTTCTTTTCCCACCGTGTAACAAGTTCGTTGTTTCTTTTTTGAAAAATATTTGTTGGATCTGTATTTATTTTTTTGTATGTATCTGTGTCGTTCAGAAGTAATTGCATTTTATTATCATATTCTTTTGTATCCATGATAACCGTTTTATTTGATTTGTCTGGGCGTACGATTTTTAGATTTGGATGATTTTTCAGAAAAGTGTTTGTTTTTTTAATTTTTTTAATTAATTCTTGGTCTATATTATTATGTTTTGTTTTATATTGTTTAGATTTTATTTTATTTTGATATGTTTTGAGAGTGTTACAACAAATTTGCCCTTATTGTATCTTTTTCATCATTAATAAAGTTACTGATTGATGTTTCAGTCAGATTTTCTAGCCACTCTTTTTGTATATTAATTTTTTTTGGGTTTGTTTTATTTTTTTTTGTTTTTAACAAGTAAATTTTGTTTATGTTTCCAGAAACTCACTCTAAGAATATATAAGCAGAATGGATGAAATACTGCCACCGACTGAACAATATGAAACTAACATAACTCTAAGCAACGACAATATTAAAACCCTCTCTAAGAACTATTGTAAACTAGCTAGCCTAAAGAATAGAAGACAATTTTTACTAAGATGTAAAACTGAAAACATATTTCCAGCATTTTTAAACATTAAAATTAACCACATAGAATTCTCATCAACTAACCTAAGAAGGAAATTTCATGAAAATATTGTAAATAATTTTAAACTCAATACGTTAAAATTACTAATTAGCGACACCATCATTAATATAAAAAACATCGAAACTAAAATATCTCAAATCAAAAACCAATTACAGGAAACAACCACCGCAAATAAATTTAATGAACTCTTAAATATCGAAAATAAAAAATATGAAGCTTTATTCGAAAAAATTAAATTAAGAAACATAAACAAAATTTACTTGTTAAAAACAAAAAAAAATAAAACAAACCCAAAAAAAATTAATATACAAAAAGAGTGGCTAGAAAATCTGACTGAGACGGAAATTCCGGAATATGCAGTAGAAATTCTAAGTTTAGGTTCTAATTTTGCGTATCCAATTACAAATGCCAATGAACTCCCTGTTCCTGACATAATATCATCTGTCGAAACATCAATCAGTAACTTTATTAATGATGAAAAAGATACAATAAGGGCAAATTGTTGTAACACTCTCAAAACATATCAAAATAAAATAAAATCTAAACAATATAAAACAAAACATAATAATATAGACCAAGAATTAATTAAAAAAATTAAAAAAACAAACACTTTTCTGAAAAATCATCCAAATCTAAAAATCGTACGCCCAGACAAATCAAATAAAACGGTTATCATGGATACAAAAGAATATGATAATAAAATGCAATTACTTCTGAACGACACAGATACATACAAAAAAATAAATACAGATCCAACAAATATTTTTCAAAAAAGAAACAACGAACTTGTTACACGGTGGGAAAAGAAAAACTATATATCACCTAATTGTGCTAAGAACCTAAAAATGTATAATGCCCAAACACCAAAAATTTACGGTTTGCCAAAATTACATAAAGATGGAATTCCAATGCGCCCAATTATTTCGTGTATACAATCACCATTAAATAACCTTTCTAAATTTTTAAAACAAATTCTAGAAAATATAGTCAACAAAAGCACCACTTACATTAAAGATTCATGGGATTTCAAAGAAAAAATAAATAATTTTCAAGTACCTCAAAACCATATTTTAATCTCACTGGATGTCATCTCTCTATACACAAATGTACCAATTGATTTAGCCCTCCTACTTATAAAAAATAAATGGAACGAAATAAAAAAATTCACGGATATACCTCTGGATGAATTTCTAATAGCCATTGAACTAACTTTAAAATCCACATTTTTTGCATACAACAATAATTTTTATAAACAAATAGAAGGTTGCGCAATGGGTTCCCCAATATCAAGTGTAGTTGCACAACTAGTAATGGAGGAACTAGAGAGCAATGTAATCGGACAACTAGACATATCACTTCCATTTTTCTACAGGTACGTTGATGATTGCATAACTCTAATTCCAAAAGATAAATGTAAATATATCCTAAATGCCTTTAACAACTTCCATGAAAAACTTAAATTCACCATCGAGACTGAAAACAACTCAAAAATAAATTTCCTAGATATGACATTATATAATAAAAACAATATTATTGAAACACAATGGTACACAAAAAAAACGTGGTCCGGCAGATACATAAATTACTTTTCGCAACACCCAATGAACCAAAAAAAGTCGGTAATAATCAGTCTTGCCGATAGAGCAATAAAATTGAGTAATTTAACTTATCAATCCCAGGCAATACAAAAGGCAAAAAACATCTTAATTCAAAATAGTTACCCAAAAAAATTAATAAATTCAATATTTAACTCCAGATTACAGCAAATGAACAATCCCAATCAAAACGTACCAAACGAAAAAACTAAAGATAAAAAATTCCTCTCTATTCCTTACATCCAGGGTCTTTCAGAAAGTATCCAAACTATTTTCAAACACCAAAACATAACCGTATGCCACAAAAGCTACAACACTTTTCAAAAGAAATTTTTTACTTGTCTTAAAACACCAACCCCAACCAGTCAAAAAACACACACTATATATCAAATACCATGTAATGATTGCCCAGGAGTATACATCGGACAAACTACTCAATACCTTAAAAACCGCCTAAATGGACATAAATATGACAAAAAAAATAAAACTTCATTAACTAAGCACGAAAATGAAACATCCCATAAATTCAAATATGAAGACACAAAAATATTAAAAACGGAAACCAACCAAAAAAAAAGGGAATTTTTAGAAATGCTCTATATTAAGCAAAATAAAAATTCAATAAATGATAGAACTGAAATTAAAAATTTAAACCAAATATATCACAACGTAATAAAATAATTATCATGTTCCGAAATTTTCTCCTTGATTAATAAATAAGAAAAAAAAAAAAAAAAAATTTTTTTTCTACTTAGTTAAGTGAAACGGAAAAAAAATACAGTAATTACCAATTGATTATAATAACAAATAGTATAATTAAAGGCCCTCATGCGATACACCAAAACAACAACAACACAATATACAATTTTTTGCTTCAGTAAAAACAATCAGAAAGACAAGCAACTGCTTCAAAACGAGGTGCAATTCCAGTCAAAATATATCGGTAGACTAACATGCCACCGTAGTTTTATAAATAAAAATTTTACATGTTTTGTTGGCGTCTAATACTGTATACTAAATGTGACGTGACAAAAATTTTATTCTGTTTTGGTTTGCTGAATGCAGGAAGTTACCTTCTTGGGTGAGTTTGAAAGTATAAATTACTAGGAATTTTAGTTAGCGTAACGAATTATTATTATATAAAAAAAAAAAAAAAGGTTATTTTTAATTATGTGTCTATAAGTATATGTATGTAACATTTTGTCTTCACATTTAAAAAAAAAAAAAATGTTGACTTCGCATAATATAAAATAGTACTGTTTTTAGTTTCAGTCAAACAGCTCTGATGAAGGCATTTAGCCGAAACGTTTGCAATAAACAAAATGAAAATTAGTGCCGAAAAATGAATTTGTTTTATTTTTCCAAAAAAATAACTTGAGGCCAAAAAAACCAAAGAAAATCTTCCTACGTATATATATATATATATATATATATATATATATATATATATATATATATATATATATATATATATATATATCTATATATATATATATATATATATATACGTATTCACTTTTTAGCGTCCCTGGATACCAAAAAAAATGTTTTCTCAATTTCGTCGGTCTGTCTCTGTGTCTGTTTGTTCGCTACTTAACGGATTGACTTCAAATTTTGGTCAAATGGGTATGACCTGATAATATTCTAATATTTTGATTCTTAGTCCTTCACGGATGGAAAAATATAATGTGTTTTCATTCCGGATGTACATCCGTTCACTACTGTTGTTCTGAAAAGAACAGTTTTGCTGACGTTTCGCCAAAATCTGACATTTTCGAAGCTTTCGCGTCCGAAAAGATATTTAAATGCAAGATCACATCATCACACAGCACAAATTCAAGGTGTGGCCAATACCCTAACATCCAGATCCATGCGATTAATTGAAACACACACGAGACAAAACGAACTTAATATAATATCTAATTCTTTAAAAAAGAATGGCTACACAAATCGCACCCTAGAGAAACCTGTTAATGCACAGGGCTCCCAAACACGAAGAACAAAAATTATGAACCGAGAAGGCAATAAGTAATCTTGCCATATGTAAAAAACACAACAAACGGGATCGGAAGAATTCTTAGAAAACCCAAGATACAAATAATACACAAGCCACAAACAACTATAGGTAAACTACTTGGAAACCCAAAAGACAAAATCAAATTGGAAAACCACGGAGTATATAGCATCCAGTGCCAGGAGTGTGTAAAAATGTACGTGGGGCAAACTAACAGGAGGCTATGAGCAAGAGTAGAAGAGCATCAGAAACAAACAAACAAACAATCTCAGCTCTATTCCTACATCATCAGGAAACTGACCACAAAATAAATTTCGATGGGTGTAGATATTGCCAATATAGATCATTATAAGACCAGAATAATCCGAGAAGAGAGCTATAGAAATTGAAAAACAAGTATTTAAATAAAAGGGACGAATCATTAAAAATACCAACAGTTGGGAAGACCACAATAGACAAATCTAAAATCCAAAAAATCAAGTGCAATTAGCGCAAAAACAACAGCAACATCCGGAATACCCAAATAACGACCAGCGGCCGCTGAGATATAACCTTCGGCCCCGGGAGGGGTTATAAACGGAAGCTTCAAAAATATCAAATGTGATTTTGGCGAAACGTCAGCAAAACTGTTCTTTTCAGAACGACTGTAGTGAACGGATGTACACCCGAAATGAACACACATTATATATATATATATATATATATATATATATATATATATATATATATATATGCATATATGCAAAACATTTTTATTTCAATCGTAGAAGGGAAGTATTGTAGTCGCGAAAAAATCACCTTCCAAAATTTTTTTAGATTTTTACCATTCGAGGTTGCTAGGTGCGTAAAAACATGTTCTCTTGATTCTATCGGTCTGTCTGTCTGTTTTCGTTATAGCTAAAAAACTACTTACCTGATTGACTAGTGAAATGTTAAAAAAGTTATTACTAAGAAACTATTTATCTAATGTACTTCAAATTTTGCACAAAAATCAAGTATTATGTAGGAATTAAATGGTAAAATTTAATTGTGGTATAGAAATAAACTGGTAAAATTGTTGTACGAATACCAATAAAGCCAAATAAAATATTTGTAATAGTGAAGAAAATCACCCTACCGGGTTATATATATATATATATATATATATATATATATATATATATATATATATATATATATATATATATATATATACGTATATATATATATATATATATATATATATATATATATATATATATATATATATATATATATATATATATATATATATATATATATATATATATATATATATATATATATATATATATATATATATATATATATATATATATATATATATATATATATATATATATCTATCTATATATATATATATATATATATATATATATATATATATATATATACGTATTCACTTTTTAGCGTCCCTGGATACCAAAAAAAATGTTTTCTCAATTTCGTCGGTCTGTCTCTGTGTCTGTTAGTTCGCTACTTAACGGATTGACTTCAAATTTTGGTCAAATGGGTATGACCTGATAATATTCTAATATTTTGATTCTTAGTCCTTCACGGATGGAAAAATATAATGTGTTTTCATTCCGGATGTACATCCGTTCACTACTGTTGTTCTGAAAAGAACAGTTTTGCTGACGTTTCGCCAAAATCTGACATTTTCGAAGCTTTCGCGTCCGAAAAGATATTTAAATGCAAGATCACATCACCACACAGCACAAATTCAAGGTGCGGCCAATACCCTAACATCCAGATCCATGCGATTAATTGAAACACACACGAGACAAAACGAACTTAATATAATATCTAATTCTTTAAAAAAGAATGGCTACACAAATCGCACCCTAGAGAAACCTGTTAATGCACAGGGCTCCCAAACACGAAGAACAAAAATTATGAACCGAGAAGGCAATAAGTAATCTTGCCATATGTAAAAAACACAACAAACGGGATCGGAAGAATTCTTAGAAAACCCAAGATACAAATAATACACAAGCCACAAACAACTATAGGTAAACTACTTGGAAACCCAAAAGACAAAATCAAATTGGAAAACCACGGAGTATATAGCATCCAGTGCCAGGAGTGTGTAAAAATGTACGTGGGGCAAACTAACAGGAGGCTATGAGCAAGAGTAGAAGAGCATCAGAAACAAACAAACAAACAATCTCAGCTCTATTCCTACATCATCAGGAAACTGATATATATTGCCAATATAGATCATTATAAGACCAGAATAATCCGAGAAGAGAGCTACAGAAATTGAAAAACAAGGATTTAAATAAAAGGGACGAATCATTAAAAATACCAACAGTTGGGAAGACCACAATAGACAAATCTAAAATCCAAAAAATCAAGTGCAATTAGCGCAACAACAACAGCAACATCCGGAATACCCAAATAACGACCAGCGGCCGCTGAGATATAACCTTCGGCCCCGGGAGGGGTTGTAACGGAAGCTTCAAAAATATCAAATGTCATTTTGGCGAAACGTCAGCAAAACTGTTTTTTTCAGAACGACTGTAGTGAACGGATGTACACCCGAAATGAACACACATTATATATATATATATATATATATATATATATATATATATATATGCATATATGCAAAACATTTTTATTTCAATCGTAGAAGGGAAGTATAGTCGCGAAAAAATCACCTTCCAAAATTTTTTTATTTTTACCATTCGAGGTTGCTAGGTGCGTAAAAACATGTTCTCTTGATTCTATCGGTCTGTCTGTCTGTTTTCGTTATAGCTAAAAAACTACTTACCTGATTGACTAGTGAAATGTTAAAAAAGTTATTACTAAGAAACTATTTATCTAATGTACTTCAAATTTTGCACAAAAATCAAGTATTATGTAGGAATTAAATGGTAAAATTTAATTGTGGTATAGAAATAAACTGGTAAAATTGTTGTACGAATACCAATAAAGCCAAATAAAATATTTGTAATAGTGAAGAAAATCACCCTACCGGGTTATATATATATATATATATATATATATATATATATATATATATATATATATATATATATATATATATATATATATATATATATATATATATATATATATATATATATATATATATATATATATATATATATATATATATATATATATATATATATATATATATATATATATATATATATATATATATATATATATATATATATATATATATATATATATATATATATATATATATATATATATATATATATATATATATATATATATATATATATATATATATATATATATATATATATATATACGTATTCACTTTTTAGCGTCCCTGGATACCAAAAAAAAATGTTTTCTCAATTTCGTCGGTCTGTCTCTGTGTCTGTTAGTTCGCTACTTAACGGATTGACTTCAAATTTTGGTCAAATGGGTATGACCTGATAATATTCTAATATTTTGATTCTTAGTCCTTCACGGATGGAAAAATATAATGTGTTTTCATTCCGGATGTACATCCGTTCACTACTGTTGTTCTGAAAAGAACAGTTTTGCTGACGTTTCGCCAAAATCTGACATTTTCGAAGCTTTCGCGTCCGAAAAGATATTTAAATGCAAGATCACATCATCACACAGCACAAATTCAAGGTGTGGCCAATACCCTAACATCCAGATCCATGCGATTAATTGAAACACACACGAGACAAAACGAACTTAATATAATATCTAATTCTTTAAAAAAGAATGGCTACACAAATCGCACCCTAGAGAAACCTGTTAATGCACAGGGCTCCCAAACACGAAGAACAAAAATTATGAACCGAGAAGGCAATAAGTAATCTTGCCATATGTAAAAAACACAACAAACGGGATCGGAAGAATTCTTAGAAAACCCAAGATACAAATAATACACAAGCCACAAACAACTATAGGTAAACTACTTGGAAACCCAAAAGACAAAATCAAATTGGAAAACCACGGAGTATATAGCATCCAGTGCCAGGAGTGTGTAAAAATGTACGTGGGGCAAACTAACAGGAGGCTATGAGCAAGAGTAGAAGAGCATCAGAAACAAACAAACAAACAATCTCAGCTCTATTCCTACATCATCAGGAAACTGACCACAAAATAAATTTCGATGGGTGTTGCCAATATAGATCATTATAAGACCAGAATAATCCGAGAAGAGAGCTATAGAAATTGAAAAACAAGGATTTAAATAAAAGGGACGAATCATTAAAAATACCAACAGTTGGGAAGACCACAATAGACAAATCTAAAATCCAAAAAATCAAGTGCAATTAGCGCAAAAACAACAGCAACATCCGGAATACCCAAATAACGACCAGCGGCCGCTGAGATATAACCTTCGGCCCCGGGAGGGGTTATAAACGGAAGCTTCAAAAATATCAAATGTGATTTTGGCGAAACGTCAGCAAAACTGTTCTTTTCAGAACGACTGTAGTGAACGGATGTACACCCGAAATGAACACACATATATATATATATATATATATATATATATATATATATATATATGCATATATGCAAAACATTTTTATTTCAATCGTAGAAGGGAAGTATTGTAGTCGCGAAAAAATCACCTTCCAAAATTTTTTTATTTTTACCATTCGAGGTTGCTAGGTGCGTAAAAACATGTTCTCTTGATTCTATCGGTCTGTCTGTCTGTTTTCGTTATAGCTAAAAAACTACTTACCTGATTGACTAGTGAAATGTTAAAAAAGTTATTACTAAGAAACTATTTATCTAATGTACTTCAAATTTTGCACAAAAATCAAGTATTATGTAGGAATTAAATGGTAAAATTTAATTGTGGTATAGAAATAAACTGGTAAAATTGTTGTACGAATACCAATAAAGCCAAATAAAATATTTGTAATAGTGAAGAAAATCACCCTACCGGGTTATATATATATATATATATATATATATATATATATATATATATATATATATATATATATATATATATATATATATATATATATATATATATATATATATATATATATATATATATATATATATATATATATATATATATATATATATATATATATATATATATATATATATATATATATATATATATATATATATATATATATATATATATATATATATATATATATATCTATCTATATATATATATATATATATATACGTATTCACTTTTTAGCGTCCCTGGATGCCAAAAAAAATGTTTTCTCAATTTCGTCGGTCTGTCTCTGTGTCTGTTAGTTCGCTACTTAACGGATTGACTTAAAATTTTGGTCAAATGGGTATGACCTGATAATATTCTAATATTTTGATTCTTAGTCCTTCACGGATGGAAAAATATAATGTGTTTTCATTCCGGATGTACATCCGTTCACTACTGTTGTTCTGAAAAGAACAGTTTTGCTGACGTTTCGCCAAAATCTGACATTTTCGAAGCTTTCGCGTCCGAAAAGATATTTAAATGCAAGATCACATCATCACACAGCACAAATTCAAGGTGCGGCCAATACCCTAACATCCAGATCCATGCGATTAATTGAAACACACACGAGACAAAACGAACTTAATATAATATCTAATTCTTTAAAAAAGAATGGCTACACAAATCGCACCCTAGAGAAACCTGTTAATGCACAGGGCTCCCAAACACGAAGAACAAAAATTATGAACCGAGAAGGCAATAAGTAATCTTGCCATATGTAAAAAACACAACAAACGGGATCGGAAGAATTCTTAGAAAACCCAAGATACAAATAATACACAAGCCACAAACAACTATAGGTAAACTACTTGGAAACCCAAAAGACAAAATCAAATTGGAAAACCACGGAGTATATAGCATCCAGTGCCAGGAGTGTGTAAAAATGTACGTGGGGCAAACTAACAGGAGGCTATGAGCAAGAGTAGAAGAGCATCAGAAACAAACAAACAAACAATCTCAGCTCTATTCCTACATCATCAGGAAACTGACCACAAAATAAATTTCGATGGGTGTAGATATTGCCAATATAGATCATTATAAGACCAGAATAATCCGAGAAGAGAGCTACAGAAATTGAAAAACAAGGATTTAAATAAAAGGGACGAATCATTAAAAATACCAACAGTTGGGAAGACCACAATAGACAAATCTAAAATCCAAAAAATCAAGTGCAATTAGCGCAACAACAACAGCAACATCCGGAATACCCAAATAACGACCAGCGGCCGCTGAGATATAACCTTCGGCCCCGGGAGGGGTTGTAAACGGAAGCTTCAAAAATATCAAATGTCATTTTGGCGAAACGTCAGCAAAACTGTTTTTTTCAGAACGACTGTAGTGAACGGATGTACACCCGAAATGAACACACATTATATATATATATATATATATATATATATATATATATATGCATATATGCAAAACATTTTTATTTCAATCGTAGAAGGGAAGTATTGTAGTCGCGAAAAAATCACCTTCCAAAATTTTTTTAGATTTTTACCATTCGAGGTTGCTAGGTGCGTAAAAACATGTTCTCTTGATTCTATCGGTCTGTCTGTCTGTTTTCGTTATAGCTAAAAAACTACTTACCTGATTGACTAGTGAAATGTTAAAAAAGTTATTACTAAGAAACTATTTATCTAATGTACTTCAAATTTTGCACAAAAATCAAGTATTATGTCGAAATTAATTGGTAAAATTTTGGTATGAATCTTAGATGGCGAAAAAAATGGTCTCTTTAATTGTGGTATAGAGATAAACTGGTAAAATTGTGGTACCAATTCAAGATGGCGGAACAAAATAGCGGTCAAATAAAATATTTGTAATAGGGAAGACAATCACCCTCCCACGTTTTACATATATTCACGTTTTAGCCTCCCTAGATACCAAAAAAATGTTTTCTTAATTTCGTCGGTCTGTCTCTGAGTCTGTTAGTTCGCTACCTAGTGGATTGACTTCAAATTTTGGTAAAAAATTTAGAGTCATATGGGACCTGGTAATATTCCAATATGTCCGAACAAACTGCTAATTCAATGTTTATATTCTGCCAATCGCATTATATTTTTTATTTTTTGTCCCCTTACCCTTAAAAAATAAATTTGTGTACCTGTACAAACCACCCAGAGCAATTCTGGGCGATGTGCAGGACCTCTTCCTTTAGTCATCCTGCCATCATACTGAAAAAGTTAGCCATAAGTAACTAGAAACAAAGACAGGTCCGTATAGACGATCCATTCAATATTAAATAAAACACCCCCTAAATGGATTCCAACTTTGCATTGTACCCCCATAGTAGAGATCCATCCAAAGATTTCCGTGTAGCTCGGCATAATTTCACGGCTAGTGTTGCCAGAACGTAGCAATCCCTTAACTTCTAACTGAATTACACGCATAAATATATTTCAACAAATAGACCTAACTCACTTTCTTGGTAATTCCGCACCTAATAGTGTTGCGCACAAGCTAATCTTTCGATAAAACGGCAACACGAACGTTTAATATAAGTGAATTCATTTTGTATCTGATGGACTGTCTATGCGAAGTATAAGCGATCTTTACTAGACATGATATAGTATATATTTTAAATCTATATTAAATGAAATTGACTATGTGTATAAGATTATCAGAATAATTTTTAGTGTATTCTATTTTGTCCTAAAGTATATAAATGTTTTTGTTTCAGGTTATGATTTAATTGAGTGGCTTATCATGCGTCTTGAGATTGAAGAATCAGGTATGTTAGCATATTAGTAGTATATTATCACTTAAAATTAATATTTGAATTTTAATATTAAGAAACAATTTATAAAATAAATATGTAATTACAGAGGATTATTGATAACCTACTTGATCCCCTTTAGGTCTTTAGACAACTTTATCAAAAATAAAAAATGAAGTTTTTTATTTTTTATAGATACTTAACCTATACAAAAATAACTATTAAACTTTGAATAAAATTCAATATATTTTTGCTTTCCCACCAAAAAAAATGTATTTTTAAATTTTTGTCGGTCCACTGTATAACTATATTAAATGAAAAATTGTAAAAAATCTTATTTTTCTGCCCGCTTTTATTTTTTATTCTTTAGCTCACTTTATAATCGCGTCGTTTTAAATTTTTTTAATATCTTATTTATTTTAAAGTTTTTAGTATAGGAAATACGAAACATTAATAATTTTAT
This sequence comes from Kuschelorhynchus macadamiae, assembly GCA_030620095.1. Classification (NCBI taxonomy): domain Eukaryota; kingdom Metazoa; phylum Arthropoda; class Insecta; order Coleoptera; family Curculionidae; genus Kuschelorhynchus; species Kuschelorhynchus macadamiae. The sequence continues at coordinate 935,832 of JAUTXW010000329.1, forward strand.
AAACACCTCAAGAAACCGAACTCCACCATTTTGAACTTTTAATTAGCTAATAAGTCTTGCTATGAAAATTCGATACAAACCCAAAGTGTTCTTGAGATTTGCTAAAAATCCTATATTTTTATTTCAAATAGGTCACTTTCCTACAAGTAAGTGCTTTAAAATTATTTTTTTAGTTACGCATTTATGAAAAAGAATTCGGCGGCAAGAAATGAACCCTTTACAAACTTTACATGCTTCTTACTCGGTTTTCTTTCCATAAATGGGTCGATATCCTGTATTTCTGACTTGTGAAAGGTTAAGAAACTTTTAAAATATTGATAATAATAATATTTTAAGGTTTTTCCCATTCTATAATGAATATGTGGTGCGGTGAGATTGTTCTCGTTATGTTACTTGTCTAGTTCGACACTCCAAATATATGCTATATAGAATATGCCTTAAATCTCGAAAAGACCGGTCCGATGTTTAGATTGCTGGGACTTCTAAAAGGCCCCTCGAGAAAATTGCAATCAATCATGTTTTAATAACAAGAGGCAAATGTAGACTATGACTTTCTATTAGAAACTCGATTAAAGCCGCTTAAGTTAATGTCGTCAAAGGAACCAATGCATCATGATCAAACCGAAATTCAGAGTTCTTGTATATTTATAGCTTTCTAATAGTATAAAAATTATATTTAACTCTATATAAAAAGTTTGGATATAGGATATCTATTTGTTAGTAGTCAACTAGTCAAAAAATGGCAAGCCAGGGGTCATTAATGGTCATCTCGATTCCGAAATTATAATTACTGTTTCTAAAAATTCTAGAATTTAAAAAAGAAATGGAATGGTTTGAGAACCACATAAATTATATTTCAACTTGGAAAATTCGCAGTTCGTAATGAATTATATTTTTGAATCTAAGAAAAAACGATTTTCACAATTCAGGGATACTTCGTATAGAGTATTCGATAAATATGTATAAAATAAATTTCTAGAAAAGGTATTTTCAAAAAAATATATTACGAATTTCTAAATAAAACTGCTATTTCCACTTTATTTGCGGTTTTCACTCTATAAATAAAACACAAATTGAAATATACATAAAAAAGTACGATTTTTTATGTTAGAATTTACTAGACTTCAGGGGCGTGCGGTGAAATTTTAAGAAAGGGAAGCAATTTTTAGAAACTTACCTATTTGTAATGTAATTCGATTCTTTGATCATTTTTTACAAATTTGTCGATGACGTCATCATAAAAACGTGGATTCTCTGACATATTTTGGAGAAGTTTATTTTCAATGGAGAACAGCGATGTATGCGAAAGTCTCTCCTCCCCGTTGAATTTCTCACGACATTTTTATACGTTTAAGTGTTGAAAAATTGCGTTCTACTGATGAACTTGTGCAGGTATTGTCAATACTAATTCGCACAATTTCGACACTTCGGTGTAGGCATCTTCCAGCTCCTTGTCTTTTAAAAATTGCATTAGTTCGTTAGTGTTATTTTTTGCGCTAATGTCATCAGTTTCATAAATCACTTCTAGTTCAGATCGCAGTAACACTCAGTCGAAGAACTAACCATAATGAAGAAGAAGAGATTTAAACGCATCTTCTAGAAAAGTTTTTTCTTTAAATGCATCAAAATTGCAGAGCTCGAGGAATTTAAAATCATTTAAACCGTTAAATCTATAGTTTATTTGTTGCTGAATTTGATCGATTATTTCATAAAAGAGGCGTCTGCTTGATGTTTGAACATCTCCCACCTTATCTGTTCGAAGACGCTTTTTTGGCTTAACATTGACTTAAAATCATCCACTTTTTTTAGGCAAAAAGCAATATCATTTGTTTTAGTTTGTAATATATTAAAAACATTGTCTAGTTTTTATCGGTTAACAATATGTGAGACCTTATATTAGTTAATTATCCCCTCATACACCTGAATTTAACTAAACCCAGTTACAACCCAATCTAAAATATAGTTTCATTTAATATGAAAGAAGAATTGAAGAATATAATCCTGAAATTATTTATATTTAAGTAAATATATTAACGTTATACTTGTTGCTTAGTTTTTATATTTCTTATACACTTTAAACAAAATTGCATTATTGGTTTACCGCTTTATAAAAATTATTACCTTTTATTTTTAGTTTAAATTTGGGTTTTTGCTGTTAATGTACTAATTAACATAAACATATCCTGAAAATGGCAGTGGTTGAATGATTCTTATTTTTTATTTTTAAAGATGGAAAATTGTTTTTAACGGAAGTGAGATATACGATTAACGTGAATGAGTATTTACCAAAAACACAGTTGGACAGAAAGGGGGAAGATGATAGATTAATACACTGTTCTACAATAAAGTTCTATGGACCAAGCAAGGATAATTCAGGTTTTAATTATAATCTCTAATTAACATAACCTGACAAGTAAAAAAAGAAACACAAAAGAAACAAACTAATTTTAAAAAACACTCAGATTTATTATCTGAAATGTACATTATGTAATGACATATGTAGTTTCAACAATGACAAAACAAATCACAAGACAAAGGTTCTAACTATACCAATTTTAAATTTACCCAATCACATATTTAAAGTATTCAATCTTAAATTTCAGGATATATATCATAGGTCAAATTATATAAAAAAAAATATCAATTTAATTAAAATATAAAATAATAAATAGTACAATTTGTAACCTAAAAGTGAAATAAACCAGTATTTGGTTATTTATTTTCCAAATGTACATATAATTAAAATTTACAACAGCGATTTATAAACTAAATCAGATTTTAACTAAAATTTTGCATGGATGTAAGGTCTAAACCTTATCTAGCTACTCAATCATAAAACAAAAATTAAGCAGAATGACATTAATGGAAATACAAAATTTGTAAGTACTCAGCTATAAAAAAATAACCAGATACATAGAGTATAATATATAAAGTATTCATAACAATTATGCAACTATAAAACAGAATGACATTATGTAAAAATTGCAATATGTATGCCAAAAGGCTAATAATAACTCAGAACCCAATATATGTTCGGTTGATTTTGAACTAAAAAAACTTTTAAGCTGTAAGAAGTCTATATTTAATATATTGGAATGGCAAAGGCTAATAATAACTTAAAACCCAATATATGTCCGGTTGATTTTGAACTAAAAATTAGTAAAACTTGTAAGATGTCTATACTTAAATCATTTGATTGCCAAAGTTTAATAACTTAGAAGCCAATATATGTTCGGTGGTTTTTGAACTAAAAAATGTATAAAATATTTAAGCACAGTTGCATCATTGGCGATATTAAAAAATGAATGCATAAGCTAATTAAAAAATGAATTCTCGAGAAATGATAGGTGTTTATATGTAGAATCATGAAAATATTAGCACTGCTACACATTTTGTCTAGCTGTGCTAACGTTTGCTCTATTCCTTGAATTAAAAAACTAGAACGAAACTAGTATATTTATCAGTAAAGTCATCTGATCTCAATACCTTAAGTAATATATCATTAAGTTTATATTTTACGTAAAAGACTAAGAAATATGTAAAATTAAGCAAAACGTGAAAAACAACAAAAACTTATCTTTCAAGTTGCAATTTTTAGAAGGAATCAAAAGCGTCTGTACCTTCCAAATGCGTCTCAAACAGCAGCGGCGGCGCGGCGGCGTCTAGCCAGTAGAAAAGTCCCAACACAAAACGTCTAGGAGAACAGCAAATCACTACACGGCAGAAGGAGTAAAAAACACCTGCACTTCTTCAGATATAGTTTCAATCCCAGATAATTTAAGTAAAGTTGTCATCATAATTTCGGTACTTTTAAGTCTTTGAATTAATACAAATATAAACTACGAAATCTTGAAGGTATTTTTAATTAAAATCTTGCATCATTCAAAATTAAAAAGTCGATAGATTCAAAATTAAAAGAAATTTGGTTGTTGGTCCTATAATAATAGCAAGTTGAGTGATCCTCAATTTCAATTGAAAAAGGAGTTCCGAAATTAAAAGGGAAGTTCCAAAATTAAAAGCCTGAAACAAAGAAAAATCACGTGTCAACTACATATTCACAAAATGGCGGCCTGTGAAGAATTTCTTACCTAGTCTTCATGGTTGGTTTCATATACAGGAGATTAAACTAGATCATTATTATTTGTGAACTAATCCGACAATGTCGCTTGCTACCTTATATGGCACAAAATCTCAAAAAAAAATATCTTATTAAATATGGCAGTGGCTCAACTAGCTCCTGCTGAAACTAAAGGAAAAGAGAGCGATCGATGCTGGCCGGCGAAAATAAATAAACTTAAAAACCAACAAAAAATAATGGCACAATGGCACATGACCTCTCTCACTTGACAAAATTAATTTGTACTCTCTAACGTACTCAACCAAAATTAAATCCTCTAAGCGTATCGAATATATCAAAAATAGTGTCGTATTCAATAATTTAAATTTCTATAAATATGTAATTAAAATGGTCGCAGTTAAGCTTTGAGGAAATTGAAGACTATTAAGATATTATTCTTTTTAAGATAAAATGATTAAATTTGCAAATAATTTGTAACTAACATAAAATGGTTGTTACATTACATCTTTCGATGTCCTTAAGCATTGCCCAATTTTTTGTGTGTACTAAAGATTGTGCGAATATTGGATCTCCGCAAAATTCTTGCAATTTCATATGTGGTACCCTGAATAAAAGGCAAAACTGTACTAATTGTGGTTGTGTGTCCATTACTGGTTTAGGTCTGGGATTATTGTAATATCCAATCGAGCGGCTGATATCTTCAGCACAATATCCGTTTGATTTTAAAGCTTCAGTCAGTTTTTCTATTTCGTCTGGAATTGAGTTTGTATCACATATTGACAAAACCCTAAAGACTAATGAATTGATGACCGATTGTTTTTGAAATGGAAGATGGTGAGAACTAAAATTTAAATATATATTCATATATGTCGGTTTCCTGTAAACAGTATGTCCTAGGGTTCCATGTTCCTGTTTACAAGCAACCGACACATACGAACAGATATTTTAGTCCTCACCATCATCCATCTCAAAAACAATCCGTCATCAATTCATTAGTATTTAGGAGCTTTGTCAATATGTGTTACAAATTCAATTCCGGACCAAACAGAAAAACTGACTGAAGCATTAAACTGAAAGGGATATTGCACTGAAATTCAGGCGTTCGATTGGGAGTTATAATAATGCCAGACCTAAACCAGTAATCGATACTCATCAAGTAGTGCCGTTTTACCTTTTATTCAGGGTACCATAAATGAAATTGCAAGAATTCTGCGTAGAATCAACATTCGCACAATCTTTAGTACACACAAAAAATTGGACAATGCTTAAGGACACCGAAAGATGTAATTCCTTTGCAATCAGAAAAGATTTATAAAATTCCTTGTTCCTGCGGTAAAGTGTATATTAGTGAAACTAGATGGTCTGCGTCTACTAGATCTAAGGAAAGTGAAGGATGTATACGTAAAAAACAAATTTTTAATTTCACACCCAACAGGATACATGGTTAATGTATAAGATACCAAGGTTCTTGCATAAGTGTCGGGTTATTATAAACGAAAAATTAGAGAATCTATTGAAATTATCAAGGACCTTGAAAGTGTCAATAGAGGCGCGGACTAAACTAATCATTAAAGTGAGTCACGCATTGGTGGGCACAGATCGGTTATAAATACTTGAACTCTGCTCATCGAAGTTCATGTAGAAGATGCCTCGTGCAATCACAGGCGAAAGGTCGGAAAGTAATTCCAATTTGGCAGTCTAAACCCAAGAACCATGATTTTTTAATTGACTCCAGCCGCGAAAGTTTTTGTACTATACTTGTGAATGTAAGCAAATTAGATTATGTCCTTAATAAATAATGTTTTAAGAACTTAGTTCTATTACTGATGCAAGTATTGATAAACCAGGTCCATCTAAAGCCCACAATTCAGAATTAGAGAATAACTAGATTTACCAACTTGGGAAGAAAAGCCACCAAACCATTACAATAATAGGAGTTAATCACATACCTCACTTCCATTTTGCTATGTTTTTATTTATTGAAAACGTTTGTTTTTGCGAATGTATTTAAGTTTTTGTAAGAAAGCTGAGTTTAAATATATTTTAAGATAAATAATGAATCTGTTTTTGGTAAATAATTATTCACGTTAATCGTATATTTCACTTCCGTTAAAAAACAATTTTCAATTTTAGGTAGAAATTAAAAATTAGAATCATTTAAACTCTGCTATTTTCTGGATATATTTAATAATAATAATAATATTTAATATAAAACTAAGCATAATATGCTCCGTTTTTATATTTCATGGTTTCAGTTTTCAAGAACTATATACTAGAATTTAATATGTAGGTTCTCGATTTAACTAAATTTTCATTTACATTTTTATTTTCAGAGGCTCTTAATATTGCCAACCAGTTATGTCAGTACGGCTATTTTTTTCCCATAAGTGATTCAAAAAACCTCGTGGTGAAAGATGACAGTTCGCTCTACAGATTTCAAGTAAGTATTTGCAATTAAGTATGTAGGTTTTTTCGTCGAGTCAAATAAGCAAATGTCCAACTACACTGTTTTTTAAAATTCAGAAAAGAAAAATAATAAATGAATTAAAATAAATTACCTACTAAGATAATCAATTGCGGAAAGTAATATTTTGTGCAATGAGCGGATTTCTGAATAACACTCGTTACTTAAAATTTCATTCATATTGATAATGATGTTTTTATATCTTAATAATTTAAATTTCTAAATATAATATACAACTTAAAAGTTTTACAGTTGATATGTGCTATAAAATCTTTCTTAAGATACGTTGCCGTAAAGATAAATCGGGATGACTTGTTGACCCAATAGCCCGCCGACCAGCTAGACCATGAAATCCACGGGTGTTTTTACTTCCCTTATAAATGTATTTTACCCGTGAAAAAATTACCCTCCGAGATTTTTCATAGACCTTTTCGTTTTAGGGTCGCATTTCCGGCAGTTTGTTGGTCTATCGTTCTCTCTGTGCGCGGCATACCACACAAACTACTTATCCGATTTCGGTAAAAATCCAATATAGCAAAAATCATTCAAGAATATTTAAAAAATCATTATTAAGAAACTACTTTTGGAATTGCATAGGGAAAAACTAATGGCTTTACTTACGTAAAGCTATTAGACGCAACAAAACGGCCACCTAATAAAATGTTTAAACATTTAGTAGCAAAAAACCACTTATCCAATTAACTTGAAATTTTGCATAACAATGAAAAGTACAACAGGAATGAACTGGTAAAATTTGGTGCGATTCCTGCATGGCAAAACAAAATGGCGGCCTTATAAAATGTAAGTAGTCGGCAAAATTCTATTTCGTACAATAAAACCATTTTATAGGGAAAATAATAAATGGCATTAGCTTGACATTTATAGACTGCGTAAATAAAATTTTGAAAAATTAATTAATATAACAATATTAATAATAAGAGTAAGTAAATTAAAAACTAAAACAAAATTGAAATAAATTATAGTTTATAGAATTTATATTATATGCATATGTAGATTGTCTGATGTACGTAGTCACGTAGTGGATTTATGTATAACGGATCTTGTGTGCTTACTGTCTGCAACGGACATGACGATCAAACGATCTTCGAATCAAAATATCGAATTCTGTAGTTGGTTTCAGAAAATAGCGTAAGATGAAGTAGTGGAAGTGATATCAGCTTGACTGATATCACTTACATTGAAAGTCAGTAAATGTCAAAACGAAAATACAAGAGACAGTTTACGTTACAACTTTCTTAGATAAGGGGCGCTTTAGTGAAAGATCTTCTCCTGCAAAGTGGATACAAAAACTTTGTTCTTATGTTTATTGCCGAGTTTCAACTGTTACTATTTTGGCGTATAAAATAGTTCGATATTATAATTATTTTACGAGCCAAGATTACTTCACAATATAAAGGAGTTTGGTACTAACTACTGATTTGTGTTCTATCGGGTGTTGATATAGAAATAAACGAAATTAGATAACGTCGAACAGGCGTGTTAATTATATAAGGTAAATAAAATAGTAAAAATGTTGTAATTGAATTTATTTGGCATTCGTAGTTGTGAGTGACTAAAAGTGCTTTTTAATGCGCTCCAAGTGATTTTCTTTTGTGTTATAATTATTAAGAAGTATATTTTTTAATGTCATTATGGTTCTTAACTGTATATGAAACAAAAAACTTGAGTATAAGTTTTCTAACCTTACATTCCATGGGTAAGCTTAACCAAAACTGCGTTAGAACTAAATCTTCGAACCGCTTCATATTTCATTGATAAATTCTCGCCAGGCGATATACTTGCTCTCGTTTTATTTTGTTACTTATGAATGGATGGGAGCGTCTATTTCCTATTTAGTCTGAGGTTGCTATAACTTATATATGAGATTTGAGCAAAGTTGAAAACCGAGAACCGCTAGAATGATTTTGTCGCTACAATGGTAATTTTTTCTCAAACGGTTGCGAATTACAACAGTAATTTTTTAAGGGATTTGACTGAAGACATTTTATTTATAAGATTCGTGTGTGGTCCTGTATTATATTTTTTTCCATATGAAGCTTAACTAAAGAAAACTATTGACGTAAATACATATACGGTGAAATAATATTCTTCCGGATTGGCCTGTAACCAAACACATAATTTCTGAATGCACTCCGTTTTATTCAAAACACAGCTTACAGGTAGTACAGATAAAGACTGGTTATACCTAACACTCGTAACTAAGGTAACCTAAAACTGTCACTGTCTACTTGTTTACACCACAGACACTGAGCACAGAAAACAATTGTTTTCTGTGCTCGGTGACCACAGACCACCGACTTATTTAATTTAATCTCCGTGTACTGTGGTTTACACTTCGAAATCTCAAACTAAACTGAATCAAAATTTGGTTCGCGGCGCGCTTATATAACCTTTAGAAAAAGATGGAATGATCTAGAAAATTCTAGAATAATCTAAATACTACAGAGTGGAAAGAACTAAGCCTAACAGAACATTCGAGAACGATTTTTGACACTATCATTATCGTTACATGGATAAAAATTAAGGTAAGTCTACTTCATTAAAATGACAAATAATAAATAAATTCACCTAAAACTTAACCCACCTATAATTAGGGCTAAATTCGCAACAATATGTTTGCCGAAACATATTTTTTTATCTTGCGATGCGGCTGGTGTTTTTTTTTCAAATAGCTGTAATTAATTTTATATGCTTTAATCTGGTTCAGCACACTCGCTATTAAGGCGTACCAGACTATAGCAAATAATCGTTATTTTAAACATAAAAAAGAGTTTATTATTAACAAATTAATTTAATGGTTTTAAAAGCTTTTTAGTTTTTTATTCATACATTGTGGCCACCGGCCGCGGCCGCGGCCGGCCTAGCGCCCTAAATACCTACACAACATTTTCATACTTTCGTACTTTGCATGCCTTCAAATAATATCATTTTGCTGTTGCTTTAGCTCTAGCAATCACACCACGTGTAACGTAATCGCATAGGCTGTTTTAAAGGCTGCTACAACGGAGCAGCTGCAGATATGGAAATTCAGAACATATTTCAGTTTTCGCATGGATCCGCCTAAAGGGGAGTAAAACCAAATGTATTACGCGAGACTAGTGGTGACGAAGTTAGTAATTGTGACCGATAAACCAGGTATTAAAAACTGTTTTTCGCCTAAAAATTTAACTGGTTAAACGGAAGGTCCGAGTTCATAATTTGCTGTTAACTAAAAAAAGGTTCTCACGTCCATATATGAATGACTATATCCAAGGATTTTGTTGTTTCGAGGGCTAGCAGATGAGTTAATCGAACTTTCGTTAACCGGTCGGACCGGTTACCAGACCGCCGGTTATTCGAAATGCTGTTTTCCCCGTAACCTTTAACAGCTCTACGCGCTACACACGAATAACACTGGATTATCAGAATTTTTATTTGGTTTCTGTTACTAAATGTTAATCTACCAGAAAATGACCGTATCCGGTTTGCGAAAAAAGGGATGATTTTCTGGACTTTCTTATTGTTTTTAAAAACAATTTTCCACGGTTGCACTTAGAGAATAAACCTAAAATATCGCCAAACTTATCGTGGAAAAAAGGGAAGTAGCAGGTTTCTGGGGCGTGTATTTTGGCAGTAAAAATTGCAAGTTATTGCTATTATTTCAGTCCTCTTAGCTAGTTAAAATTCAATAAATATAAAAATAATGTTTTGCGTCGTTTTAATTTAAAATGTAAAATTATATAACATTCAATAATGTTAATCAATGTTATTCACTAAAAAAATAAAATATACAGCCTACCTGTACTTTTCTACCGTTAGAATGTAGTCTTTTAAGTACAAGTACAATTGAAATTAAAATTCTCGTCGACTTAATAAAAATAAAATTTTTATAACAGTTATTATGTCGCTATTTACTTCGTAACTAATTCTAAATCTTGACAAGTTTAAACATTTCTTAGCGTCGAAATTAAATTTTACGGTAAGCATGCTAGTCAGCATAATAAAATGTTTTATGACGTTCTAATTTGGCTGTGATATGTCGTAAATCTGGAAGTTTTATGTTGGTTTAGAATACTTTTCTAAAATTGGAAGAGGAGATCCATTTTTCTGTAGACTATTACAATATTAAACTTAGTATTTTACTTCCAAGAACTAATAATTTAAATAACTACAAGACATATTAATAATACATGGACAAAATGTATAGTTTTATACATACACATACACCATATTGAAACACAGATAATCATTAAAAATGTTACTTAAAAGGAAATAAAATATTTTCTGAAATTAATATACCAGATGAATAATTTTTATGTACTCTAAATAGTGAACAACCACATATATTTCATGTTCTTCCCAAAAACTGTTGTTTATCTAAGGGTGAAAAATGTTTCATATCGATCAAGTGTTTTTTTCCTCATTTAGATCCTCATCACACTAATGTTAGTCAAAAAAAATAGGCCTTAATAGACAAAAAAGTTTTCAAACTGGTCAAGTAATCTCGAATTAAAATATATTGTTTTTCTTATCCACCCCACTTTCCATCATCTTATAATATATAATCTATGATCATAGGAAAAAAAATTAGTGACGAAGAAGTGACTACGTGACTGGATCACATAATATAAATCCCAGAGCACAACTAAAAACTTGTACAGCTTTTACACATGACAAATACAGCCTCTTCTCATATGTGGTAGGCAATTTTTTCTTCAACCTTAAACAGCCTTGACCGTGTTTAAAGAAAAGCTGTTTGCCAAATTGATGAACAATACAAGCAAGTTCGACCCACTTAAACATCGACTGTCTGTGGTAATTTGCCTGTTATCCAAACACTTCCACGGATTCTGCTTTGAGAAATTATTCATACATTACACATACCTTTTTAGCCTCACCTTACAGGAAGACGTGAACATTAACTCACATACATTCCATAACCGTCAAAATACAAATATCAATGAAATCTCTTTGTTCGCTCTTATCTGATATCCAGCCTGTTGTTTTTCCTTATAACATAATCTAACCCACGAATTTTACTATCTTTCAAAACCCGAGGAAAACAGGTAGTTAATCTTTTCAATTTTATTATGTTCGCGTGAACAACCTGGAAATAACACTGCACAGAAACATTGAAAAATAAGACCCGAAACACCCGTGAAATTTGATGAGATTTTAGTATGGTCTAGTTCTCCTGATTAAAAGCTATTGATCCAACAACTATAAGCCGTTTTCGAGTAACTGAGGTTTAAAGTGGGCAAATCAAAAGTTACTTCGTAAGAGTTCACTTAATCTTTTTAAACGACTCGAATTATTACATGAAACGTATTTAACTTAATGTTTAGTATAAAAATATTTTAATTGCAAACAAAAGCAACCAATAACCCTTTACATTTACGAGTCGCGATATTTTAACAAAATGGAAGTTTTAGTAAAATAGCAATTCCTAATTATTATATTTTACACCACAAAAAGTCATCTGAAAAAATCATAGACACGAAACAATAAAATACCCTGATCCCTTCGCAATCGCATATCCAGTCACACAAATTGTATATATTTTTACTAAACTAACGATTTCCTTTTTTGTTTTTGTCTTTATTGGTCTGCCGAAGTTTAAGTTCTGGCAAAGGTCGACAACTGACCTTATATTTGAGACGTTCCTTAAAGTTTAGCGGCTATTAAAGTCTTAATATTCTGAACCACTGTGGCTACCATTCTTTAAAACATTAATTTTTTAATTAAGTTAAACTACAAAATCGACAAATTAGTCTTAAAAATAAAACAATTTCTGTAAAAATACGCAATCGTAACCACAACCTATCACACGATTCACATTAAACGCATCAACTCACAAAAATGTTTAAGTTTCTTCGGCGCGGCTGTTGACCCACGTAAACCGTATATTTCCTATGCGCCCCTGTGCGAATTCGGTCGGGAACACTCGGGAAAAACTCGCCCCCGTTTATAACCACTAGGTCATCGCGGGCCGTCAGCCTCGTGATCCAATGAAACCAAACCTCCGGAGATCTCTGTGTGAGGCATCGATAGTGCGAGTGCTGAGTAATCAAGTGAACGTTCAACGAGTTCACACTCTTAGAATAATAGAAGGAATTTCCAAATTTAAAAGAAATTAAAAAAATATAAATTATTTATTATTTTCTGTTTGGAAATATTTATTGGGGGGTCATTGACCGTATGGAGAAGGAGCCGCCACTGGCAAATATCTGCTATTTTTAGCTAGAAATATTATACTTAATACTTCATTACTCCGTAAGTCATTTTTCTATCATGACAAAATTTAGTGATAATTATTATGTTGTTAATTACATGATTTTCAAAATGGCTAGCGGCTAGCATTTTTTTTCTTGAGAAATTGGCCTTAAAATTTTAAAATACTTCTAGAAATAATTTATTTAATTTTCTAAAGTTAATTTAATTTCTATAGAAATTTAGATACTATAATACTTATAGTTAAATTAATTACATGTCAAAGTAAAAAAGCTATTTTATTAGAAAATATATCAAACTTATTAAAATATTTAAAACTGACGTTGTTCGTAGCTGAGGTAGTGCAAGTATACCTTTTCTCAAGCGTCAGCGAACATTAGCCAATACACTAATTATTTAATCTATATGCTAAAATAAACTTCAGCAGGTTTTTTATATTAAATTATATTCTGCATACACCAATACAAAAGAATGTAACGAAAGAACGAAAAAAGATTATGGAACAGAATAACAGAAGCTTTCGCATGAGTTCATTCAATCAAGATTAACGGCGCTCGGTTTACCGAGTCAAATTGCAGTGTTCACGAGTTTTCCGCTGTGATTGAACGAGGTATCTTCAGGGTTCTTGGCTGCTCAAGAGCATGACATTAAGTTCAATGTGCAAATGTTGTGAAGTGTTTCCAATTTGGCAGGGTCTAAATCTAAAAACCATGGTTACTTGGTTAAAATTAATTTTTTTTAATTTCAAGGCAAAGTTTTTACGTATGTATGTATAGGGTGTTCACGTATAACTTGACACCCACTTACAGAATTTGTTATTCAAGATAGAAGACAATGTTAATATTAAAGTTATTTGGTTTTACCTGAACCATCAGAATTTGTGAACAAAATAAACAAAAAACAATTGGAATAATATTATTTCAGTAAATAGGGCAATTTCTTACAGCTTATGAAAATACCACATTTGATACCTTTATCTTTAAGGACAACCCAGAAATTTGACAAAATTCCGGCCATGAGGGGAATGAGCTAGAAAGAGACAGAACATACACATAAGAAAAGAAAACTCATTAGAAAGGAATACACTCCCTCTTATGGCAGGGTTCTTGACAATTATCTCGGTTGTCTTTAAAGATAAAGATATCAAACCTAGTATTTTTATAATAAGCAAGGAGATGCCCATATATTGAAATAATATTACCTATACAAAGTGTTCCATTTAAAATAGCAAAGTCAATGTTTAATTGTTTACTTTCCAATTGTTTTTTGTTTATTTTGTTGACAGATTTTAATGTTTCAGGTAAAACCAAATAACTTTTGTATTCAACATTTTCTTCTATCTTAATAATACACTATGTAAGTCGGTGTTAAAATATATGTGAATACCCCGTACGTATGCAAAACATGTGTATGTATGCATTAATGTATGTATATTGTATGTACGTACATAGGCGCTCAAATCATTCTCAAAAACTATTGGTTGAGTTTAAAAGTTGTTCTACATATTGTAGTCATTAAGCTATTAAGTCTTAAATTAAATAAAATATTATAAGAATTATTTTGAGCAGGTTTTGAATATGTCGATTTTCAAAATATAATAGCGTTTTGACAAGTCACCATTTTGAAAATTTGCACTGTAAATATTTCATAAAAGAAGTATTTACTTAACTTGTTATTCTCTCTAGGTTTGGTCACGATATATCAATACCATGTATTAAATTTAATATTTATAATATTTATGACTGGAGCTATCTTGAAAGCTGAAGACTCAATATTTAGATTCACGAAAAATTTTATTGAGATATATTTATTTACCCATTTTTGCCATATTTAAACCTCTTCTATTTGAAAACGGCTCATAGTATCGAGTTGTGGCAGTAATACCTTTTAAACAGGTTGTCATAAACATCATAATACAGTCAAATACTTTAAATTTTGCCAGTAAATTAAATATAAGAAGACATTCACAAGGCGCGAACAAACTCCTGTTTAAAAAAGTTTCAATCAATCCAAGACGGCAGAACAAAATGGCGGCATAAAAAATAATTAAAAATTCAGCCTGAAAAAATTGCTTATGATTTGATTTCAAATTGTGTGCCATAATTGTGGTATAGGGATCAACTAGTAAAATAGCGGTACTAATTCAAGATGGCCGAACAAAACGGCGGCCAAATAAAATGACGTGAAAAAATCACTCTCTCAGGTTTTACACATCCTTACGTTTTAGCGTCGCTAGATGCCAAAAAATATGTTTTATCATTTCCGTCGGTCCGTCTGACTCTTTGTCTGTCAGTACTCGGTATAGCTTAAAGACTACTTAGCCTTCAAATTTAGGTAAAAAATTAAGTGTCATATGGGGATGACCTGGTAACATTTTGGTAAAAATCCAAAATGGCAAAACAAAATGACGGCCTAGCGAAGTCTTAAAAAAATGTTATTAAAAACCACTCATCCAATTTATCTCAAATTTTACAAAAAACATTAAGTATATTGGAATCAACTGGTAATATTTTGGCACGAATCCAAGATGGCGGAGCAAAATGGCGGCTTAATAAAATCTTTAAAAATTCAGCCTAAAAAACTACTTAATTGTTTGATTTTAAATTGTGTGTCATGACTAATTGTGGTGTAGGGATCAACTAGTACAATTCTGGTACTAATTCAAAGTGGCCGAACAAAATGGTGGCCAAATAAAAAGTATGTAATCGTGAAAAAATCCCTCACTTAGGTTTTACATATCCTTTTACATCCCTAGATGCCAAAAAATATGTTTTATCAATTCCTTCGGTCCGTCTATCGGTATGTCTCTCTGTCTGTCTGTCAGTTCACGGTATAGCTTAAAGACTACTTGACGTGACTTCAAATGTTTACTAAAAATTAAGGGTCATATGGGTATGACCTGGTAAGATATTAAATTTCTAAATAGTTTTTGTTAACGATCTTTTTGCTGTTATGTTTGACTGGTGTTTAAGCCCTTGTTTTATTCTCCTAATTATACTAAAAAACTTATCGATCAAAATTTAGGCTCTTAAAGTTATATCGCTTTAATTGCCTTTAAATAGCAACCTGCTAATATTATTAAGTTGCTACATGCATCGTCTATTGATTTTATGCGCTAGATTCTGATAGAATATATATTTATATATCTAGAGCATCGTGCTCGAGAATGTTTCGGTTCGAAGTTAATTAGAATGATTGATTATTATGAGGCACGAAACGTTATTAAAAGTTTTAAGTTAAAACTATCATTATATGTAATTTTCGTACATTAACATATTTTTCCTAATAATCACAAAACTTCCAAACAGCAGAGGCTATTTTATACGGTCAGTTGGTCAATGACCCGACCCACCAAAATAACACATATAGGGTTCACTTAATGTACTGAACTATACCAATATACCAAGCAATGTATTCTCCATAGTGGTTTTACGTTTGCAATCAACCCTTGCCGTTCACGAATAGTCATTATTTTATTAACCTAACGACTAAAACACAATGGGAAGATACCGTATCAGATAGAGCAATGAATATATGGGTCATTTTTACATATTCACCATTAATTTTCTCAAAAACTTCTAAAAGTTTTGTGACATGTATTTGTAGGCTCTTTAATTTAGTTGTCTCAAAAGTTGGAATTTCATTTTTTTTGTTTTCTAACTTCTTTTTTTCTATTTATTTCGTACCTTGAAATTAAATGACATTCTTTATTCAATTAATCTTATTTTTCAGATAAGTAAAACTTTTAATTCACAAATTTGAATTGACCACTAAATTATCTAAAATCTACACATCGTATAAAAAAACTTTAAACGGCTTTTATCTCATATTTGTATGTTGATTTGGCTATCTCAGAAAATTTGATTTCTCAATTTTTTTGTTTTACCTTCTTGCTTATTCGTGTCTGTTGCGCAATTTAATAGGCAAAACTTTTTGCCTAAAATCACAAACAAAAAAAGTCGTCTATATCTTACCCAAATCCATGCATACTCTGTATTTATACAGGGTGTCTCAAAACTTTTTTAACAAGCAATATGTCCGCTATAAAAGTCCATTCAGAAGATCCTGATTTTATTTTTATTTCTAACAACGAAAGGGAACCTCTATACGAATGTGTGTGTTTTTATTATTTTATTCAACACAACAATGTCTATAACTCTAATCAGGTAATAATAGATGTATTTGTTTTTAAGTGTTTAAGTATATCTATATCGGAAGATGTGTTGCCCTAAACAAGTACTGACCCTCGTCAACCAGCTTTGACTGTTGAACAGTTGATGAAGAATGAAAATAGTCATAAAAAAAGCTCTCGATAAAAAAGGATATAAGTTACTCGCATCACAATCTAAAAACTCAATAAATGATGATTATAATGTTTTTATCCAATATACACAAAGTAATATTCTGCAAAATATTCAATCATTTTGGACTTATATTAGATCAATACGGAGTACAAGAGGATACTCAAAAACACTAAGATGTAATGATGTCCAGCCAAGTGAGCCTGATGAATTCGCAAATTTATTCGAGAATTTCTTTCAATCCATATACATCATCGGAGACAAGTGACTCCTCTCTTTGTAACATTATTAGTAACCTTAATCTGAGCAACATTCAAATGAAACTCCAATGGCATTATATTTAGCTAATGATATTAACCAAAAATTAGGTATTTTTAATAACAATATTTTATCTTTGATTAACAAGCAGGCTCCCTTGCAGTGTAAATTAATTCACGATCGAGATTATATCTCGTGGATAACAGAAAATATAAAATTCTCACCTATATATGTCATTTTCACTCAATAAACTGCAAACATCTCTGATATATTTTAACAATGATTTACGAAAATTAAATGAATTTGCCCAGAACCATAACTTGAAATTCAGTCCATCCAATGCAATAATTCTATTAGAACACATGCGACGTCTAACTTTATAGTACAAATAAAAACCTGTGGTTGAAGAAGCCAAAAACCTAGGAGTTAATTCTGATATTGGTCTCACTTTTCAATCGCATGTAAAAAATAAAAAATCTTAACATTGCATACGTGCGCTTAAAAAGATTAACACATTTTAAAAAGTATTTACCCCAAAAGGCTTGATATTATTTATGTAATATGCTTGTGTTATCGCTTCTAGATTATGGTGACGTTGTATATCACAGCTAAATAAATCGAAATGTTATCAGATCTATCCAAAAACTTCAGAACGCTTGTATGCGTTTTTCCTTTAATATTCTCTTTAGAAATCAAATTACTCCATATCTTAACAAAATAATTCAATTTTATCAATGCTAAAACGATGTCATTTAGTCTCTAATTTAAGAGCTCTATTTAATACACATAATCACTCTCATCTTACTAGGAATGTAAATAATTTTACTATACCACCCCACAGCAAATTTTCAAAAATTGTTTAGTTTTGTAGTAATCAAATTATGGAACAATCTTCCTAATCACATTAGGAATTTTTCAGTTTTTAAATTGACTTGAACATTAAGAATTTACTTTTAAATGAGCAACGAAACATTTAGCAATAGCTGTTTTTTTCTTTTCTATCTCGATCTGCTTTTGAAACAAAACACATACATTATATATATATATATATATATATATATATATATATATATATATATATATATATATATATATAAATATTTTTTAATTTAATCCTCTGGTGTGCCGACTTTCTAACTAAAATTTAAATTTTTTTTATCATTTTTTGTTGTTCCTTGTGTTTTGCGTCCGGTCTGCGCCGCTCGTATTTGTGTATCGCTGCTTTGCCTGTTCGTGAACTCCGCATTTTGTTGAAATTATAGAGTTAACTATATATAAATATGTGTATATATATATTATATATATATATATATATATATATATATATATATATACATATATATTCATATATATATATATATATATATATATATATATATACATATATATCCATACATATATATATATATATATATATTATTAATAAATTAAAATTAAAAATATTAAAAATAAAAATATTAAAAATAAAAATATTAAAAATATTATTTATAAAAGTTGTATTATTAATATTAAAATTAGGTAATATATTTTTCTAGGGCAACGCTACTCTGACATGTTTTAGAGTTAACTATATATAAATATGTGTATGTATATATATATATATATATATATATATATATATATATATATATATATATATATATTTGAATTTTTTTGAATTTGAATAGCTCTTTTGTAGGTATCATGGTTAAAGCCATAACATAATTAAAATAAATAATTACTAACCCTTGCCATATATCGTTTTCTAATTTTCATGCAAAATTCAATTATATTCAATTATTGTCAATAATACCCGCAAGATTAACATCTGCTTCTGGACCTGGTGTCGGTTGTTCCTACAAATAAAATTGCTGAATAGTTGGTGTTAAAATTTTATTCGCCCATTTTTTTTTGTATCTTGCTGAGAGAGAGCAAGAACTTTTGAATTTTTAAATGCAACTCTATATCGAATTTTACCTTATTATAAAGACCTCTAATAGACAAAAATTCTGCTCAAACCGGAGGTCTCTATCTCGACCCTTTTTCAAATGGTAAGGTATTGGAATAAGAATTCCAGTCGTAGAATTAAAAATGTTACCAGCGTTAACTTCATTGCAATAATAAAGTCTACTTTCAGATTCCTTTCTAATGTTTTGAAGCATTTCAAGGCAAGTACACTAAGGCAAACATCAGTATTCTTTTGTTGTAGTTCTCGTAAATTATATTAAGTTTTGTAAGAAACACTGAGTCTTTTAGGTAATCTTCAAGAAAGAAATCAAGTGGGGCTAGGTCCGGCGACCGCGCTGCCATTTAACAGCTCCACGGTGTCCAATCCAATGCCCAGAAAGGTGATTATGAAGACACCATTTGGCTGGTAAGACGGGGAAGACGACCAAATCGGGGAGCATTTTTAATTTACTCAGGTCACAATCTGAAAATTCAATACGGAAATTAATTAATTAAATTCGTATACGCTATCGAGGATTAAAATCAGCCAGGTCACTCGCTCCATTCAAATATTATTAGTAACCTTAATCTGACTAACATTCAAATCAATAAAACTATTTTCTTCAATATGTTAATTGAACTCAACGAAAAGAAAGGCGCTGGGGTTTTTAGAAAATTATAGACCTATCTTAGCTGTTCCTCTCAGTTATCTGTTTCAAATGTCTATAGATTCGGGTGAATTTCTTTCTTGCTATAGTATCTAGACTTAGCTGTGTGGCCAAGATTCTCGAGAGTATTGTTGTGGATGATGAACTTTTACTTAACGTTCATAATATTCTTTCATTACATCAACATGGTTTTCTATCTGGTCAATCATGTCAAACCAACCTGTGCGTGTACTCCGAATTTTTGGCTGCTGCAGACGATTCCGGAGCTCAGGTCGGCTTTATATATTTTGATTTCAAGAATGCCTTTGATAGAGTAGACCACAATATTCTAACCATCAAGCTAAGCTCATATGATATTAACGATTCCATGTTATCATGGATAGCAGCTATTTTAGAAATAATAAGCTGGTTATTCGATATATGTATCATTCATCCAGGAACATAATTGTTATATCACGAGTACCCCCAGGTTATCACTTAGGACCTATTT
Organism: Kuschelorhynchus macadamiae; assembly: GCA_030620095.1. Taxonomy (NCBI): domain Eukaryota; kingdom Metazoa; phylum Arthropoda; class Insecta; order Coleoptera; family Curculionidae; genus Kuschelorhynchus; species Kuschelorhynchus macadamiae. The sequence continues at coordinate 956,248 of JAUTXW010000329.1, forward strand.
TCCTTTTATTCAACAACGATTTCCCGAATATACTAAAAAAATTGTGAGTTTCTGCTGTATGCCCACTATCTCAAGATTTTCAGAGTAATCAGAGATCACAACAGCTGTGTGGATTTGCAAGAATATATTAATAACTTAACCCATTGGTGCTTTAACAACAAAATGCAATTTAACATATTAAAATGTAAAATTATTACATACACTAGAAAAAAAACATAATTTTATATCAATACATCATCGAAAACTCCCTTGTTCCTAAGACTAATTTAATTAATTGGAGGTCATCTTTCACTTGGAATTATATTTTATTGATTTGGGTTTAATTAATTCCCGAGTTCCACCGCGCAACACGAGATTATTAGACATATATCGTACTTATAAAGGTCGTACCGATGTAGGCCGTAACAGGGTGAGTAGTCGTATTATGCAGTATTTTAATACTTATATACCCCACAACTTTAACCCTAACTATACGCCATTAACTTTTAAAAATAAATTAAAGTTTCTGGTAGGTAATCCTTAACTTTTCCTTGGCTAACAGCTTCGATGCTTTTTTTCTGACCCAATTCGTTTAATTTTTATTTGTATTTAATATTGTTAGTGTGCAATCTGTTGTTTTATTTATATTTTTGTGCTTGTTTTTATTTTATCCTTCTATACGTCTAGATTATTTTTCTGGTTTAATTTTTTTCCAGTCCAGAGTCCAGCTCTGTAGTGTATTATTAAATTAATAAATTTAAATTTAAGATCATAACACTAAACTCCTTCACAATTCCTAATTGAAATCGTTATAGTTTTACAAGCCAATACAATTTTTTGGTAGCTGAAAAAATATTATTACTTTCCCCGCAAAAGGGAAGTACTGTAATTATGAAAAAAATCACCGAGATTTTTTCAGATATTTACGTTTCAGAGTTCCTAGATTCCGAAAAATATGTTTTCTCAATTCCGTCGGTCTATCGGTCTATCTATCGGTCTACTGTTCGCGACATAGGTCAAAATATTGACAAAATGGATGGACAACGGACAACAAATGGATCCGTAAAAAAATCTTATTCAATTGACTTTAAATTTTGCAGAAAAATTAAATGCGAAATAAGGGTAAACTGGTACAAATTCAACATGATAGAACAAAATGGTGATCTTAAATTATGCTCAAAAAACAAGTGTGGCATAAGTAGAAGCTGGTAGAATATTGGCATGAATCTTATACGGTGGAACAAAATGGCGCCCAATAAAAATTTTGAAAGACAGTATTGGCGTGTTACTAAATGACCAAGTACGGAATTAAAATGGGTCATAATTCACTATTCTTAATAAAAGGAAAAAACAATAACTATTTTTTTTTTAGTTTTTAAAGTCTTACCTGTTTCCTGCACTTTTGGATTATTAACTCCGGACTTGTAATTGCTAATTGCAGATTTTGGCTAAAACATATAAAAATGTCATATAGGATGTTGTAGAGATACGATTTTTTTTATTGAAAGGCAAATTGAGACTGTTGTCGAGGATTGTGAACTTATGCGGCCACTTTTTTAAAAAACTCTAAAACGGACAGATGCTTTTTGCATTGGCTGCAAATCCAGTATTTAACGTTTTTTTTGTTAGGTATTTAAAAAATATGTGAAACAAGTATTTTTTGGTATATTTTCATTAAAATCGAATTCCGTTTATAACAAAATTGAAAGTATACAAAGCGAATTTTTCTTGATGTTTCTATAGGGAAATTTTCGGAATTTGAAACATATCAAAACATAAAATTCGAGAGAGATTTTTAAACGATTTCTATATGAAATCTCGTTTTAAATACATTTCAGTATTTCGCAATAGAAAACGATCTATAAAACGATTTTTTTATAATCCCTGTACCATTAATGACAATTATTATAATCTTTTTACCTACTCGTCAGCTATAAGAGCAAGTAAGTAGGATAAGCGTATTTCAATTAAATCGATGTAATTTTCTTTCTCTTCGCCCTTAGGACTTTTATGGGATATGGATATATAATACCTAATATTAAAGAATTCATACGCTGAAAACTGTTTGCTATAATAAAAATATAATCAGATATTGGGAATGTAAGTAACGTGCGAATAAGAAATTAATTGAAAATATTATTAAGAAATGACAAATGTTGAGTAAATAAATTAAATTAAAAAAGTCCCACATTTTAAATTAATTCCAAAACTTGATTTTTAATTTATGTTAATTATCTGTATTGAATTGCAGGTTGTTAATAAAATAAATTTAACGATATAAAGGGTACAAAATAACGTTTCTATGTAATAATTTGTTCTTTTTATGACGTAATCCGGTTAACAAACACAAGTGCTGTTTGTCATAAAAAAATCACTTCATATTTCTATGCATTTCGATCTTAAAAATTATATCCGTCAGATTTTACAATGAGAAACCATAAACTATTAATTTTTTGAAAATTGATATAAAAAATAAAATGTCAAGTATGACAGGTAGTTTACAACCAACTCCAAAATTATCTTCAAACCTCTGATAGCTGAGATAGTTTACATACTACAATGTTATTAAAAGGTAGGGAGTTCAATCCCACAGAGGTGGTATGATTTTTTCAGTTTTGTTTTAATTGAAAATATACCTTTAATGTGGATGTTTTCTTTTGTATGTATATATATATATATATATATATATATATATATATATATATATATATATATATTTTTTTTTTTCCACTACACTCGAATGATAACAGCCTATCATTTAAAAATTCAAAAATCGTTTAGGTTTTTGACATCAAATATATTTAATATATCTTTACTTCCCTTGTATTCCCCGGATCCCGCAAATCGTGTTTTCCCATTTCCGTCAGTCTGTAGGTCTATCTGTGCGCGGCATAGTTCATAAACTACTTATCCGATTGACTTCGAATTTTGGCAAAAATCAAGGGCAATATGGGGATGGAATGTTAACATTTTGGTAAAAATCCAGTACGGCGGAATAAAATGGCGGCCTAATGAAATATTTAGAAATTCAGTACCAAAAAGCTTCTTATCCAATTAACTTGGCATTTTTCATAGATTAAGTGTGAAGCAGGTATGGACTTGCAAAATTTTAGTACAGATCTTGTATGCCCAAAAAAAAAATATTAATAAGGCAGGAAGGTTACAGGAAGCCCGAGATCTAGTTCTGATGGATTATTCAGTCTTTTCACCACTCCCTGCCAGTGAAAGGTATAAATACCTGGGCCTACATCAAGCCTTGGACATTGAACACACGCCCATCAAAAAGGAAATAGAAGCAGCTTTAAGGAAAGGCTGAAAATAGTCCTCAACACCGAGCTGCATTCTGGGTGAAAGGCGGCAGCTATTAATGCTTAACTGCTCGTACGAAACATCGGTTGCACCATCCCAACTCATCGGTAAACAGAATGTACCTGCAAAGAAAAAAGGGAGTAGAGGGTTGCGAAACATTAAACAAGCCCATGTAAAAGAAATAGAAAAACTATTTACTTACCTAAAATTAGCAGCAAAACCCTGTTCAACAAGCAATCGCTTCCCTTGACGACAATCTCACGGCTGAACCTCGCAGGGAGCGCCACACATGTAATATTCAACAAAAATTATTTTAAGGGGTTGGAAACAAAAAGTACTGCAGGGAAGATTTCCAGCTGTTCTGGATAGGCCAGAAGTAGATATAACATCGTCAACGCTATATCTCAAACAAGGACATCGATGAGGATTATGGAACGAGTTCTCGGAAACTCTTCAGCACCTCTCGTCTAGGTGCTCTTATCTGGCCCCCACGTGATTACAAGAACCGACACAATGTTGTTGCCAAGGTAGTGCATCAGGTTATCTGCAAAAAATTGGTAGGTGAAACAGTACCCTATTATAAGTACTTACCCGCGGACTGCCTTCAGAACGACAAAACGAAGATGTACTGGGACATAACAATGATCACGAACAGGGAGATCTAACATAACAGGCCTGATATCCTAATCTTTGATAAAAAGGAAAAATAAGGGAAAGCCAGGAATAAGAAGATTTATAAATACTTGAATCTTGCGCATGAACTGAAGGCCAATCTACTAATTAAAGGAGGTTACAGTACATATATTTGTGATCTCTGTAAACGGACTTGTTGAGGTGCATGCTAAGAACGAGCTAGAGAAACTGGAGATTTGGAACATCACACAAATCATGACTTTGTCCCAAAAACCCGTAATTATTGGGACCTGCATGACTAGGATGTTAGTTCCGCTCAGCCCCATCATAGTTGGGTATATGGCGACAAATGTGAAAAAAAAATAATAATACATACAGTTTATAGGATTTGTATAAAGTTGTTACCAAATAATTGTATGCATAGAAAAACTGTATTATATGTACCTAGTGGCAAATTTACCGATTTTATTTTTTATATATTTATTAAAACTTCGAATAATAACTAAGAATCAAGAATATTTATAAGTTCAGTTTCACCATAAATATCCGGTACATGATCAGTACTTCTAAGGATTTCAAGAACTCACTCTCCTTGATGCTATTTGGGGTCATACTACGTGCATAAGATGCTGAAAACATACTCAGACGGGTCGCACATTTTTATATAAATGCCTTAAAATTGATAATATGTAATTGAGGATTTGATTCATCTCTTGTGACAATTAATATATATGTAATGAGGTTTTACATTCGTCTTTTTGATTTTTGTGGTTCTATTAATTCATTATTAATATTATCTGCGACGAATATTAACTCTCTAGCAATCGGCATGAAACTTGGAACTTATGTTTAAATTCGACACCGGTTGCACCATCTATGAGGTGAGAATGAAATCTGTTAAGTATTGAATACAAATTAAAAGATGGGCCACTGGCCTGAACTGCATTATTATGTATTAAACGATTAAATCTGAAATTAAAACAACTGTGTGAAATAATAATTTAAACTAAATACTGTTTTTAATTTATTTAATGGAGTTCCAGGTAATGTCTAATTATCCGCGTAAATATACGACTGGCGCGGGCCTCTCTAACATACTAAGTCCGCATGTGATACACCTCGGTTCGGTTCTTTAGTAAGACAGATATAGTCTAGAGTGATTGACAAGCCAGAGTTACAATGGAGCGAGTACTTTTCGCATTACTTCGCCAGTACTGACGCCACAGAATTTAGAAGTTGTTAAAATGAAATAATATAAAAAGAACTTTTTAACTGACAAGCAAATCACAAACATTCACATGAAGCATTGCGATATAGGATATTTACACCACACGCCTTTTATTTTTAAACAACTATTAGCCTTGCATCGTACAATGCGGCCGCGAGGCAAGATTATTTTTTAATTTCTAGTCAATTTTAATAAGAGCTTTTTATTTAAAATGATTTTTATACTACTATATCTTAGTTTGAATATATTTAATTATTAAGCATTCATAGCTTTATTATCCTGCTATCCATTATTTAACAGAGATGGAAATAATCCGACTAAACTTAACAATAAATAGGAATTAAGGGATATATGGCGCCTTTGGCAGTAATCTACATAATCCTTCGCTTTCAGTGCATTGTGTTTTGTTTGCTAAAATTGGTTGACATTTCATCTTAGGGCTCACACTGTATGAATATTTCAGTTTCCTTCCGGAAAGACAGATTACAATTAGCTAAAACATCGTTTGCAGATGAATACCCTTTCGGAGAAATAACTATTTTTTAGTTTTGCGAATAATGCAAAAATAGGGTTTATGAGCAAACATAAGTATTACACCTAATTACAATATCTATTAAAATATAATATTAGTAATTAATTACTACAATTCAAAAGAATAAAAAAAGAGCAGTTTCAAAAATCAGTCATAAATTGTTTTGTAGATATTAGTACAACATATTTATTTATTTATTTATTTACCGGACTTGCCCTTTACACAGTTTCTCTTAATCATCAAACATTTTTTTTTTATTTTTAGTAACAAATTGTTCTAAAATATATTAAGAAGACGTAAAATTTAAATTTTAAATACTGAATCGATTAAATTCATATGGTTAAAAACTATGTATCACAGACATATAGTAACAGCTATTATACATAACTATTACATAAAATGGCGGATATTACAGTCTTGGGGCAACTTAATTTTGGAAAATTCGTAAATCCACAACACATCGTCCCAGTGTCCTGAACTGGACCAGGGACAGATTAAAAATATTTTATAACCAGAGCATTCAATTTTTTTTACCATTCGACTTATAGAAGCTGATAGACCATAATGTTCTGTTGTATTTAATAAACAAAAAACATAGTCTCTGGAATTTCTCTAATGTGGATTCAAACAGGACTGGCATAATCCAGATTGGATCTAACAATGCAACAATAAAGAACATTAAAACATTACATGCTACTAAACTCTTTCAGTGAGCGAGAAATAAATCGGAGTAATTTTAGACCCTGTTATAAATATTATCAATATATACACTGAAACTTAATCCCTGGTTAAAAGAATCACCTAAGTCCTTTACAGAATTGAACTTTTTGCTTTGCTTATTGAGTTTATTGAATAGTCAAAAAAAATTCGATTCTTCATTTCATAAAAATTCGTGTTAGTAGACTTATCAATATTCAAAACTAAGCGATTACCAGTGCAGCAATGACTAAAGCAATTTTAACCTTGTTGCATAATAAGATAATCACTGAAGCATTCGGTGAACTTAAACCTTAACGTTATCTGCATTCAGTAAGAACTGTGAGTTATAGAGTTATAGTAGGTGACAGATCATTAATAAAGACATTAAATAATAACGGGAAAAGATGTCCGCCCTGTGGAACCCCAGAAGAAGCCCAAATAACAGCAGAGACTGAACATTAAAAATGCTTACCATTTGTTTTCTATTAAGCAGGTAGCTCTGCATCCACCTCAGAAAACTGCCAGAAAAACCACAGGCAGCAAATTTGGCAACATAATCTCATGATTACCTTATCGAAGACCTTAGAAACGTCTGTGCACCACCTCTATATCAGTCAAATAAACAGAACCAAAAAGGCAGCAAATTTGCTGCTATCTCTTGGGGGTCACATGACATTTTTTCCTAATAAGATATTTTAACTATTTTTTTGTATGAATAAACCTCTAAAATTCACCCGAGTCCTGCCAAATGGATTCCTCTATATTAACAATGTAATTATTTCTGAAAATTGCCAATAATTCTTTACAGCTATTTCTAAAATCAACAAAATTATATATTATATTATAACCGTTCGCCGAGTCCTTCTTTTTGTAATTCCTATGCATTTTTGTTTCTGAATTATTAAGTCAGGCGACAAACAATTTTGAAATTTAAAATTTTTAGCCCAGCATTTAGGCACATTCAAATCTATCACAGTTGAAAGAATGTTATAAAATGTATTTAACAAAAATATTATTCCAATCATAACCAGCTATGGACATATTAATGTTGAAATATGATTCAAACTTATAATCAACTTTTTAATTTTCTCGTTGCTGTAAGTTTATAGGTTATTACAAAAAGTAGTATTTTCAAATTGAATACCATAGAGGGTGATCCTGATATGTTTAAACAGGCCTCATATCTCTGTTATTTGTTGAAATAAGAAAAAACATTTAAATACGAAACTTCTAGAGATATTTTTAGAGTCGTAAAATCTTATAAAAAGATAAATGACTACGGAATTTAAAAAAAATAATGACAAAATTAATAAAAAACGTTAATTTAAATGAACTCTCTCCTCAGAGGTTTTGCAAATATCCACGTTTAAAAATTTGACAATTTCGAACTTGAGAAGCTACAGTAGCTAGTAAGTTTTCTACGTATCTAAGTTTTGTATGGCATTTCTTACGGCGCACTTTTAAGATTAACATGACATTAAACTTATTTAAATTTTTGTTTTCAAAAGTAGCAAAGCTTTACTTCTGCTTAAACCAGAAGTTACTACCATAAAAAAAACAAAATAACTAGGACAGAAATGTGAAACTCGTTTTACAGATACACCCTTTTAAAGCCAGAAATACATATAATTTTCATATGTGAATATCTCAAAAATAATTGAAGTTAGTCACAGAATATGTGTAAGTTGGCCCAGAATTTAGCATTAGGTTAAAAAATGTAATACAATTTTTAAATTGCAAGTAAAATTAACGATTGTTTTATTTATTTCATCATATATTTTTTAAATTGGATAGTCAGTTGCTTTTTTTTATCAAAATTTTTATCACATGAGAAATATTTCTGGTTTCATATTTAAAGATTATTTCTGCGAAGAATTGAGATGTAAAGCCTGTTCAAATATATCTGGATCATCCTGGAGGATATGCAATTTAAAAAATACTACTTTTTGCAAGACCATATATATATATATATATATATATATATATATATATATATATATATATATATATATATATATATATATATATATATATATATATATAAGTGGAATGAAAACATACTATCATATATATATATATATATATATATATATATATATATATATATATATATATATATATATATATATATATATATATATAGTGTAAAAGTAAGGTTTCTTGAACACGTAAACTAAATTCTAATAAAAAATCTTGATTTTATTTTTTAAGAGGTTTCGATCATTGTATGGCCTTTATGAGTTATCTTAATCTATTTAAAACAATCTACAAACATTATAAAATTTATATTTAAAAATTTAGAGAATAGGATCACGGGAAATATGTAGATTACTACACATACTACACTACTATTATAAGTTTAAATCTTATATGAACATTAATATGTGCTTAGCTGGTTATGATCGGAATAATATTTTTGTTAAATACATTTTAAAATAACAGCAGACTGAACATTAAAAATTCTTACCATTTGTTTTTTATTAAACAGATAGAACTGCATCTACCCCAGAATACTGCCAGAAAGACTACAGGCATCAGCAAGTTTGTGCAACTTAATCTCATGATTACCTTGCCTAAAGCTTTAGAAAAGTCTGTAGTGCTACCTCCATATCAGTGAAATAAACAAAACCAAAAAGGTAGCAAATTTGCTGCTAGCTCTTGGGGATCACTTGACATTTTTTCCTAATAAGACATTATACCAGGTAGTCATATCGCTATATCACCCTGGATTTATATGAAATTTTTGGAATACCCGGTAAATAAATTGAAAAACATTGTGAGATGGGAACTTTAAAAAATCTACTAAAAATGTTGATTATACGTTCCATCTATTAGACAAATATTACATTGCAAATATAAATTTATAGAATTATAAAACAATTTAAAATATAGACCAGGGCCGGATTAAAGGGGGGCTATGGAGGCTATAACCCCAGGCCCTGTCGTAAGCAGGGACACCAGCACAGAGCATGACGTTTTTCCGTGATTTATTATTGAATATTCGTAGGGCCTACATGTGTTAGGGGCTCGGCGAGGGGGAAACAGTAGTTTATCAGCGAAAGACGGAAGTCCCCCAAAGCCTAATGATTTTTTTGAGTGAGTAATCATTTATTTATTTCTAATGAGCGAATTAAGAACATGAATGCTGGAAACTTGTTTTTAGAAAAGCTTAATTATAAAATGGTTTACAAAAAATACTTAGAAGCTAACGACTGGTTTATATGAGAGTTGAAGTAATGCCTTGTGTTAGGTCGCATAACATTGAGAATGGTTCTTATCTCCTATAATGAGTTTTGATAATGGCTAATGTAGTACAAAATTATTATTGGTATTCAAATAGACTGATAATTGTTAAAGACAAATATTCGAACATTTTACTATTTTAAGAATAACGAATATAGTGTAATCGGTTCTGGTACGATGTAATAAATCTCGATTTTTGCTCTTTTTTGATTTTATTAGGAAGCTTACCTCAAATTTACTACATTTAAGCAAAAAATGCATTACAATTTATCTCAAAGTACAAATACAAATACAAAATACAAATTATAATTGATTGTTAAGTCTCACTACTGCACTATAAACACATTTTATTTAAAATTCCATTACATTTTAGGCATGCGATTGTTGTTGTAGGTTAATATGTGTGTATTTTGAAAGATTTGTTTATTTCTACTATACGTTTATTAAATTAGAATTGTTTTTTTTAATTACGAATATGAATAATTCTTTAACACAATACCTAATAAGTGAAGTTTGTTTTATATCTAAATTTAACTACACGTTATTTAAGTCAGCCAGCAAGCGTTGTTGCCAAAGTAAATTTTGTTATTTTCTTTGATAAGTGAGTAATATTTTTTTTTCATATGGATGGGTTGATAGAAATCGGAGTGGAAAGGAATTAGGTAGATTGGTACCATTAGCACCAGGTTAGGTTAGGTTCATCATTAAAGCCAGAATGTTTAGGCTCAGTTTCACATTAAATAGGCAACCAGTTTTCCACATATTTTGTGAAAAGGGAAATTTAGCATGTATTTGGATTTTATTTTCGTTAGTAATTTTAATATTTTTTGACTTATAATTAATAAAAGTGCTGATTACGTTAGGTTAGGATGGAATAGAGTTGTTATAAAGAAGGCGCGCGATAGCGCGCCACCAAAATTCGGAATCTACATTAAAACAAAGTTTTTTTTTACAAAACCTATACTGTTACGTGGATATGTTAGCGTTGCACACATGCAAAATTCGTTTATGAAATATGGCGCCCTTCATATTTGAAGAAAATCGGGTCCGTTTGGCAACAATGCATATAATTTTGTTTCTGTATTTTGCCAAAAACTTTTTAATTGACAGTTTTAGCATTGGAATTGGCAAAATAGGGAAATTTATGAAGTTTTGTTAGTTATTTATGGAAAGCTCTGCGATTTTTTTAAATAAAAAAATGATTCATCCACTCATTTGTTTGCTTAAATACAATAAATTTAAGGTAAGCTTCCTAACAAAACCAAAAAAAAGTAAAAAATCGAGATGTATTAATTAATCGTGTAATCCCTTAATTGCGCCAAGGAATGCGATTTATTAAAGGGTTTATTATTGTACTGTTTATATTTTTTTCGATATGTAAGAATTCATCTTAACGTAGCATAATTAAGAGGTACAGTGACGGCAAACTAATTGGAAACGATACCTTAAGAAAATCTGAACCGTTGCTAGTAAGAAATTGGCTTAAGATATTTCGAATATTATAATCATTGTTGCTATTGTTAGGGTGTACATCTATTATTATCGCATTAAACAATTAAGTATATTTTTAAAACACGCGAACGAAAAGTTGCTCGCATTTATTGCCGTCTTTAGGGGGAGCTGCATGTTCGTGTCAAATGTTCGTTCGGATCAGGTATAATTATAATTCATCATCATCAGATGTAGAGGACGCTTTTTGCTACTAGCAGAATTAGTTACTGCTCTGTAACCTCTCCCGTTCCCGCTGTTCAGCGTTGATACAAAAGATAGAAAAATATCAGACAAAAACACAGTATGGTTAAAGCTTGCGTATTAAGTATCAATATTATCGACATGATTTACAAGTGATCATTAAGGGACTAAAAATTGTATTTCTGAAATGTATGGAAAATAGTTAAATTCTTAAAATTAGCACAACGTTCATGTTTTAAATTTTAAAATTTTAAGGTGATGTGTTTAGGAGAATAGACGGGTCCACTCCTTAAAGTGTTTTCTAAAAATATCTGCGTTTTGATAGAAACGTAACAAAATGGTAACATAGTGACAAATGATGCTGTGTTAAGGTGTTTTAAATGCTTAGCAACAACGTTTATAAAATCCATAAAGGAGTTAAGATAGTCTTCGACAACTAGAAAACTAAAGGAAGATATCCAAAAGTAATCACGAAAAGGAACTCCCCACATTCATATTATGAACTCCCCTGCGAACTCAATTATTTGGGGGAAAGTGGCGAACAGTTATCCGATAGCTATCTTGACTCAAGCAGACGTGTGGCCATCTTGAGTTACGGAAAATAATTTAACCCAAACAGACCTTTAAATATTCTCCGATAGCGAAGATATATTAAGGGGACTATTAAGACAATGTAGTCCCTGTGCATCTAATCTAGATGCTGAAGGTGAAAGTTGACGAAAGGCATTAGAAACTTTCTTGGCATGTGTCAGACGCTAGCCTCTTTCGCGGGTTAATATATTGAAGGGCATCAGCAAACCAGTGTGGTCCAGGGGACACCCTCTCAACAGGTTCAGAGGAAGCCATTATGAACTATAGCATTCCAATACGTACTATAATAATATCATTAAAACAATAGGCTGCAGACACTTGCGTAACCAGGGGGGGACTAGCTACTGTTTGTATTTTTATAATGCTCTAAAGAAAATGTTTTAAATGTCAGTTTTTCATTATTTTTTTAAATGTTTGGTGTTTGATGATTATATTTATCATACTTGATAAAATTTGTTTGTTCCAAACCAAGCTAAAATAAAAGTTTTGTAAACAAATTGAAATAGTCTTACTTTGGTCGCTCCCCCCCCCCCCGCCCGCTCCTATAAAATTTCAGATATGTTTTATTTTCTATAAATATTAAGAGGGATTATATGTCTTTAAAATTAGAAAATATTTGTGCATATATCTTTGAAATCTAGATTACAACAACGTCACTACAAATATACTGCGGTCTGGAACATGTCTCACAGAGCTGCAGGCATAATAATCAATTAGGTTAATTGACAATCACGGTCTCCCTCTTTTAGAACTCATCAAGGCGATGTAGTGTGTAGACCAACGAGCTCCTGGTAGGGCAACGATGTAACGTAAAATACATAAATTCCGAAAATAAATTTGTTGGAAATATATCCACAATATTGCTTCCAACAAAAGCTAACAGTCAACAATGTAATCCAGTGCCAGTCGTGCTATAAGCCAGCGAAGTAGTTGTTTTTTACTTGTCCATATAACAGCCAATATTGTTTTATTAATACAATATATTGACTATATAAGGAAAGTAGTGGATTCACAAAATTTTTCGAAAAACATAAGTTGGGGTTTTTCGACTTTTTAGAGTCCCTAGATTACCAAAAATACATTTTTTTGAAAAAAAAGCTGTCTGTACTGATGTGTGTGCGTGAAAACAAAAGTTTATTTACGATAACTTGAGAACTGTCAAACCAATTTGTTTCAAATTTGCACCAAAAATAGTCTAGGTTAAGTCTCGTGGTAATTAGATTTTGGGTGTCAGGGGCGTAGATCTTCAAAATTTTTGAGGTGTATAAAAATGTAAAAAATTCATGATTTGATAACACATATACCGATGATAGTCAAATTGAAAACAGAAGTAGTTGGGTTCTGATACTTGATTTTTTTTGATTATATGAATATATTTAAAATAGAATTTACGTAATGGTAAAACGAAGAAACACTTCAAATTTATTTTATTTTTTATGTACAAAATAATTTTTGTCCACTATACGGGCTAGCCGAACGCCTCCTGGAATCGGAAAAGAATCAAAATAACTTTGAAACATGTCAGACTTTTGTTTTTTTAGTATATACAAACATTTTTTTAATTATACAGGGTAACCCTTAACTTATGAAATAACCACCTGAAGATAAATATTTATGTTTTAAAAGTATTTTGTTCGCTTAGCAAAAAGTGAAATAAAACATTTATCCTATTATATTTTTTTTGTTTATACTAGGAGGATGAAATAAGCTCCTGAAAACAAAAAAATAATAAAACGTTTCTTTTATCTTTTTAACAAACTACGAGGCACTTCAAATTTTTTGTATTTTTTATATATAAATACATTTTTTTATTATGCAGGGTGCTTCATATGAAGCAGCCCCAGAAAATGAAAATATGTTTTGTTTTAAAGCGGCTACTTAAAAAAACGATGAAACAGACAACTGGCGTAGTCTTGCTCGTGCTTCACACCTGCACAGGAAGTGGAGTGGAGTTTCCTCCTCCTCCTGACACTCCGTGCAGGTAGGGTCCTACTTAATACCTAAAATAGAGAGGAGCCTCCTTAACCGACAGTGCCCTGTTTTTACTCCTACGATGGAATTTAGAGCCTTTCTGTTCAGCGTTAACACTCACTCTGTTCGACCTTTATCTGGCTTCACAATGAAGTCTTTAGCTTGTCTACCACCTTTAAACTGGTTTCCCTCACGTCGCAGTTCTTAGTGCGCCCACTGGTCGAGTGCAGTCCTTATCTGCTACTTCACCCGGTTCTGATCCTACATTCCTTTACTTTCTCGTTACCCTCAATTCCACAATCTCCCGGCACCTAAACCAACCTCGCCCTCTTACTCCGTGCCAACTGCTCCAGCCTGTCACCACATTCCTGAACCAATGCTGATCCCAGCATGGGTGAGTGCTTGACTATCTGAGCAGATAACAATATCCTCCTCTATTCCTTCTATGACTTCCCTCATCATTGTTGCCATTAAATTGGCGTACACCTCAACCTGAAACACCGTAGAAAACTTTCCCAAAGGGAAGCTGGACCCGATTTATCTGGCCTTTATATATACATCTGCCCAGAGGATTGCAATGATGTCATACATATATAAGAAATAAGTGCATCTCTCCAGAATTCGCAGGTGAGTTGCCATTACCTGTTTCTAAATAAACGTCGGCCGCCCTAGCAAAACATCCACAGCTGCTGCCACTTCTCGTTGCTCCGGTTGTCGCTAAGCTGGCCAGTCTCTGGACGTTCGCCGGTCTGGACCGACTAGGTCTTATGACTATTTTATACAGCCAGTACATGACTCTATGACTCAGCCCCCAGCTTAAGCCCACTGCTCTACGAAGCTGCCAGAAGGTTGCTATATTCGTTAGTCTCTTAATATGGGTCTTCCAGCTCAACCTTGCATTTAAGTATTTTGTTAAAATCAAATTCTTTCTTCTTGTGAAGAGAATCATCTCAGTCTTCCGCGGGTTAACCTTGAGACCTGCCTCTTCACACCATGCTTCTATTATATTACGTGCCCAAGAACCCCCCTGATATTGGCACCAGTCCATCATCTACACAGGCTTGTGCATAGAATCCCGCATCTGTGAATCTATTTAGCAGGTCGTCCATAACTAGACATTATAAGTAAAGTGAGAGGTAGCTACCTTGAGGGCATGCACCCAATAAGGGCTAAACTCGCTGATGGCCCAGGTGTCGAAGTCCAAGTGCCATCCCCTTTACAAAGAAAGACCACCATTCCTCGATTGTCTCTGCAGAGATTATCGTTTTAGTTCCTTTTGAAATCCTTCCTTGCTTTCTTTTATTTATCCCACGTTACGTTGTGTTCTCCTACACCTTTTAAGGCGCTCCTGAGTTTTATTCGCGCTGAGTTTCTTAGTTCAGCGAGTTGTTCGCTAAATTGTTCTTCTAGCATATGTGTATATTTTTCCCAGTCTACGGATCTGAGATTTCTTTTTAAAACCGGAGCAGATTGGTCTGCCTTAAATTCGAAGTCTGATCATTCTATGGTCTGACTAACAAACATCTTGACACCAATGTGATCTCGATCCTTTCTTTCCGAATGCGATTAATAAATGTCGGTTCGGTTCCCCTATTTAATATCTCAAGGTTGTAGGACTCAACTTTAGCATTGGTGTTCATACTGCCCCTTATCTCTTTGTACATAAATCGTTTTTTTTAGGACTATACAGGGTAGTCCTAGGGAATACAAGACTCCCATAAAAGTGTAAAAAAAAAGTTTCGTGAACAAGGTAAAATAATTTTTTTTTTCATATGTAGTTTTCATATTTTTTCATATATATATTTAAGATTTTTAGGACGAAAACGATATATTTTAATAAATAAACTCCTAATATTAAAAAAAAACGGCGAGACAAGATTAATTTATTATATTTATTGCATATAAAAATCGACTTAAGAAAACCATCGACCTACATACTTATATGGGTAAATGTTACATGTTTGCCAAAGCACATTTTTTTAGGAAATATTTCTTTATTGCCAATATTACTTTAAACTAAAGCCTTTTGTCTTAATGCCAAAGAAGTGCCTGTGGTTATGTTTACATAATAATTAATTTAAGATGCTAAATTCATATCGGTCTTTTTCTCACTATATTGAAATGTCTGCTTACTGGACATTATTAAATATCTGAAATTATAAAATAACTGAATGCCCAAAATAAGTTCAGAGTTATAATGTGTATTACAAATTATAACTGCCTAATTCCACAGGTACTAATATAGTCATTTTTCTTTTGCAGTCTCCTTATTATTGGCCTTGGCGAAATAAACCACCTGACAATGTAGACTACGCAATTTACCTAATGAAAAGATCACTTAGGAATAAACAGCGACACGGTCTGGATGAATACGAACTCGAAACGTTAACGAACCTGAAGAGAAACTTATCCAACAAGTGGGACATCATTACAGCTCAAGCGGAAGAACAGGTCAGTAGTTTAGTTAAGAACAGTCAAATTGGCCCTACAAACATCCTTAAATTCTGCTTGTACTTAACACGCTCTTGGAAACAGCAGCCTGAGTCGACATTACGAGATCTAGTTAAGTTTTTACATTCTTTTCATTGCGTTTTAACGTCTCTCTAAAAGGGCAATGTAACCATTTTGATCTCTATTATGTTTCCGAGAATAAACTTGCTACTTATATCTGGTTAGAATTTTAAAAATTAGTATTTATTACAATCATACTAAGGCACATAAAATTACATAAAACTAAAAATCGTTACTACAAATATCCATAATAATACATTTTATCTCTTATTAACGAATTTCAAAAATTGATCAGAGAACAGTTCAATTTCAATCTTTTCTTTATAGCAGGGGGCTAACATAAATATTGTATTAAACTTTTTTCAAGGAAAAATTAATTCTAAAAAAATGCATTCACAAGGCAGTTTAAATTTTAACAGATACAAAATATACAAATATAAAATTTGCAAATGAAAGTTCGGCTCTGATGCCATTATTATTTATTTATTATTTTATTGGCATGTGATTAAACATTCGAATACTTTTATTTATTGTATATAAAATTTGAATTAAATAGTTTTTACAGCAACCTTCTTTTTTCTCAAGTACACATTTTATCATAATTTTTAAAAGTGTCGCCCTTCACGGAACAATTTTGTTTGTTATTCTTCCGAATTTGTAAGATTTTTTGTTTTATGTTTTATTATTTTAACTAAATTATTCTAAATGGACTAAATATATTTATTAAAATGTACATAATTATAATATTACATTATAGAGAAATAGTAAGAAATTAGTAATAGAAACCCTATACCCACTAATTTATTTAAGTAATATACTGCCGCATTAATGCAAGAATTTTACAACGCTCGCCACTATGGCAACAACCTTGAATCCGGTTAACCTCCAACATCTTACTACTACACAATGAAAAGTTAGTCTATATCGCACTAGGATGCCGTTGAAAGGCTATGAAACTTCTACCAGCAGTAACGTAAAACTTATTTTTTATATTATATATAGCATATTATTGGACCTGGCAACCAATTAGAGCGGGCGCGAGCGACCATGCCAAAGCTGGGTAGGTTTCATAGGGCAAAGACAACACACAAGGCTTGCTAGTCTATGGCGACCTGATCAGCTCTAAAAAAAGACCGAATAGGATCCTTGTTATGACGTTAGCGTACCGTGAAATTATAATATATTAACATTGCTTCTCTCAAAGAAAGTCAAAAGTCATCAGCATTGTTATTAGCCAGCGGAGTAGTTTTTCCCGTAATTCCATTTTGTGTCTTTGCCCTACACGGGGCTCGCTAGTTTTTAACGGCCTTTTGAGCTCTAAGAAGAGATAAATTGCATTCGTCGTTTGAATAAAATGGTTCATTGCGCTTGCGTAATTGCAAGATATGTTCCGGATAGAGATCATAGTATCCTCGTTATGCCGTGAAATGAAAATATATTAACAACAAAATAGATTACTGCTCTGTGCATACAGAGTTGTATTTACTTTTAGTGTTTTCTTAAATAAAAATACGGTAATGACCCAGATTCGTAGGGCTAAACTGAATCCTTATTAAAAATTTGGATTCAGACGATTCATTTTTGGGAGGATCGATAACCAGCTCTATGACACTATTTCTTTTTCATGCGCGAATTTTGTGTCGTCTTACCTTGTAAGTGGTAACCGTGATACCATAGCGCCGTTGTGTTGTTGCCGTCGATGCCATGCATCCGCTCATCTAAAACTCAAAGCCGTATATAAAAAGAAATTGCAACAAAAACTGAAGCAATAAAGTCATTTTAAGAGTTTCACTTCACTTTTCTCGTCTCCTGTAACATCGAAAGGACTTCATCGCGAACTGGGGAAAATAAAATCCAAGTTTTTCTTGGGAATTCGTTAGTGGGATTTCTCCTCAGCTTCGTACTAATTTACTTGGGATTTGTATTTGTGAATTTTATAATATTTTGTAACCTCCAAGTAATCTCTCTAAGAGAGGATTTTTGATGCTGAAGTTGGACCAGGCCGCCATTTTCCTGCCACGTTGTGCAATAAGTCTTCCTGTCCGGGGCGAACTAAACCGTATTGAATAGGGCCCTAGTACGGGGCTTTATAGCTCATTTTGACGTGAACGAGTAACAATTTTTTATTTGTTTTATTTTATAAAAGTATCAGGAACAAGTGAGTGCCGAACATATACAAGGGCTTTCCAATTTAGGTCGTAATAAATTGGTGGCGCTCACCTTTTTTACTTTTAATTATTTATTTTTTTCCCACGCCCACTCTCCGGGATAAAAGAGTTTAGGGCATTGATATTGCACGCTCTGTTGACCACGAGCTTGTCTCTTGATACTTTTGCCTTTTTTTTTTAATTACCTTTGCTAGTTTTTTTATATTTCAGTAAATTAATAAAAATATTTCCTATTTTATTATTAAAAAAAAATAAGAGCGTAGTAGGTTATAAACCAGAGCAAGGGTTGCAATATTCGCAAAGACTGCTGAAAACATGTAACCACCAACTTCCAGCAAACTGCAATAGCTTCTGCCAAACCTTTTCTCGAAAATGTACCTGTCGACGTTCAACTGCAAAGCTTTTCTCCAAAAAACAATCGAAGAAAACGTGCAAATATTGTTATTGATTTATTTCATATATAATATTTTGCGGCGCACATTTTTTTATTTTTTAGGGCAAAAGAAGGTGATGAAGGAGTTTTGTCTGATTGATTGAATTTACGAATTCTGGCTATAAAAAATTGCAGTTTACATATCGGCAAAAATACGAAATGAAATAACAGGTTTATGTAGCGAAGTTAGTAGGGATAATGTAATAAGTGATATAAAAAAACAATGGCTTAGTCAGTCTTAGCTGACGAAATTTCAGACATAACTGAAAAGAAAAACGCACTGTACTGTACGATGAAAGCAAAGGAAAAATCGGACAAGGATTTGTAGGTTTTATAAACCTGAAAGCACAACTTACATGTTTGGTTAGTTTTAGTCTTCTTCCAGAATATTGTATTCATAGCAGAATATTCAGCAGTGTTGAAACCAGTAGTTAATACCTTGCAAGCAAAAACCTTGGATTTGGCCAAAATTAGTGTTACAGATTTACAAAAGAACGCACTGTTTACGAATTTTTATGAGTTGGATGATGTCACCGGAAAACTGGACCTTTGGAATAATTTATTGATGAAGAGGAATGTTCTCGAAGAAGTTTAATGTCTAATTTTTTTCTGCCATGAGAAAAGCATGACCAATTCTGACCAATATTCCATGCACTACAATGACCGTAGACCGATCCTTCAGTACGCTTCAAAGAGTGAAAATCTTGCTTAGGAGTACTATGGAAGTGGAAACACTACTTGGATTATGCCTAATAAGCGTGCCGATGCAATTGTGTGAAAGAAAATCGTGAAATGGTAGATATGAAAGTTTTAGAAAACATTTCGTAAATCTGAGAAGATTAATGCTAACAAAAGCAAATCAATCTCATTTTATGTTTTAAGAAATCAACATATTTCAGTCCCTCCCCCCACGATTTCTCGAAAACAATATGATTTCAGACCTGGGAACACCCTTGATGGGACTCTAGTAATCCCACCCCTTTATTACAGAAGTAATAATCTGGCAGAACTAAAATACATTACATCTTGCCGAGGGCTTATAAAGTAAAAGTGTATCGTGAACGTATTTAACGGCTTAAAATGTAAAACGGTCGTTACATTTTTCACAGAGAACTATGTATGGTTATACTGCTTATATCATATCTCTAACTGAAAAAAAGTAGTTTGACATAGAGCTACTGTTGATTTAATAGTGCCAGTTCTTTATCACCTAGAAATATTCTTACTAATGGCCAGTTTATATGTAATTCCCCATAAAAATACGTCAAGTATCAGACAGTAAATGGCGAGGCTGTTAAGTGTTTAGTCATGAATAATTTAATATTTTTTCATGTCGCGTTTTGTAAAAGTGTGTTTTACATGTAAGTTGGTTTTCATGTAATATACGGAATGTCATTTATATCCAGACATATCTGGTGTTTTATGTTTGCATAAGTAATGTAACATACGGCAATATCAACTTGGTACGCGATAAAAGTCGAGAATATGCAGAGTTTCAACTATCAACAAGTAGTTACACGTCGTCTTTAAAGTTACTCGCTTTACTTCATGCTGATCGCAGATAACTTAAGCGAGCTATAGAAAATTTTTAGTATAAGAAATTAAGTAATAAATTATTGATTTAGTTTAGATTAGATTTAGATAAACTAGAGAAATTAAGTCATATAATTTAATAATGTTTCGCACCTAAATCACTTTTCTTGAAACGTCATAGAGTCTCAGGATGTATACCAAAGACACCAACTTACGTATGTGATGGTTAATACATAGACATAATAAAAGGAAGACCTAACATTTTATGCTGCTTTATTAACAAAATCGCATATGTTTTGATGTAATGATTAAAGTAAATAAACATGTCGTACTGAAATAGATGACACAGAAAAAATACTTCTCCTTTTCGGACCCCATAATGCTGTAAATTGATAATGACCGTGCTCTTCTCTTCTTGCCGTTGACATATAATTTGTCAATGACCATGAACGTAATATTTCGTAATACTTCTTAATCTATTTGTGTAACAATCGTTTAACTTCCAATCAAAATTAAAATCTCCCTATATCAAAGCGGGCATATTATTTATCAACATACCTAATCTATTTTTTACATTGCGTTAAAACGGATACCTAAGCTCACTTACTTTTGTTTACTTTGTTCTGACTGCAAAACAACATACTCGTAGTAGGTATTTTAAAATATAGTATTGCAGGAAATGTATACTTTTTATGTCATATATATATATATATATATATATATATATATATATATATATATATATATATAAGAGAAATAAAGGTATATTTACAATATACCTGTCTTCTTTGAATCTACGTGCATTGGCTTTGCCTGCGAATTTATGAATATTTTGCTTGGGGAAAAAGTGTAGGAATGTAATTTTGGTGTCTAAATAACGATAAAATAGCAACTAAAAATCCTATTAACCCTTAAAGTAATTATTAAACTGCTTACAAATGACTATATTAGGAAGAATCAATAATCTACGATTGGCAAAAATGGTGCGATGTCGACTTTTAATCAATGACATTTTATAAAAAAGGAAAAAAATTAATAATTAATTGTTGTTAATAATAAAATTAACCACCTTAAAAAACAATTTTAATATTAATAGCAAGCATATATTTTATTCTACGTAAGATAGTTGAATCAACCAAATCAAGATGATGCTGTGTTCAAATTAAAACAATTGGGAAAGGTTAAGATTTATTGGTATATTCAACTCCTAATTTAGATTCGATATTTTAAGAAACCGAGAAAACAAATTAGCTTTTGACTCTTTAACGGCCCTAGGTCTGTAATGGAGAAATGTTCAAAGTTTATTGCTTATCCTATGTTAGGCAGTGCTCATAACAGTAGTATCAAATAAATCTGCACCGAACGCAAATTTCGAGTTACAGGCTAGACAGCTCTCATCCTTAACTCAAACGATTCTTCCGGTCTTTAATATTTTAAATTGACAAAACTAAGAGTTTACTTCTTCTTCTGTGTCAGACAGCTCTCAATCAAAGACGTTGCAGGTCAATTTTTCAAAGGTAAATTTCAAGTCGTATACCAGAAAACCACGACTTAAAAATTGTTTAATATTTAATTTCGTTTTATAAACTTTTAACAAGTCAGAAAAGATTTTAAAATTTAGTACTTGTGCTGAATATTTTTGGTAAATTAGTTTCATCAATAAGACTGCAATACATCGTACATACTTACCTCTCAGTAGGTATTCTAAAATAATTTATTCTCAAGAAATTTATACTTTTTATGTCAAATATGTATAAAGAGAAATATAAGTATATATACAAAATACCTGTCTTCTTTAAATCTACGTGCATTGGCTCTGCCTGGGAATTTATGAATATGTAGCTTAAGGAAAAAAAGTGTAGCTATGTAATTTTGCTGCCTAAAGACTGATAAAATAGCAACTACAAATCCTATTAACCCTTAGAGTAATTAACCGCATTTACATTAATTTATTAAAAAGAATCAATGCTCTACGAGGAAAATGTAGCGATGTCGATTTTTAATCAACGGCATTGTAAGAAAATAAAAAAATTAAATAATTATTTGTTATTAATAATTATATATAGTTAATAAAATATTACAGAGGTTATTATTAGCAAGTATAAATTTTGTTCTATGTAAGATAGTTGACAACCCTTTCGAATCAACCAAATCAAGATGATACAATAGACCAAACAATTAATAACTTTGACAACGTATGTCATGCGGTGATTAGATTATGTGTAAAGCCACCCAAAACCAATGTAAATATGTTGGTTAGTAGTCAAACGGTAATGATCAAACAATGAAATTCGGAAAGGTATTACGACAGAAGCGTTATTAGTTTATTCAGCCCCTGTTTTCTAATTTACAATAGATATTTTAAGAAACAGAAAAAAGAAAATAATGTTTGACTCTTTAACGGCCTTAAATCTTTAATGGAGAAATGTTCAGAGTTTATTGCTTATCCTGTGTTAGACAGCTCTTAATAACAGTAGTTGCAAATAAAACGGCACCGAAGGCAAATTTCGAGTTGCGGGCCAGACAGCTCTCAGCCTTAACTCAAAAGATTCTTCCGGTGTTTAATATTTAATTTTATACTTTAAATTGAACGGAACTAAGACTTTACTGCTTCATCTGTGTCAGACAGCTCTTAATCACAGACGTTGCAGGTAAATTTTTCAAAGGTAAATTTCAAGTCGTAAACCAGAAAACCACGACTTAAAAATTGTTTCATATTTTTATTTCGTTTTATAAAATTTTAACAAGTCAGAAATGATTTTAATATTTAATACTTGTGAATATGCTCGTTTACTTTTGTTTACTTTGCTCTGACTGCAAGACAACGTACGTACCTACCTCTAAGTAGAAATTCTAAAATAATTTATTCTCAAGAAATGTATAATTTTTATATCAAATATGTATAAAGAGAAATATGAGTATATATACAAAATACCTGTCTTCTTTGAATCTACGTGCATTGGTTTTGCCTCGGAATTTATGAATATATAGCTTAAGGAAAAAAGTGTAGGTATGTAATTTTGCTCCTTAAAGAATGAGTAAATAACAACTACAATTCCTATTAACCGTTAAAGTACTTAATCGCACTTACAAATGAATATATTAGGAAGAGTCAATACTTTACGATTGACAAAAATGTGTCGATGTCGATTATTATTCAACGGCATTGTATGAAAATTAAAAAATCGAATAACTATTTGTTATATATATATAAAATGAAATATTACATAAGTTATTATTACAGTATTACAACCAGTTAAAAATAATTTATATTATAATATTAGCAAGTATACATTTTGTTCTATATAAGATAGTTAACAACCCTTTCGAATCAACCAAATCAAGATGATACAATAGACCAAGCAACTAATAATTTTGGCAATGTATGACTGCGTTCAAAGCAAAAAAATTTCATCTCCCTCTTATTTATAAAGTCATGCGGTCCGGTGATTAAAGTAATAGTAAAGCAAGCTAAAAAAAATTTTTGTTAGTGGTCAAACGGTAATGATCAAATAATGAAATTCGGAAAGGTTTTAAGGCAGAAAATGTATCGGTTTATTCAACCTCTGTTTTCTAATTTAGATTCGATATTTTAAGAAACAGAGAAAACAAAATAGTTTTTGACTCTCTAACGACCCTAAATCTTAAAGAAGAAATATTCAGAGTGTATTGCTTATCCTGTGTTAGACAGTTCTCAATAACAGTAGTTGCAAATAAACGATACCAAAGGCAAATTTCGAGTTACAGGCCGGACAGTTCTCAGCCTTAACTCAAAAGAATCTTCCGGTTTTTAATCTTTATTTTTATTTTATATTGTACGGAACTAACAGTTTACTGCTTCTTCTTTGTCAGGCAG
Organism: Kuschelorhynchus macadamiae; assembly: GCA_030620095.1. Lineage (NCBI taxonomy): Eukaryota > Metazoa > Arthropoda > Insecta > Coleoptera > Curculionidae > Kuschelorhynchus > Kuschelorhynchus macadamiae. The sequence goes on from JAUTXW010000329.1 coordinate 980,626, forward strand.
CTCTCAAACATAGATGTTGCAGGTAAATTTTCCAAAGTTAAACTGCAAGTCGTAAACTAGAAAGCCTTGACTTAAAAGATTCCCTCGGTTTATAATATTTTATTTTTATTTTAAGTTTTAAACTAGTAGGATTTTTAATAATCAGAGTTTAGTACCTTCTCTGTCTCAGATAGCTCGAAATTACAGATGTTGTAGATAAACAATTCAAAAGTCGCAAATCTGTAAGCCACCACTTAAAAGATTCCTCGATTTTCAATATTCTAATTTTATTTTATTTTCCTAACACATAACATTTTTAAGTTTAGAAAATATTTTAAAATTTAACATTGGGCTGAATATTTTCGGTAAATAAGTTGTGTTATATTATATTCAAATGGTTAACTTATATACTTATCTAGGCTGGTAAGCACTGGTATAAGTCGGACGTTGTTTGAAAACTGAAAACTGGATGTTGAAGATTACCCGATGTTTGCATGAACATATATTTTATTTAATAAATACGACAAAGAAGCGGATTTTTATCTCTGAAATTAAAACAGTTATCAAAAAGTGTTGATACCTGGAAAAACTAGTAACTTCGTTACAAGCTAAATGAATAAAGAAACTCTGCGTAAAAAAGTAAAATCATAAAATCAAAACGTCGTCGCGTCATATATCAAAAACACTTATTGTTGATCATTCAAGGAATTTATGTTAAAACCTCTATAAAATTTCGGACAAATGTTATTTGTTGTATTATCGTTGTATTTTTGTGAACATGTAACTTTTAGATCAGTACCTGATAAATAAGTGTTTCACCTATTTATTGTTAGATTATTAACCTAAGTACGTCATTTTATAATCATAATTTGATCAAATGGGTTTGCTATAAATTACTGGGAAAAGGCAATGCTCTATAATGAGAGTTTTCAAAGGAACTTAAATGTGAATAACCCGCGCTTAATTACCTATAATTATTGTTATTATGTCGATTACCCTCTAAATTTCCAACCACCAGGTACAGATTTATTCGAGCCCAGAGCGAATCTACGCATGTATACTGTAAAATTGGCTGCTGGGTCTAAATAATTTCGAAGGTCAATTAGCTCACAAATTGACTATTCAAGTTTAACGCGGTTCTATTAAAAAGGGTTCGAGGGCCCTTTTGGGTTTGTGTAGATAATTATCTAATTACCGGATTTCCACCCTTTGCCTATCATATAATTTTCTTCAATTACTATTAAAAAATATTTTATTTTGTATATTTAGATACATGATTTTAACTAAAAAAGATAAATACACGTTAACATTAAGGAATACAAAAAACAATTAACATGTAAAATATAGCATATGGCACATGAATCTGAATACGAATAACTATGGAAATGATGCATTACTTGTTGCTGATTGGTTAAAACTCTGCATTTCGATGGAAATTCCCTTTCGTCGCGGCTTTAGATCCATACTACAATGAAGTTTTTACGAAGAATAAGTGAACTATATATATATATATATATATATATATATATATATATATATATATATATATATATATATATATACGTTTCGCTCTTTATATTGAGCTTTCTCAAGATGGATATTTATAATTTATAAAAACATATAGATAATATGTAAAATTTAAAATGGTTAAAAAACATTATATTTAAAACAAAAAATGACCATAAAAAGAATTTTATATTCAGTAATCAAACATTGTAGAATACATTTTTATCCTTGTTGAGTTAGCGCATCAACTTCCCTAATAAATCATATATTTTTTTGAAAAATCCGAATATTTACTGGTTTTATTTAAATATTGGTTCAAATAAATCTTTACCAGCTACAAAGATGAACAGCAATGTCACGGATAATTAAAAATTTCAGGTTAAACATCAGAAATCCATGAAAAAACCAGACAAGTCTATCAGAGATTCCCAAGAAAAAGCTTACTGGAGAGTACACCGTCCACCACCAGGAATTCCGGGTTCACTTGAACAAGTTCCTGTTCCCACTAGGTGTTGGAATGGTCTGAAACCAAGAAAAAGGACTATAGAAGATTGTAAAAGAGAGGTAGATATATAATCGTATCTAATGAATTTAATGGTTTATAAGGTTTCAAAATTGTTTATATTTTGACACACACACACACACACACATACATACATGTACATAGAGCACATATGTATATATGCTATTATTTTTATGGTTGTTGTAACGAATATAATACGTAAATATATTTAACATGCATTAGCTAAATAACATACAAAGACAATGAAAATGTGTACAAAAAATATTTAACAGTAAAAAGAATATTTCGATGTACAAAAAACAAAATCAACCAAGCAGTATGTAATGAAAAAAAGTACTTACATAATTCAGACTAGATGTATATGAAATAAAATAGAAAATAAAATTTAAAACATCTAACAGATTCATTTCTGGGACAAAAAATCATCAATTTTAAGCTGTCGAAACGTGTTAGCCCTTTTTTTGCTTGTAATATCACGTCATCGCTTAATAAGTAGAACTTCTGCTAGAGTGGCTTCTGGTTGCTGTTCGACATAGCAAGACGCCGCTTCCAGTTACTCAAAACCCTGCTAATGTGTTATTCTTGTTGTTGGAACTTCATCACTTTCTAATTCGCCTTGTGTATTTTCACCCTCTTCACACAAATTAACAATTTCTTTACCGTTTAATTCCAGTTCGACATCATCACTAGCATTCTATACTTCGGCTTCCTAAAAATCAGGAAGAGCACTAGTTGAAACATTTTTATCATCGGAAGCTTATGTTCTCCTGTAGCGTTACTACATGCCATAACCGTTATTCTGTCGTTGCTCATTTTATCTCCTATGGCTGATTTTTTCGTGCTTGGATGCCAAGAAAAAATAATTTTTCATTTACTTTTGTAATCTTGTTATCTTCTTACATTGTATATTATATGAATTTTTTTTGTAGCCAAACTTATTTTTCTAATAAGTAAAACTTCGAGAGTTCCTAGATTTCTATAAGCAGCTTGTCAAATCCGAAAGCTCGGTTAAATATTCTCACAGAGATTAGGTGTTGTGCAACCGGCTGACAGACTCTTTATAACTTAAGATATGAAAATTTAAAATTTGGCTATTTTAATCTCTGAAAGGCTGTAAAATCTAAACAGTTTGACTTACAGCAAAACAGATTACACATTATTATTTTAGTATTTTTTATGATTTTTCATATGATATCAATGCATAGAGCAAGTTTATTGTTTTAAAAAGAAATATGAATTCTTCTGGTCCTCCCTCCTCTTCTTAAATGGATTGTGATTGCCAGTCAGTGGCGTGCTTTTTATTTACGTCTCCAGATAATATTATTATTATTTAGAAATTTCCATGTATCCTTATTTCAACGTACATGTGTAGCGTTCACTAGGTTGTTGTTACAGTTTTGTTTTAAATATTTATCTAGAGTTGTGTTTCTAGTCTAAAGTTTCTGGTGAGATATAGAATGAATGATGAATTGTATAAAGTCTGTTTATACAATTCAGAAGCTCATTTTTTAGAAAGGATAAATATTATATTATATATTTCCAACTTTATTTTATTTAAAACTATGAATATGTTATCATTTTCGGTTTATGTTGGGCACTATTTGAAACCATATTGAAAATAAATATGACTGAACTTTGGTGATCTAAAAGCTCAGGCCGAGAAAATGTTTCATTATCACCCGGTATATGACTAATTATTAACATATATATTTTAGGTCGAGCTGCTTAGAACAAGTCTTTACAGAACGAGGATAAAAGTATCGCAAGCTCTGGAAGGTCTTGTGCAACATGTGGACACCTACACCGAGTTTGATCCTCTGTTAGTACCTCCCCAACCATCGAATCCTTGGGTAAACGAAGATATTACATTTTGGCAGTTGAATGCTCCTTTGTAAGTTTGTTTGGAATATTATAATTTATATGAACATGCTTAATAGTTTTTCCCGAGTTAAATATATCAATTTAGCATTTTTAAATATATCAGAGAATAATGCCACAAGACACCTCTATTACTATTAAAGTAGAATACTGATTTCTGCTCGTTCGTATTATTATACTTTTATATATTATTGTTGTAATTTACAAGTGTTGACAATCATGTTGATTACAAGCCTCAGACACCTTGAGCTACAGATATGGCAAAAAGGCAAGAGTAATGATTTAATTTAAACAAGCCATAGGACTAAAAGCCCTTATTACTGGTTAACCGATCAAGCGGGTTGCCTCAATATTAATGTTTAAAAACCCGCTTAATATATAATTACTAACAAAGTATGCTGTTTAATCAACGACAATAATGGCTCAATTAACGGTTTATTTTTAAAGTAGAAAATTAATTTTAAGCGCTTTAAAAATACAGGTCAAGCATTAAAAATTCGATGTTACTTGAGTTTCGGACGACGATACAGGTGAAATCATATTGAACACAAGGTCCGAGGGTAGCTTAGACCGGTCATGTGGTACTAATAGGCCAGTAGATTTAGATATCACACCGGCGAAAAATATCGTTGGGCTAAAAATTGGTACAGATGCTCTATAAAGTATGCTGAACAACAAAGTCTCCTAACGAAAGCTAGAAGCTATTTCAAGACTCAAAAAGTCACGTTTTGTAGAAGTTTAAGCACTTGTCCTTCTAGAGACCAGAAACGTTGTGACATGTATCGTTCTCGATTGCTTTTACTATTTGCGCTACTTTTTCACACGTTTCAGCTCTGTGCAACATCGTAAATTTTTGACACTTTTGCGGGGTATCTTGTGTACTTGCAAATATACAGGGTTGCTGTTTTCGCAATACTTTGCTAATTTTTCATGAAACTTAAGATGCCGTAAACAAAATTTTCATAGCCCGTAACGTTTCTGAGATACAAGGTGAATTTGAAAATATTGCATTTTGGGACCACCCCTCGTGTCTCGGTTATCCTCTAACTTAGCGAAAACGTAAAAACTGGTTATTATACACTTTTTTTCGTAGAATCCAGAGTCAGATTTTTGTTGTGTACTACCATTTTCGGGATGTTAACCAAATTTATATTTTTTTAAACGGGACACCCTATATATTTTTAGCAGTTTGATAGGGCTCTTTCTATGTTTTTCAAATATATATAACAGTTGATATTTATCTTTAATGCTGTAGTAAAGATTTTTACATGTTTTTCCTAGATTTTGAGTGTGCCGTGAATTCCAATCTATAATTAATTAAAATAAGTCTATTACAGCAGTAACGCCTACTTATATTTGAAATTTATTTTGAAAATTTAACCAAGTTTAGATTAAATAATAATTATTCAATATATTACAACCAACCAAAAAAAACTGAACACAAAACTACAAAGATGTCAAAAAGGTATTTAACAATTTGAAATCTAAAATAAACTCTTTATAATATACCTAAATAAATACATATTTGTTTATTATAATATTTACAAAAGTTCCTGAAAGTAGTTACGATTTTCCTTAACATATAATCCGCACATTTTCGTTATTCGTGTTCGGTGATTTAAAAGTATTATTGATCGTCCTTCTAAGCTTTAAAGTGCTATTGAGGTAGCTTCACGCAGTTCTTCCTTGGTGCGATATCGAGTTTTATATATCTTAGTTTATATGTAGCCCTATAAAAAAAGTAGCCACATAAAAAAGTCGATATCCAATGATCAGGGGACCGCGGTAGACACCTTACTGGTCCGTAAGTTCCTATGCATTTTAAGGAAAATAATTTTTCAAAAACAGGCGTATTTGAGAATTATGGGCAGGTGCGACATCTAGTTGGAAGTAGACATTATTTAAGTGAGCAAGGGGAACATTATTAATCAATTCAAGTATTACATCCTGCAATATCTCCATGTAGCGATACGCCTCCTTCGTAAATTCTATAAATCAGTTGCCTTTTTAACAACAGGCAATACTGAAACTGAATCGTCCCTGTTATTCCCGCTCAAATATAAAGTGTTGATTTTCTTGATACCAGTATCTGGAATTATGTCTGTTGAAGATAGTAGTACTTGACAAGTATGCCTCATCAAATCATATTACCAATCTTGCAAAATTTACATTGTCTCTAAATTTCATTGCAAATCAATTACAAAAATTCAGACTACGTTCGACATCCCAACGATGCAAATGGTGACCGTAAAAAATTATATTTTTTTAATACAGTTTGTGCTCGAGACTCGATCACTCCAACGTAGGCTTTAATTAATAATAATAATAATAATAAAGGTTTTTATTTAATAAAACATTACAATATCAAAAGTGTTAAATAAGTAGGCGCGGATCAGTTCCACTGAGAATACAAATATACACAATCGTCTGTCTATAAACCTATAAAGTTAAATTGTTCCTAATTCTAGGAAATTTATCGGGGAAAGGCTGACTTCTCTCAGGATATCTAAAGTTAATCTAAAAAACACTTAGGATAAAAAATATGACATATTTATGATAATTTTGTAGTACCTACCGGTTAAAATAAAGATGGGTAGCCTCATACTCGCTTTCGTTGGACTGTATGTAGCAAACTTTTCAAGGTATAATAAGTTCTCCTTTCAGCCATAAAGCACAAATCAGAAATTATAATCTTATTCAAAGCAGCGTTGAAAAAATGTTTAGATAACTACTCAAAAATCTGCAAAGATCTTTGATTGGCACACATTAAAGGATTCAAATACTTTTCACAAACCGTGACCGCCTTGAAAAACATTTATTAAGTTATTATAAGTTGTGAAAATTTGGGGTTATTATTATATTAGAAAAGCACAAAACAAAAAGGACCCCATCAAACTGTTAACAAATATATAGGATGTCCCATTTAAAAAAATAAAGTTTAGTTAATATTTCAAAAATTGTAGTTCACGCCATTGGCTTCTATGTAAAAAATTGAATAAAAACCAGTTTTTACGTTTTCGCTGAAGGATAACCGAGATACGAGGGGAGTCTAAAATGCAACCTTTTCAAAATAACCCTGTATCTCAGAAACAACGCGAGCTATGAAGATTTTGTTTACGGCATTTTAAGTGTCACAAAAAATAGCACAGCACTGCGAAAACCTCAACAGTGTATATTTATAATCAACAAGAAGTCAAAGTCAGTCAAAGTTGAAATAAGCTTTATTGTCTAAGATACAAGAATATTGTTGACAAAGCATGATACAATAATTTATGTAGCACTGAATATACAAATAAAATATAAAATACAACACAAAAATTATCTAACGATTATGTATAAAATGAAAAGAATACAATTCAAAACATCTAAATGGTAAGTAAAAAAAAATTTTAATTTTCAGTACACTTTACCAAATAACGTTTAGTTTTACTTGTAAGTCAAGGGTAAACTCTATATTCCCAAAGACACACATATCTACAATTTGTCCAATGTTAAAATGTAAAAAAAACATACAAACATACAAAATACAACACAAAATTTAAAAAATGTAAAAATATAAGAAAATTGATGATTAGAATATTAATAAATGTTTTTAAAGGGTATCTAAAATAATTTCATTCAAACTATAATAAGCTTTACCAAGTAATGCTCTTTTTACAGTTTTCCTAAACAACTTTAAGCTTTGCAAACATTTCATTCCAGTAGGCCAATTGTTAAATATCTTTTTGCTTTCGTAAAATATTGATTTTTTGGTCAGAACAGAGGTGGGCAACGGCAGACGAATATTAAAATTAGCATAACCTCTAGTTTCATATATATTGACTGGTTCAGCAAAATTTCCCCTGTTTTTGAAAACCAGGCTAACGGTTTCCAAAATTAGCAGTGATGGCAAAATTAGGATCTTTTTGGATATGAAGTGGTTTACAGCTGTCGCGAGAGTTAGCCCCAGACAACAGTCTCACCTCCCTCTTCTGCAGCACGAAGACAGAATTAAATAGCCCTAGTCCACAGAAACCCCAGAAGGCAATACCATATCTAAGGCGTGAGTCCACCAGTGCAAAATAAACATCCCTAGCCACAGAAAGTCCAAGCTCAGAAAAAACACTACGCACTGCATAGCAACCAGCTGATATTTTTTTACAAAGTGTAGAAACATGGGGAGTAAACTTGAGGTGGGCGTCGATATTAAGGCCAAGAAATTTTGTGTTAAAGACACTTAAAAGGTCAGTATCGCCGAGACTTAAGTGGTCGATTTTACAACCAAAACCAACGATGCTGGTCTTAGTAATATTCAGAGAAAGACAGTTACTGTCACACCATTCTTTAACCTTGCAGAGATCCGCTGAAATCGTGTCAAGCATGGACTTTTTATGGCTATTGTGCTACAGGATGGTGGTGCCATCTGCAAAAAGCGTGAATTCACCCTGGATAATAAGAAAAGCCAGATCATTGATGTACAGGAGAAAGAGAAGGGGTCCAAATACAGAACCCTGTAGTACACCAGATGCTATACTCCACTCCTCAGACCTAAGAGATCCAATACAGACTGCCTTTCTCCCAGGTATGACCTAAACCATTCCAGCGATGTGCCCATATTTTTCAAGCTTTAGCAGCAGTATTCTATGATTGATACAGTCAAAGCCTTTAAATAAGACACATAATACGGCTGCCGTTGCATGACCGATGTTAAGGTACTGGTAACTTTTCCAAAAATGTGAATATGGCATCACCCGTTTTCTTGTTGGCTTGAAACCCAAATTGTTCATCAGATAGAACTTCGTGGCAATTCAGGAAGGATAGTATTCTACTTTTAGTAAGTCTTTCAATAATTTTGTAGAGGGTGGGGATAAGCGATAAAGGCCTAAAATTCGACGGATCACTAGTGTCGCCCCCTTTATGAACTGGAATCACTCGTGCTAGCTTGAGACAGGACAGAAACGTCCCTGTTGCCCAAGACTCATTAATTGCCTCCTCCAAGGATTTTAAAAGATGGTCTGGTAGATTCTGAAAAATTTGTATGGTAAGGCAATCTTCCCCTGAACTATTTTTATTTTTAATGTCCACAATAACATTTTTAAGTTCGTTAGCATCAGCATTAAAAAAGGTGAAAGAATGGGTTATAGTAAGACCTGCAAGGTAACTAAGAGGCTCTGTATTACTGGTAATTCTATTAGTTAATTTATCTGCTATCAGCTTCATGGTCTGACAGACCAGCATTGATCACAGAACAAGTTTTTTTTTTATTAAAATTTGAGCAGATATAATCTATAAGAGATTAGGAATGCTTAGTAAATCGAGTTGGAGAGTCAATGTGCATGGTCAAACTGTAAGATTCAAGCAAATTATTAAGTTGCAAAGTATATAGAGAATATTCCAAAAAATGTACATTAAAGTCCCCCGCTAAAACAACCCTAGAATGGCATGGCACTTCTGAAAAAAGCTCGTCAAGGCGTGTTAAAAAGTCATTTACATTAGATGACGGGGCACTATAAACACATATAATTTATAAATTGAATTGTTTCGAGTAAATAATAGAAAATTCAAATTCTTTCTCGACACACGACTTGTTGTATTTAATCACTGCCGTAAAGTTATGTTCTTCTAAAAAAGATTTTTTTACAAATATCATGCTGCCGCCGTGTGCAAGCAAATTTTTTTCTGTAATAACAAGAAAGAGCAGTATAGTCTTACTTACTTACAATTTCATCCTCCTTTAACCAATGTTCAGTAATCAATACAAAATCTCGGAAATTGTTAGAGTCCAGCCAACTTTTTTGTAAAAATGTTCAAGAGTAAAGTACCTTTTTATACATTCCCAGAAGATTTGTAGTCCACCTGAGAAAAAGTACTATCGATGGTTAGTACTTGTGCAAAATTTGACTGACCTACAGCTTTTTGTCTAGTACCTGGCAACTTTTTTGTAAAAATGTTCAAGAGTAAAGTACCTTTTTTAACTTTGACAGAAAATTTGTGGTCCACCTGGCAGAAAGTACTATCGATAGTTAGTACTTGTGCAAATTTTGACTGACCTGCAGCTATTTATCTAGTACCTGGCAACTTTTGTAAAAATGTTCAAGAGTAAAGTACCTTTTTAAACATTGCCAGAGGATTTGTAGTCCACCTGGGAAAAAGTACTATCGATTGTTAGTACTTGTGCAAATTTTGACTGACCTGCAGCTATTTGTCTAGTACCTGGCAACTTTTTTGTAAAAATGTTCAAGAGTACCACCAACTGTGTGTTGGTGGTAGCAATATAAATAAATTCTTTAGAAAGAGCAGCGATATCTTCAATCACAGACACAAATGAAGCCCCAGGCTTCATAAATGTTGTTACCTTGGATTGTGATAACTTTGACTGGATAATTTTGCCCATTTTACGACTCTATATACTCTATATACGACACAATATAAACAATTTTCCATTAAACTTGAACTCTGAAAATGGTAACTTAGGAACCCTATGTAAGCCTTGACATGATGGAACTGTTGTTGCCTCTTTTAATGTAGACTATTTATTGATCTCCTCCTTCAATCCACATAACTCAGCACTATACCAGTCATTACTCCTTTCCAACGTTCTAATTGGTTCCACCATTTCCTTGCAAATTTTATTAGTATGATCCAACTCGACTTTAAGGGAGATTTGTGCATCCTGATGAAGTTTGATCTAGTCCCCTAGTGTTCCTTAGATTAAAATCTCAAATTTCCATATTCAATTTAGCAATTAACTCTCGTTGCTCTTTCATTTTGTTTTCATACTGTTGTTCAGAATCAATAACGTCTTTTCTAAAACTTGATTTTTGATTGTTTGTTCCCTTTTGAGAAAGTTTTCTTTTGCCCTAAGATCCTTTTCTAGTTCTACTATCTTTTCTTCTAGTGTCGATTTTATTAAGTTTTTATTAAATTCCTCCTCCTCAATTGCAGTATCTTTCTTTCTAATTTGGACCTGTACTTCTATCAAGGTACTCTCTAGTGTTCGGTCTAGGTCATATTTTTCTTGACATTTCTTAGAACAACTGATTTTATGATGTTCTAAACATTTAAAATAATTTTTTTGATCAAGACAGCTTTTGTGGTACACATTAACACAAATTATACATACTAGATTATCAAAATCTTTATTTTTGTAACATTTAAATTTTGTCTCCATTATTAGATTTGTGAGTAATAATGCCTGGACAAAACACATGTATATATAAACAAATCGACAAAGGTCAATAACCTCAGATTCAAAACATCACAGACACAAAAATAGAGATTCCCCAAACCTCTGAGAAACAGTGGACCAGAGACCCATTTTTGCTGTTTAAAATAACCAAGGTAATGCTCGTTTCGTTAATTTCCGACATTCATTTGTTTTTCTGGTAAGAAATACTGCAGGCACAGAAAAACATCTTAAAACTTTTGTATTTAACATTTTTTGATACCTTGAAAAATAAAGCGTTTAGACACTCTTCAAATATCAATATTTCTCTCCTCAAACATGTGGCACAGAGCCGACATGGTGTGCAAAGTGGCGCAAATAATAAGTGTAATCGAGAACGTCACCTTTCACGCTGTGCCTGGTCCCCTATGAGGACAAGTGCCCATTCTTTTACAAAACGTGAGTTTTAAAACAGTTTCTCGAACATATTCAAAAAAGCCATAATGCTCACATGTGAGGTTAGGGGGACTTTTAATGTTTTTCAGCAAACTTCGTTTGTACCAATTTCTAGTCCAGCGTTATTTTTCGCCGGCGTTTCCCATTATTTTGACTAAAGCCACTGGCCTATACCTAAAGGATCGTAATTTAGACAAATCTCGCACTACGTGCTTAAGACATTAAAATTAATTTGCTTAATAACTTCGTTTGGCAAAATTAAATTATATTTTATAATCTACGTCACTTTTTCAGAACTAGTTTTTGAAAATATTGCACATTTTATATTACACAACATTTTCAGGCATTCACTGTCTAATGCAAATAAAAATACTTGATCAGTATTTAGCAGCGTACCGTTTATGGAAACAACATAATATTTTTCCTACGACTATTAACAAAAGCCTTTATTGTATGTTCAATAGTAATTTCGGAACGTGGTGCATTGTTTTATACACATTTTCATTGTGCTCCCATCAACATGGTGATTCAACTACAAAGTTCCCATTGTGCACGGGTATGTTTTAACAAAGTGGTGTTGACTAGCAATATAAGCAATGCAAATACAAACAAAGTAAATGACAATAATTATTATTTTCAAGTAAGATGGAGTTTAAAGTGATTTATAGTTAATAAAAGAATATTATGTAATAGTAGCAGACGTAAAAAAAGTATAGTGTAAACTCGCATGGAATGACCATTTCCTGCTCGTATGATTTGCAAACATCATACTCGTAGGAAATCCATGTCATTCTATGCTCGTTATACAATATACTATTTCCTTACTGTAAAACGGTCTAACATTTAGCATGTTTATTACGATTCTTGTTAACAATTACAGCATGCAATTTTTTGTGGCGTCGTATCAAGGAAAATAGGTACCAATAAGCAAATGCAAAAATGTACGTTCGAAGAGCCATTTGTTTTCTTTGATTTTAAAGTATTTAGTTTGTCAGTAACATATTTTTTAGGCGTAACATCATCCGACGCTTACTTACAACATATATTTTTTAAAAATTTAGGTACCTAATGTTTATCAAAATATTTCATTTTTATTTTTCAATAAAATGCATGTGTTTAGGCAGTTCGAAATTCTATTATATTTAAACAGATATTATAGCTAGTTACTTTCTTACAGAACTGTTAACAAATAAATGACGTATCTATCGGAAACTTAACAACCTCTCGGTTTATAATTTTGAAAATATATTATACATTTTTCAGTTAAACTAGGCTGCAGATTGACATAGCATAATGTGCTATAATTAAAGGGCACCTACCACTTTAAAAAGATTAACAATTTCTTTATAAAGCAAATTAAGTGTAGGTGTTACAGGAAATATCCGTTTTCAGGATGTACTAGTTTGAACTAGGACGTATTAGAACTTCCTACCGTTGTTAGAATATTCGCATATTTCCTGGGACATACTAAGCGTTTGTAGCTTCTCAGAAAAATACTCAACATATGTTCGTTGAACGTAGCTTCTAGGTCAACCATAACACCTAAATAATTGGTTTCTTGCGTCGATAAAAGCTCCAAATTTTACATTTATCAGCATTAAGAAGTAGGTAATTCTATTCAGACTGAATCAACTAGGCTTACAAACTAATTAACCATAGAAAATACCTGAGATCATCAGCATATAGAGATATTTTTTTATAGAAATTTTACTATAATTTTATTTAACTGAAACATTTCATTATCTTGATTTTAATTTTTTTGTGATTTTAATCTGTTAGTTTTTCTGTTTGGACATAATGTCTTGTTAAAATTTGGTCAGCAAAAAAAGACGTAATAATTATTATTATAATAAAAACATTTTCAATGAACAGGAATAGTATTGGTCCCAAATTGGATCATTGGAGAACTCCAGGTTTAACAATAATTTCTTTTCATGTCATGCTGTTTATTTTTACACAACTTGTTCGCATGGCTAAACATGATCTACTTAAGCTTCAATAAGCAGCGCTCATTCCATAGGATCGTGACTTGCTCAAAAGTAATCTACGTCAAACACTAAACGGATATGTTTATAGAGACTCTATCAGTCTGAAATCCCTTCTCAGTATTTTTATTAATATAGGCCTAGTAATGTGCTAAATTAGTATCATTGATCACACCTTCGAAATTCGTACTATTCTGGCGTTAATACAAATCATTTGAGAATTATCGTTAACAACGATATGTCTCTGTAGGTTTTAATATCAATATTTAAGACAGATTTAAAAATACGATAGACTTCATCTATTGGGTGGGAAACTGCGAGATGCCAATTCTGTAAAATCCGAAACTGTTATTCAAACCTAAATGCTTAGAATGTCAGAACATTTTCCATATATGCTAAGCCAAAAAAATCTATAAAGGATTCCGGCAAATTTTTGTATTCTGTTGAATTTGGAATCAATTAATCTTTCTTTAAACAGTTAATAAAACGAAAAAATGATATTAGAGAGAACCATATGTCTCGTGTCAGAAAGAAAGATTTAATGGTATAAATCGATCAAATATTTACTTTCCTCTCTTACCTCACAATATCTGTCATAATCATACTGCAGTTTAGATTTTTTTGTACTTTATGTAATGTTAATTTTTTAAGTTTATACTTTTTTCAGACTAGAAACCACACCATTTAGAATATTTATCTGCTTTAATTGTCTTTGAAGGAAGATAATAAATAAATCTTATTAGCTAAAAGAACCGGACAAGCAATTGGGAGAACCGTGGCAATAAAAATTGTCTTACCTCACAATATTTGTCATAATCATACTGCAGTTTAGATTTTTTTGTACTTTATGTAATGTTAATTTTATAAGTTTATACTTTTTTCAGACTAGAAACCACACCATTTAGAATATTTATCTGCTTTAATTGTCTTTGAAGGAAGATAATAAATAAATCTTATTAGCTAAAAGAACCGGACAAGCAATTGGGAGAACCGTGGCAATAAAAACTGTCTTGACCGTTTTATGGCTTACCTGGTATTAAATTCACATATGTAGTATCAAGTATTATAAAATGATCATCAATCAGGACATAGTAGTTTCTCCTGAAATATTTTAAACTACTGCGTCCTAGAAAATATTCCTAATAGTGACAAGAAGGTCTAATACGTCCTAGCCGTTTGGCCTAAAATCGGATATTTCCGGATATTACATACCATATGCACTAATTTTATTTTTATGTGAAACAATTACTTTTTAGTAGATTTGGTGTTATTAGTACAATCGATATGCGAATAAATAATTAGAAAATCTTGAGATATAACGAAAATACTACCTTTTTAATTTTTGAGGTTTGGACTGGATCAAAACGCGTAAAATGATCAAATACAATGACGATAGACAAAAAAGAAAAAATCGGTAAATAGGCTTTACCCAGAACTTCCCTGGTTATGAATTCTTCCTTTTATTAGATATGATGAAATATGGTCCTGGATAGTTAGTTCCACACATAGTTGCTTAGTCATATGCAGATTTCACTTTCTTCGATAAAAGGGAGGGTTCATAGTCAGGGACCTTTCGGATAATTGCATAAAATCGAACTGTAAAGAATTTTACCGGCACTTCCCTTGTAATGAATTCTATTTTATTCGGATATACCATAATTTGTATATATTGTGCAGCGTTGTCCACAATTGATCTGCTATAATATTGTTATTTTTCAAGACTTGAATAATATTGGTGAACTATTTTAAAAGAAATTATATGGCTGGTTTTATTAGGTAAAAATAAAAAAGTGTGAGTTTTCAAAGATACAAACATAATTTGCATTTTTTACATTCTGTAAATTTTAATTTCAGTAGATAGATATTATTTTTCTTATTCTAAATATTCGAGTTTCACAATAAAAAAGAAAATGGAAGAAAAGCTGAACTATAAGGAAAATGTGTGAGACAAAGATTCTCTATACCTCTTCACCACATTTGTCTGATGATGAAGTTCTTCTTTATTTTATTCTTTATTTTTAAAGATCACACTGGATATATTTAGAATAAGAAAAAAGAGACATACTTACTACATACAATTTTAAACGTGTCTAATTTTAAAAAAGGAAGTTATATTTATGTCTTTGAAAATTTACATTTTTTCATTATTTCCTAATGTTACAAAAATCATTTTGATATCATGAAAATAAAATAGCTATAGCAAATTAAAATGTGGATAAGTTAAAAAGACCACGCTGTACATATTATTAAATAGCTACTAAGAACCATCCCTGATCGTGAATGAAATTCCAAATAAAGCCATTTTTACGATTATACTAAAATATTTTACTTCAATGAACACAAATATAGATAGCAATAAAATAGCACATTATCAATATCAATACTGAAAAATATTTCATTTTAATGGACATAAACGTAACAAAGTAATAAACGACGAAAATTTTGGTATTAAAATAGAATTTCGAAAGCCGTTAACAATATTAGTGCTTATTTCTATATTTTTATTGCCAGAAATACACGCCATGTTTATTTACCTTTTTATATCTACTCATCTATAAATGTTTTTAATTGGTGAAACAAAAATATTGACAAGATATGACACGCTTTTGCGGATGATCTTAAAATTGTTAGGCCTTGCCTATTCCTTTATCCAGGTTACATTTTATTTCCATGAATCCTACAGGACACAGGCGTATGTAGTTTTGTCCAACAGTTCAGATCTTTATATTCTATTTTACTTAGGCACTTCAATTTTGTCCTTGAGCAACCGAGCCGGTCGATATTGATGTTTCTCCACAAAAAAAATTATGTGATGCTGATTCACTTAATTTATTTTTTTCAAGTTTCCTAGGATTTCATGATTTACACACAAGCAAGAAATGCTTGCGAAAACCTTTATTAAATACTAACTTTTTTACCATACATTTTCTTTTAAAACTTGCTAATGCCCAGTTCTTATGCATTTAAAATAATAGGCTAGTTTCGTCTTAGTGCCCCACTCGATTGTTCAAACGATTACCCTATTAATTTCAACATATCTGAAGACGGCCGTCTGTTCAGAGTTGCATTATACTTTTGTAATAGATATTAAATCCAATAGATACTCGAAGTTAAGAAGCATGGTTCCCAATATAATTTTTAAATAAATGAATCAAATATCCCTTTAAGTTTTTTATTTATAGTATTAGTTTTTTCTGTTCGTAGTTTAATAATACATTTAGTTATCCGCGACTTTGTCTGGTGTATCAAAATATAATAGGTAAATAAACCTAATATGTCAAAATATATACAACGTGGAATGATTTATCAATTATAAAGTAAAACACAAGTTACTTTAAAATAACAAATGATTATTAATTGATTGAAATTCTATTTATATGTTAATGTTTGATTAAATTCTTGTTGACCATTTAGCTTCAGCAAGATTTATTACAAATTCCACATATGTATTAACGTATTAAATCGTGTTTTAATTTAATTTAAACTGGCGTTAACTCATTGATTTTTAATAACAATAATTGAAATTATTTTAATGAAAATATATGGAACAAAAATTAATATTTTGCGTGATTATATATTTCATTTCTATATAGAGCTTAAAATATAAATGTACTAGCTTACATCGAATTTTAGGTACATACTAATTCCTAGTTATTATTTTTCATGTTATACGGTTTGTATAAAAATGTAATTAATTAATTCACTTTTTAAAGTTATGTTACTCTTTTCCGTAATCTGTCTATTAGTAATGTATTCTAGTCAAAAGGTAAATTTAGGGCCGAGATCAACAACGTCTTAAACTTACCCAGTTTCTTTATATGTATCTTTTCTTGAAGTGGATCATTTAGTAGGTGCATTAATTTGAGTATGTTTAATTAATTTTTTTCTATATGCGCATTGTGCAAATAAAGGTTGAAGTATTAAAAAATAAAAAATATTAAAAAAGCGGGTTCTTCAAAATATAGAGAATATGCTCTTCTAATTAATAAACTAAAAGTTAATATTCATCAAGAAACTGCTAAATATATTGGCTCTAATCAACAAATTTTCTGAAATACAGATTAAAAATTGGTAAGCCTAACTTTACTTTAATAAATATTTCCTAGTTTTCTAGTTTCTCTGACAATAATCTTCCAAATTATAAGATAACAAGAATGAAAAATAAAGATAACTATGGTGACAAAGGGTCATAAGACGTATATCTTGTAGCAATGAAAACAAGTGACTATATTCTGTATTTTAAAAAGGATTGCTCATTAGAGCGACATCACCTAGGTCTCAGTGGACCCCTTTTACATCTTTCCTGCCACAAAGAAAATTTGTTTTTGTTCGGCACTTCTGTAAAGAAAAGTCACTAAGTTTCATGTTCTGAAGATATTGTCTTATTTGATAGTCCAATTGGAATTCCTGTTGCAAATCGCAGGTTTCTATTCGATATTACCAGGTAGATCACTGCCGTATCCTTGCTAACATATCTTAGGAACTCTTCATAAAGGACAACGCACAAAATGCCTTGGAAAGCGGTTTCGGTGAATTTTTAAAATTTTACATATAATATAGCTTATGATTTCTAGTTTCATTTTCCAGGAAAATTTTGGGGGATGATAGACTATTTTTTGAGTTACTAGGACTTATAGACATAGTTGTCAAAAATCAATTATTTATATAATCTATAATGTATATACATATATTATTTTCTAGATCCCTTAGGTTGCAAATTTAGATTTTAAACATTCTTTTTAGCATTACTAGGTATGTGAGATAGGTAATGTGCTATTTTAGTAATACTAGACAGGGAGATTTTCAATACCGCTTAACATTTTATGCAACTGAATTTAGATCTTTTTTATATTATAATGGCAACTTATTTATTTTACAGGTTAGTAAATTAGTAGAGAGGCAGCCAAAGAGGTGGAAACTATTATATTCATTACAGTGTTTAAAATGAACATATCATTCTCACTGGCGGATCCAAAAATAAATTTTGGGGCGGAGGAGGACAGACGATGATGAATTAAATAAATTTATTTAGATATCCAACCAACTAGGTCAACATTTATAAGGATACATAATATTGTGAGACGCACAAAATCAACATAAGAAATATTAACATAAATACAAAATTAACTAATCTAAACAAACAATCAACAAAACAGTTATAACTACAGGAAAAATTAAATTAAATTATATGATACATTTTGTTTTTTTTTTTTAATATCTTGTAGATTTGTTTTAAACCAAGGGCCAAAAGATCCGCCAATGATCAATATGCACGTTTTGATTTTTATCTATGGAATTGAGAAGTATGAATAAATATTAAATATTTGAATACCTGATATTTATCATATTTATTTATTATGGTACATATTTATATTTACACTTATATATTTTATAATGTATCTTATTTTTCAGAAATCCCATATTTTAAATTAAAATGTTAACACTGGTTTTTATTATATAGAGGGATGTCTACTCAATGAACGTAAAAAATGGAGATACCAACATTGTCATGACGTGCTTGATTGATATTTTAATTTATATTTCAAATTACTCCAGGGGGTAGGTAATTTTGAATGGAAAAAATTAAACAGTATATTTTTGCTTATTAGTTGGATTTGGGGGTCTCGAAAATCATATTAAAAATTCTGCCAACTGCGCTAAAAGCGCTGCCCCCTAAATATGCAAATAAATTAGGTACAAGGTGGTACTAAATGTATAAATATGGTAGACTAGCATTAGTTAGCTTTAAGTGGTTGCTACGGTTGTGGTGATTCGTAAACAGTGTACCTATAGACAAAGAGGAAACGAGCTCTTGCACAAAAACCATCTTCTTTTACATAATTTGCATATTTAGGGGGTCGAGTTTTCATCGCAGATGGCAGAATTCTGGTGCTTTCCATGATATCCAAATCTAACTTTAAACAAAAAATAATATATAAGTAATGTTTAATTTTTTCTATTTTCACATGATTTTTTGACCAACTGCCTGGAGTAAATATTGTGGGGCTAAAGGTATGCATCATCAAGATTTCGTAGTAAGGTAACCAAGATTATCCTCTAATAGGATATTATGACACTTGCAAGTCAGAGGTAAGATTAAAGGTTCATGCATTGTGCACCAGCATTGGTTGGTTTCTCCAACTGCGTTGTTGGGAATAATAATCGATTTATCAAATCACTATCAAAATAATGACGATCTAGTGGATGTAAATTCAAAATTCAATAGTACTTTTTCGGTTAGCTCAGTAGGTTTGAAAATGAAAATGAAAAATTTATTTACGGTAAGAAGAAACCATATTTATTATAAGAATTTTATTTATTGGTATTCACCTCTTCTTTTATATTTGGTTTTCACATATTTTTTTTTAATAAAAAAAGTATTTCTTATTGTTAAACAGACAAACAATATTAGTTTAAAAAGAAAAAAAACTATTTTGACCTTCATCAAGTCGACATCCCGAATAAAAAAACAATAAAATGTTAAAATTCTAATCTAGGACAAGCGATTTACATAAAAAACATATGGACTATATAATTGTAAATATAACTATATAAAAGAAAAATAAATTTTTACTGTTATCTAACTTTATTTTATTTCGTTTAAAAATCGTTACATTAAAATAAACATATTTATGTATTTTATATATACTGATACTGCTCTATTGATATATATATAAAAAATTAAAAAATGCAGAGCGATATATTCGTCTTTATCACTTTGTACATAAAATATAACATGTTACGACCTCTTTTACTACTTTACTAACCTGTAAAATATAAATGTTGTAACCTCTTTCCTTCTTATTTGGAAGTTAATGAAAAATAATAAATGTTTGAAAAAATCTAAATTATGTAATAATACTAAAAGTAGCACTGACTCTATTTTCACATACCTAATAAAGCTAAAAAATTTTTATTGACAACATAGGGGTTATAGAAAATAATTCTATATTATATAATAAATTATAAAAACATTGAATTTTTTTACGCCTATCACTCGCCATAACTCGAAAAAATAGCCCATCACACCCTCCCAATTTTTTTTTTCGGAAATTGAAGTAGGGATCATAAACTGCTTTATATGTAAAATGTATGAAATTTGAGCGAAGCCACTCATCCATGTATTGAATGTATTGTGTGCTTTGTCCTTTGTAGCTGTTAGTTTTATCTCACTATTTTTTAATTGGATATTTTTTTAATGGTTTGTACTATTGTTGTAAATGACAAACGTTCAGGGGACAAGGTCAAATGTTACGATAGGCCAATTTGTCCAACTTGTTTGTTGCTTTACTACACACAACCAAAATTTTATTTGTATGGAAAAAAATCTGCCAGTCATTTATGACATTTAATGCAGATCCTGTAGATATTATATAGTTATTCAAGGCTACTAATGCTTTTATATATGTTTTCGATTTACTGTAAAAACTATTAATATTTTTTAGATTGTTTTAGTACTTAAATAAATATGTTGTAGATTTTCCGTCATCTTTAGGTGTCACTTCAGTGACAAAGGTATACATATAAAACGTACAGCGAGAAAGGGAGTGCAAAAATTGAACTGTTACAAATGTTAATGCATAGACAGCACTCATATCAAAACATTTCCAATTTAATTTTAAAATATGTAAACTAAGTATAGCAGGAAAATGGAGGAATAAATTGCTAACTGCCATTTGAATTTGAATTAGATTTGCATGTATTATTGATGTTGGATAGTTAAAAAAGTAATTTTACATGTGCGACTTGTTTATAAACTTTTCAAATTTATACGTTCGGGTTTAAACACGTTGTACAATATATCTGCGCTCATTAAAAGTTTTAATTTCTGTAGATTTATACACAATTGCTGAGCATAAATCCTGTTGTGTCATGCAGCTATTTATATAGTTTTTGAAAATGTCTTTTAGCATTCATGTTTTAATTTTATCATTTCAAAATCAGTTAGTCAGTTCGATGTTACAAAGTAGTGCTCTGGTTTTCCTTATATTATACTAAATTAGAAAAAAATCTAAAAATACGACTCCTATGTTCATTAGCTTGCAAGATGGTAAAGAAATAACACTAATAACAAATATATCTAAAAGGAGTTCACTTCGATAACACTCCAAGTGGTTTATAAATATGTCCGATAATTACTGTAATTTAAGTTAAATAATGAATAAAATGGTGTGACTCTTTTCATAAACATTCTGCTAATAGGGAAAAATATATTTTCCGTTTGACTGATAACAAAAACGTAGTTTCTGTATGCACCCTTTATTCGGAAGGCAGCATACAGACAGCGAAGTTGAACACAGATTGAAGGGAGCAATCATAATTAATGCGTCGTCAAACTTGTCACTGCCTAATTGTTAACAAATGAAATAGCAAAAAATACCTTTCGATAGGCTTATATAGTCTATAAAAAAAGATGGAATAATCTAGAAAATTCGAAAAGAACTTATACACACTACTTTAGCAAAAAAAATAAATTAACTTACATTTTTAGTCCATAACTAGAATTAGGACTAAATCTACTATATTGCTCTTCTTTAAGTTTTGATCGTCTCAACCAAAACTCTACTGTATCATGATAATGGGCTATTTGTAAAGATATAACACTTTAATTTTTACGTGAGGGCCCTTCTGAATTCTATGAAGCGAAATGATATCCATTTTTGTTGTAAATGTTATTACGAAGTCGAGACCTTTTTACATTACCCTGTGATTTTTCCACATTTACTCTATGACCAAGTAATCTATTCTAGAAGAGCAGTGGCTCACCGTGATACACTTGAAGGATACTATGCTAAATCTTAGACATACCAGAAAAATTAAAAAACCCATTTTTTTAAATATTAGTTTTTCTGCATCTAGAGAGTCTTACTCATCATTGTTTATATTTAATAGGTGAAATAAAGTAATAAGTAATATTTTTAAGATAAAATTAAACAAAACTATTGTGTGTTTTCGCCCTCTTCATATTTAAATTAAAGTTAAGTTATGTTTATTGGGTTGCTCGGTTTATAAAAATTTGCAGCGCCTTTATTTTGAAGAAAGGGTAAAAACATTTTTTTGAAATTATAGCTTTATTTTTGTATTTTTAGTACGGTATATGTTTTTTAATTAGAACTTAACATATTCTAATAGATAGTCATGTGTTACATATTACAAGTAATAAGTACTATTCAAGTCAACCATAGCCCCGAGTAACATTTTCATTTTAAGAAAAAAATCTAAGCCACAATTTTTTTTTCAATTTAATAGTTTTTGATGCCAGAGAAGAAAAAAATGCACAATAAATATTTCTTAATAATTTTCGATTGGGCTAGTCTAGAAAAATGTTTTAATCTATCTCATGCATGCCTCTGGTTCAATTTTAATGGAAGCTGAAGTTGATCAAGAATTTGCAATAGTTAGTGATGAAATAGATTGGGTGAAAATAAAGAAACATCTTTAATAAAACATCCTGTATCTGAGTTACTAAACTTTCGTTCCTAAAAAGTTTTTCTTTATTTTTATAAAACCTATTTCGACTCAATTTTTGCAGATTTTTAATTAAGTTTAATATTAATTTTAATTGAACAAGAAACATACATCAAAACAGATTTTTAAAATATTCCCGAAAATCAATCGTCCAATCAAAAATTATCAACAAACTTTTTTGGGGCATTTTAAGTTTCTCTTTTACGTGTAAAATTGAAAAAATTGAAAATGAATATGTAACCCGTATCCCTGCGTATGGGTAAATTAAAAACTAGCTAATGCTTGCAAAAAGTAACTCTTTGTAATCTGTTCTAAAAAAGACTAAAAAAATTACAAAATTTTCACACGGTGTATCGAGCCTTTAAGCGCCCATGGTTTTATGAATGTCCTGTATAAAATATAAACAATAATTATTGTTTGGACTTGGAATTATTAATAATATATACAGTTGTGGCAATTAAAACCTGGATACTAATTTTATCTAATTTATGGAACATTTGGTAAATATCTTTTATTAAAAGTAAGAGGGATCACACCTGATAGGAATGTCAAGCATTTGAAAGATTTTTATTTAATTTAGATTTGTTGTTTTACGCATATCAAAAGAAACAAGTTCTAAACGAAATTGAGATTTTTTTATGAGAAAAAACTCAGTAATCGGAAATCCGAATTAAACCGAATATGGACGAATAACACTAATAATTGCAATACAAATAATAAATTCTGCGTGGAAAATGTATTATTTTTGTATGTAATTAATAATAAAAAATAAACTAATTATTCTTATACGATTTAAGTTTAAATAACATTCAATTTTAGAATAAAAAGAGAATAAGAACCATTATCAAGCAATATTTTAAATGAGAAAATTGATTAGAATACTAATATTATTATTTTGTTGGGCCTCCATTTTTATCCAATCTCTAGTTTAGTTGTATATTCTTATATATCTGGATACACCATTCGTCAAAACTACTATTTGGACACAAGAAACCGCCATACGAATGACTGAAAACCAGCTCATTTTTCTTTGTTAATTTAAGTTAAAAGATTTTTTTAATACAGGTGTTAAAAATATTTATATAAAAGCTGGTTCACAGACTTTAGATCTTGCTTAAAAATATGAATTTTTTAACGGGTAGTTAGCTTACCTTGTTCTCAAATCGATGAGATTCCAGGGTACCCTGAATTACTTCTAAATTTGTTCTGAATGTTTTAATATCACTTATTAAAACACTTCCTAAAATTAAAAAAAAAATCTTTACTTTGGCTGATTTTAATTTTTGTTATTTAATGCAAGAAATTTTATGCGTTGCTCCCTCATTCATTGCTTGACGAAGAAGCAGGCTTCATTTTTATTCATTCATCTGCGCATTCAGTCATATAGTCATATATATTAGTGAAGCGAACTGCTTTAGTAGGGTTTTTTTTGTGTAGATATTTAGTTTTAAGAAGAAAAATTGTTATTTTATTTTACTTTATTAATAATAAATTTTAAATTTTAATCTCCCCATCTTATACAGTTTCTGGCAATTTTGATAACCTGAAAAATTTGTCTTAACTCTTGTTGATATTGGCGACTAAAAAAGACGATTTTTGGTATACTGATCACAAGTCATTTTTTTTCGGCGATGTTTCGTTTTAGATTTTTTCATAAACTAATACGGCGTACTGATAAATTTTCATCATCAACTAGTCCGGCCGATTTTGATGAATAGCATATTGACGAATCTGGTATTAATCCGGTGCGGATCCACATAGCGGTATCTACCGTAGATTGAAGGTATTAATTTATAATTAAAAAAAATGTGAGAAGGTGGATCGGTACCAAGTTAGCAGAAGGTTGGGTACCGGAACGTTGAGGCGCTGGGTGGATCGGTACCGGGTTAAAACCAGGTTCGTCAATAAAACCACTCATCAAAATCGGCGATGGTACGCCATATTAAAGTGCTGACTATAAATAACACATCAGGTCTTTTTTTATAAAATTTAAAGACGAATATTTCATTTGCGAAACGCGATATCGAGATGCGGTTTTAATTTTTCGTCTGGCCGATCTGTTGGGTATTGCATGACTATATATGCGCATGCTACATTTTTGCAAAAGTTTGTTAACTCCTAAAATTATCAAAATATTTCTTTATTTTTTTCTGCTTCTGACCAAAATGATGTTTGACAAAATTCAAAAAACAATTTCTTGCTACTTTTGATATTTTCTTTTGTTTGCAATAGACAGCATTTCTACTAAAATGTTGACATCTTGATACAAGTGGGGCGTTAACTTAACAGCCTTTATATAAAACAAATCTTTATTACCTAATTTATGATCAGTTGTTCTACCGTTATTATTAATATTAAAAGAAGTATGGTTACAGGGTATGATAAAAGTTAGGTAGAATTTACCAAACACCGAGCCAAACACTCACTTAATGTATTCTATAGATTTTACTATAATTTACTTTTGAAGTTATGTAAGACGTACCATAATTATTATATACCAGCTGTGATAACACATTTGTGAACTTTGAACTATAGATATTTCATTTCTACTCTAGCCGTTTTATTAGTCGTGATAATAGGGTATTCGTTTGTAATTCCAAAAAAGGCATACAGGGTGTTATTTAATTGATAGCTAAAAATGCAATACGTAATTGTTTAGCTCATTTTAGGATCAAAAATTTCTATGAACGTGTGTCCGCAAAGCCTTCATTTTTGAGATAAAGGGTGTTGAAATTTTTAGAGATAAATCTTTCAGATTTGATACACTTTGTGCTGTGAGCAATGCCCTCGAAACTGCTATAATATATTTTAGAAAAATGTACAGAATGATATTCCCTGGTCCCAATCCCTTTTACCCCCCGAGATTTGTATTGCGACGCCACTGGCCATTTTTATATAGAATTTTATTTCTTTATTGGGTTCTATTCGTTTTCGTCTCTTTGATTTTTTTCCATAGTTTGTACCGTTTAGAAATGAATTACCAAAATGTCCATTCATGCCTACCTAATTTTAAGATCATAATGCATTAATATTACAATTTTACTATTTTTTGCGTGTTCTATATACCATGCTATGCATAAATTGGCTGCATTTTTAGCCATCAATTAAATAACACCCTGTGTAACTCATTTGGAATTAAAAATGTATTTAACTGTTTAGAGAATCTCTTTAATGTACTTTATATAAAATGTAGAAACAAATTATTTAATATATACTTGTTTTCAAAAAATACTCTATATAAAAACAACCGTTTCGTCAAAAAAATGTCTAACATAGCTCTAAAAGTGAATTATAGTACAACTTATAGAACATTAAGTTAGTGTTTAGTAAATTGTAGCTAACTTTTATCACACTCAGTTTATTTTGTATACAAGTTGGTAAATTAATGCTCCACTCTATGAATTTCAACATTTTCGTAGAAATCCTGTATATTGCAAACACACGAAAATATCAAAAATTGCTAGATTTTTTTTGTATTTTGTCAAAGAAATAAAAAAAAATTAAAACATATTTTGAGAATTTTAAACGTTAACAAACTTTTGCAAAAATGTAGGGGTTATATTTCATCCTCTGTATGTTCTATTTATGCGCATTTGCAGATCCTGCAAGTAGAAGCATATACAGATCGGCCAAGCGAACACCAAAAACCACATCTCGATATCGCATTTCACAATTAAAATATTCACCTTTATACTTTGATAAAAAAAATTCCTGATGCACTATTTATAGCCAGCAGTTTAGTTGATGATGGATAACTCAAAAAGGAAACGCTGCCGAAAAGATCTTATTTGTGATCAGCCTTAAAAAAATCATCAAAAACGATTGTACACCGTACTAGTTAATGATGGGTAAATTGAAAACTGAACGCTGCCGAAAAAAGTCTTCAGATTCGTGATTTACCAAAATTCATCAAAATCGGCGTGGCCCTAGTTGATGATGGATACCTCGAAAACGAAACGAATACGGCGATTGTACGTTGTACTAGTTGATTATAGATAATTCGAAAATGAAACGTCGTCGAGAAAAATGACTGAAATTTTGCCTTTTCCAAACGTACTTAAATAATATGAACACAATAACAATAACACTTTTTAATACTGATATTCAATATTTAAAATTATTAAGGTACAGGTGTTAAAGGTAGTTAAATAATATTTACAATATGACAGAACGGTTCAGATTTTAACTGCTGCAATTGTACATACTAGTAAA
This sequence comes from Kuschelorhynchus macadamiae, assembly GCA_030620095.1. Lineage (NCBI taxonomy): Eukaryota > Metazoa > Arthropoda > Insecta > Coleoptera > Curculionidae > Kuschelorhynchus > Kuschelorhynchus macadamiae. Next base: position 1,007,777 of record JAUTXW010000329.1, read on the forward strand.
TCGAGAGGTAATATTCAATATTTATTTTCTGTTGCTTTCAGTAAAACATTCGTTTTCCAAAATACTAACTTAATTTTGATATGCCAAATATATCGTATCGCAAAAAAATGCTCTGATGGACTATCCTTAAGACCATAACTCAAAGTGCTAAAAAATTTAAATAAAAATATGCTGTTTTCTAACATGTCATAAACTGGTAATATAACAGTTATTTACATTACTAGTGGGGTTTAATGTACAACATTTGATTCATGACATTAACAGTTTAAATTCAGATACAATATTTCTATTTGTCATTCAAAGTTTACATTTGTGGCACATCTCTCAAAAAAAAATAAGTGAAAAAATATAGGGCGTTGCAGTTAAATTAATGATTTTGTTATTCATTTTGTCATATTTTTTGTAATTCGATAGTCGGTTGTTTTTTATTAAAATCGCCCAGTAGGGTATTTAATTTAAAGAATACTATTTTTATACACCTTGTATTCTTATAGCAATGAGAGGGTGTGCCAATTGATACCTAACGAGAAAAGTAAAAAGTTAATATATGTAATCACTCTGTATATACAAAATTCTGGGAATACCCAGTACACAAATTGAAAAACATGACGATATGATAAAAGCTTATCTTTCCGCATAAAAAATGTGCAAGAATTATAACATAGAAGTAGAAGTTTTAAAGCATGTAATGTAATGCTAAAGAGCCGTTATATGGTGTTTATTGGCCCCTAAGACACTTAAATTTACATAACTACTAAACCTAGACGCAAAATTTGAAAGCCTTCATTACAAAATATTCCAAATTACTAAAACTTACAAAAAACTATAAGACTTAAATTGGTTTCCATTCTACAGGCCGCTGGAACAAATGTTTGTTATCATATGTCCCAACTAATCTTAATCTACTTTCTGAACGACCTCTATGTTCTACGCAGAGTGTTGATACTACAAACCATAGAAAAATAAATGTTATGTAATGATGTAGTCAAAAAATTAGATTATAGAAAAGGAGTTAAAAAGATATATATTATTAATTAAAAAAAATTATTTTTTGAAATTCTCAATATATTTATAAATCGCTAAAATAATTTTTTTAATTTTAATAGGAATGGTTTTATATAGGAAACAAAAACCAAAAATTTTAAAAATCTATTCTAAATTATAAATTTCTTACCATAAGCAAGATTTTTGCTTACACCGGTTTATAATATTTATAACAGATTTGCGTAAACCACATCTTAATATCTCTTCTCTTTACAAAAAATATTCACTTTGATTATCCGTGTTCTCGATCGATCTAGGAGTATATTATAATTGGTATTAGACTTTTGTTTATGGTAATATAATTATCTGTGTGGTCGGTAGTCGCTATTAAATTATATTTAATTTAGAGTTAGAGTACCTGCATTTATGTTTCAGAGTTGATGTCCCGACAGAAAAACGAGTAAGGAAATGGGCTCTGTCCATGGAAGATTTACTTTCAGATCCTACCGGAGTACACGAGTTTACGCATTACTTGCAAAAAGAAAAAAGTGAAGAAAATATTTTATTCTGGTTAGCTGTCAACGACTTAAGACGATCGTCCCAATCCCAAGTTTTATGGAAAATTCAAGAAATCTACGAGTAAGTCAAACTAATGTTCTCACAAAAAGTTTTTGTAAGTGGGTATAAAAAGTACCAATAGAGCTGATCTGTTCCAGCTTCACTGGAGTGTCTGGTCTAAAAAAAACCTTTGTCCAGTGAAAATAGATAAAAGCGTATAGTAGATTTCAGCAAGCACGTTTGACTTGAAACGCTATCCAAACAGATGTCTTTAAGAAAAAAAGGTTACATAAACAAATTTATACGTAACTAAATTTCTTATACGAAAAACTCGGTAGGGCATATACCCATCTTTAGTAATTTAGACATGAGTGTCGCTCGAAAATTTTAACATTTTATAGAAAGAGTATGTTTTATAGTTTTAAATTTAGTTTGTGAAAACTATTTTTACATTTTCTTACAATAAAGTATCGACATTTACATTACATATTCTGTCAGTAAAAGAATTAATTTTTCAACTCCAGTAACATAAAGTCGTTACAAACAGATACATTTTTCTCTTTAATCTATCTGTTAGTAAATTTGCATGTGTTTTAGTTCTCAAATAATTGTGTTTATATTGTCTTTATACTTAAAAAAACATTACATTTCATTAAAATATCTCATTCTGATGTAACTGTAACTGTCGACGTATTTCAACTAAAGATAAATTCAAGGCAGAAATTACTGAATCAAATGAAATGGTCTCTAAATATCGCTTTTGATATGTCTGTGTTATTGTATATAAAAATGTAATAATGTTTGCCACTCTTACATAGTAATTTTATTAGAAAATTGAATTTTCTTTTTTTATCATCCGATAATAAAAAAAATAAGATTGAATAACTTCATATATTTTTTCATTTATTGTTTTTTTTATAGTCGTGGCTAAAACACTCGTATGTAAGGCCAATAACCAAAAAAAAAATATTTTTTATATTGTTCGGATAGCAACCTCAATGATATTAATATAATGATGAATTAAATACCGAATGATATTATCAATTTTATTTTTACTTCAAAACAATATGCCACTCTTTTTATACAAAAACCTTTTTTCGGAATGTATGTATAAGGCATGTCACTTTTCATATATCCAAAATTTGAAAATATATGTTTCACTTCGCGCATGTTTACTACTTAAGATCTAAATACTGTATGAGATGCGGTAAGCAGATTTTAGAAGTTTATAAACGATCTGTGTACGCCAATGTCTAAGTAAAATATTTGGACCATTGGTTTTCTTTACATTATAATCATATGTTCTCTTGAGTGCTGATATTCAACTGTAACAGATTAAATAATTTGGTTTTTACTTATATATTTTTTATCTTTTGTAAGAAATTAATGGTATTTTGACGTTAAAAGACTGTTATTTATATTCCGGGTACTTACCCCAAAAAATTATAATAAAACTTATAGTTTAACGCCATCAATATAATAAGTATATTTTTTCTTCATTTTTAAGCTTCTTTGTCGTAAGTGAATGCTGAGTCACATTTAAAATATAAATGTTCACTTTTGTTAATGTCTTTTCTTTCTACACAGTTTCATAATTGTACGAATATTTTAAAGCGCACCTTTAGCAAGTTTTATTGGATCTCCCTGACTAAAATAATCCTACTTTTAACTAATTTTAATAAAGTTTACAGGTATTTTAGAGCGGGAATCTCTATTTGAGGGCCGCTATAGATCCAGTATCAAAAATTAGACAGAACACTTCCTAACAATGTTATCTGACGAACTGCTACCATTTGCACAGATCTTATCAAGTTGAATTTGTTTTTCTGAAAAATTACAGTTCTTAGACAATCTACTGTTGCCCAATGCATGCACTCAGTCATACATGTGCTTTATATGAAAATAACAAGACAATCTCAATTCCTGATATAGAAGGAAATTTAAAAAATTACTGAAAATTAGAAGGCGCCATTACAATCAGTTAGGTATAGGAACATAAGTTTTTAGATACTTAAGACCGCCACAGACTTTTAAAAAGAAAAATCAGTTTAAATTTTTATGGATCAGCAATGGTAATATCTTCTTGAGGAAAAATAAAAACAGCAAAGACGTATTGGTAAAAAGTGAAGAGGATTTAAAAAACTAGAAAAACAAATTATATACATGAACATTGAAAGAATATAATATATAAAATAAATTTGATGAAGTCGACTATCTTATGGGGCAGAGTAAATACGATGTGCTTGTGCTTGTGCTAGTTGAGACCTGGATGTCTGAAAAGGATATTTTTTTTAAAAAAAGGAACAACAATAAAGAAATTATCTAAATCAAAACCACCTGATATTTTTAGCTGGTTTTGTGTTAGCATTGGTGATCTCAAAATAAGTGCTTTTTATCGACCACCGTCCTATGAATATGATCAGTTTGCATCAGACATTGAATACTTAATGCTAAAATACCCAAAAAAAAAACACATAATTGCAAGAGATTTCAATATTAACTTGTTTGAGTCAGATAGGAAAATAGCAAAGGAGTTCAGTAATTTGATAGCTATAAGTAATCATTATAAAAATTAAGTTTAATAAGAAAACGCAACTAGAGTAACCCAAAACTCTATTATTTTGCTAGATCATGTCTTAACAGACCAAGTTTGTAACGACAAATGCACAATACCCAAAAAAACACATAATTGCAAGAGATTTCAACATTAACTTGTTTGAGTCAGATAGGAAAATAGCAAAGGAGTTCAGTAATTTGATAGCTATAAGTAATCATTATAAAAATTAAGTTTAATAAGAAAACGCAACTAGACTAACCCAAAACTCTATTATTTTGCTAGATCATGTCTTAACAGACCAAGTTTGTAACGACAAATGCACTATCTCTGTAGAGAGAGTAATGCTTTATCAGATCACTGGAAAATCATACTCGCAGTAACAGAAACACTAAAGAACCACAAAAGAAAAGTTACCTCTAAATCTCAAGCAATTGATTTATAAAATGATTATAAAAAATCACAATTTATTTAAAAACACAGTTAACAATATGGCAATAGTAAAATTTAAAGAACTAATCGACATCATTAACTAATGTAAACGTGAGTCAGAATATCAACGAATAATCAGATATCATGAAAATAATACTTTGATTGCGCCAGAACTTCTTGACACGATTAAGGAACATGATAGATTATATAAAAAAAAAGGTCAGAACAGGAATGATGATGTTACAGTAACGAGCATAAAATAAGGTTAACAACAAAAAAAAACTTAAAAAATCAATATTTTAAGAATGATTGGAACAAAACTGGAAATGGCTCAAGAAAACAGTGGCAGTTTATAGATTTCTTAAAAATAGGAACCAAAAATCAATAATTAATAGTGTGTCTATTAATAATATTAGAGTTAGCGACCCATGTAACGATTTAAATAATTATTTCTCTAGTGTGGGAGAAACTTTTATACAGGAAATAGATAATGAGGTACAAACTCTGTCACCTATGCTTAGGGACAACCTTAGATTTCAAGAAAGCCACTGTGATAATAGTATGTATATACAGGTTACAAATAAACTGGAGGATAGGAATATTATTTCAAAGCTAAAAAAACTCATGATCACATAACAGTTCAAGATATTTTAAATTTGCAACGTTTTTTAATATCAATTTTGACTAAATTAATAAACAATGTTCTTACGTCTGGTATTTTCCCACAAGAGCTCAAAATTAGTGAAGTGTACAAGAAACTGAACTACTTGTAAACGCAGATCTGGAACTTTACTCATATTACCCATCCCCCGAATATCAAGATTTATAACAAGAATTGAGCATGTAAGCACGATTAAATGTCTCGGATTGATTTTGGATGAAAATTTAAACTGGAGAGATCATATACATTATGTTAAAAATAAAATTGTACCAATGATTAATGACTTGTATAGGACAAGAAACTATCTTTGCCACTGTATCAAAATGATAGTATATAATGCATACTTTTTGTCACATATTAGATATCTGGTTCTTATATACGGGATGTGTGGAGCAAATAATTTTAAAAATATACAAATTTTAAAAAACAAAGTCCTAAGAATTTTATTCTGCTAGACTTATAAAAAAATTAAATTACACCTTCATTTATAATTTAAGTTTAATTAGTGTATATATGTATTTCCGATACCATGAGAGCATTTTCTTTTTTGTTTTTTTTTTAAATTATAGATATTGTTATGCTTTTGTATTTATTAAGAGACTTTATACTTCAGTTGCAGCCACATTGATCATTGTTTTAATTTTAATATTAATATTCTCGATATCAGAGCTTTTATGCACTGTTTAGAGGATTAAAAATTGTGTATATTATGTAAACATTAATGTATTTTAAACTTACAAATAAATGATCTTCAAAAAAAGTCGTTTATGAACATCTGAGCTCTATTCACCACCATAGGCGCCGACTTCGTGGAGGCTCTGAGAGAGTAACGATCAAGAGCAATTCATAACATACTTATACTATGTGAAATTTGTGGTCCAAATAAAAATTATAATTGTGATATCTGCTTTGCCAAAATGAATCACAAGTTCTTTCCTTTCATCCCACGAAACCTTACATTTAAAAAGATATTAGTATTTCTTATTAGTTTTTTTTTCTAAAAAAAATGTGCAATAGTCAGAAATGAATAGTAAATTGACGAATTTTTGGTTCAGAAGTGCATGTAATCAAATAGGACAGGTTAATAGAAATACAACTTAGTTGTTCTGCGCTCGACCTGCGCACATCTCAGCAGCTCAGCCTACACCCATGTTGCCAATCCTAATACAAATGCACTAGCATATCACATATACATTCTATAACTTATTTTATATGAAAAAAATCCTAACGAGGACTAACCAAAGCGCAGTCCGGTTTAACTGCATACAAAATTATAGGTATTAAAAAAAACTAGCTGACCCGGCAGATCTTGTTCTGCCTTTTCCGTTAGATGGCGGGATGAGTTTCCAGTGAATATGCGGCGCATCAATCTCATCGTCCAGAAATGTTATTGAAGAAAAACATACTGATTTTGTAGAAAAAATACGAAATAAATCAATACAAAAAATAGCGTTGAAAGGTCTTTGTTTATATTTCATACTTATGGAATATATATGAGAATTAGCCGCTAAATTATTTTTGGTAATTTTACTTACATATCATACTATTAAGTTTTTTTTGCCTTTTTGCCCTTCGAACACAGGGTATAGGGTGATCAAAAAACAAAAATTTAAATAATCTGTGTTGTAAAATGATTTACTATTATTAAAAAAATTATTCAAGATAATTTTTACTGGCTCAGTAACCAGGTACAAAGCCGGTTTTGACAAAGTCATGTAATTTACTGTTGAGTAATATACTTTTTAGAAAGTTATAAAATTCCAGGTAGTTTCGGAAATATTCTTAAAAAACCGAACTTACCCGAATTCGTTTTACTTTATCCTGACTTTATCAAAACAGATATTGTAAAATAATTATCACATTTCTGTTGTTACAAGTTGGCATACTCAATTGTAATTTCAACGTTCCATATTTGGCTGGCGAACCATCAGCTTTATTTTTTTTTAAATATAAACCAGATTTTTTATTATTTTTTTATATTCCTTTGACCACTTAAAACCAATGATCTATCGCACTTAAAAAATTACTGTTTAAAAGAGACACTGAGATGAAATCCCTTACTAAAAGAAAAATTTGAAATAAATGTATGAGTGTGATATATCAGGGATTTTGGGAGCCCAGATGCGACAAAATTTTGAATAAGAAGACACAGATCCGTATTTAAAAAATAAAAGTGATGATGAGCCCGCAAAATTGAAACAAAGAAATTTAATTGCTCCAGCATCTAGAGGACAGAATGTTTCTATAAGAATGTGAAACTTATTTTGCAAAATCTCTTTATATAACGTCACTAAAAAATAAAAGTCAAATTGGAAAATTTTTGATTTTTACGAAGATTTCCCAAATTACCTGGAATTATATCAGTTTCTTAATGGCAAATTACCTACCACTAAAATACGCAACTTTGTCTCAATTTAACCGACTTTGAATCCCTTTTATCTGAAGCAAACTGTGTGCTTCTTTAACCTTTATTTTTACTAAAACACTTTATTATTTGAGAATTATTAATCTGTAAAAGCATATAGAAACACATGAATGCGCGATCTTCTTTGTGTAACAAAAATTTTGTTTCCACAAAAAACTCAGTGCAATTCTGAAAAGTCGGCGCCTATATTCAACAACCTAGATTCGGTATTTTAATCTTGAAACTTTGGAAAGTATTTTCCTTTGACATGGTCTACAGAACATGATCTGTTAATTCACTAAAGCCGCAAAGATTTCACTTGATATATTGCTAATTTTTAGAAACTATGTTAAACATGGATCTCCCAGGGAAGTCAACATCGATAATCAAACAATGGACAAAGTTCAAGAAGGAATGAAAAACAATAGCCGATTTTGTTTTGATGCCGCCCAGGAACATGTATACAATCTACTCTTAAAAAAAGATTGTTATCCTAGATTTATTAGGTCAGAATACTACAAAAACTTACTTTCTAATGGAATTCAACCTCTGCAGAAAAAACGGTAAATATGATGGGTTTACAAAGAAAAGCAATATTGTATGCAACCATTGTGAAACAAATAATACTACCTTTTGAACGTTTACTTGGAGCTGGTGATATTAAAACATGTTACTTTTTTATTTATTATTACGTTCAATTAATAGCTATTTTATAACCAGTTATGAAAAGCGATATTTTGTGTATCGAGTAAATAACAAGAGTTACACAAAATATCGATTCGTGACGTGTTTCATACAAGATTTTTTTCTAATTTTGACCATTTAGAAACTTTTAAAAATAGTAAAATACAATATAAAACCCATCAGAATTATACATTTTTTTTCAAGTTTTGATCACCTGGTTATTAGGTACTAAAATTTTTAGAAACTAGTTACGAAAAAAAAAAGACGTTTCAAAACACCCAAAACGTCAAACAGTTCTATAAAGTGACACAGTATGTGTCAAAATTAGAAAAAAATATGTTTTCTTGTTTTTTATTCTGCCACATTTTAAGTTAAGGATTGTAGGTTGTAACAGATTTTTTCATTTGGTACAATGTTTGGTGTTAAATGAATGTTATAATAACAACGTTCTTAACACAATTTGTGTAACCTAAAAATATATATTTTGATCTCTGTCATACTCGGTTGTTTGTTAGTAGAAGAGGAAATCGGAATATCTCGGGTATCCGGACACACTTGAATAAAATTCAGAGTGGGAAGCTGAACAATTTATGTAGTACCCGCCAATTTTAAAAGTATTTATATACAATGTCTTTAAAACGTACTATCATTTAAATTCAAATTAATTGTTGAGGATGTTTAAATTACATTTTTTTTTCTATAGGTTTTGGGATCGTCGAAAGGTCCTTTTTTTTGCAAAACTACTACGTTGTAAGGGATGTGAGATTTATTTCTCATGGGTTTGGCAGCCTAAATGCCGCTTTAAAGCCATTAGTGAGTTACTTATTTCGTTACCTTTCCAAAGATATAAATGTTTTATGAAAACCTTGAATTATGGTCTCTATGTTCTACCAGACTATTATTTTCTATTTAATAGTCTATTTCAGTTTCGATCTTCATTACATGTAACTTTAAAATTATTCCTGGGCGCATGGAAACGTTTAGATTTGATTTAGTTTACTGGTGGATTTTCTGAACTTTTGGAGGAAGACGTCCTTAGGTTATTAACGTGCCTTCATTTTGCTGGATGATTGCTGTGCGGCAGTTCCACAGTTGGAGTTGCAGTTTTTAGGAGTGACACCTTTAAAAGGTCTCCTGAATTTTGGTTGAAAAAAGATAAGACATTTTTATAATTTTGTTACTTCAAATTTAATTCAATTAGTGTAGTGGCCACGTACTAATTCCTAATTTAAATGAACTTTACAATTTAGTTGTTACCGGATACAATCTTCATATAGTAAAAATTTAATTTATGTTGATTGTATATTATAAAATTTATCTATTCATAAAATCGAAATTAAATATATTGCCTAAATTTATGTAAATTATATATTAATAAGTCTTGTCTTTGTTGAAATCAAAACTCACCTATTTTTTTGAATGCATGTAAATAATGCGTTAAAATCTTAATATCATAAAAAATCTACTTTTATGTAAATTGTGTATTATTTACTTGGGTACTTGTTACTAATTGAATAATAATAATACATTTCAAGTTAAAATAATTATTAGATATTCAATTTACTATGTAATTGGTATTATTTTTTTCTTCATTATTTGTTTGATATTCGCTTTGATTAAATAAAGAAGCTATATGCTTTAAATATCTTCTAGACTAAATCACTCTAAATTCTACTAATTATTGTCTTAAGTTTTGATTAGTTTGCCATAGATTACTACTAAGATCTATAAATATTTTTCAATTACTATTTTTATAAATTGTTAATTCGTGATATATGAAATTATTTTTTTCGTAAGGCTTCAATAATCTTGAAGACAAATATTTTCTACTTTTTAAATCGATAGAGTGTAAAGTTTACAACCTAGAACTTTCATTTCATAAGGACTACATTTATATATTTTGAATTAAGCTATCAGAAATTCAGTTACCTTTTCGTTCTCTACGATTTTCCCGATTTTAGCTGTCTTAAATCATCACTGATTATATTTTACCATATTTTTAAAACTGGCATGTACTATATAGATTTTCAGCTTCCCACACTCAATTTAACCGAGTGTATTTGGAAACCTGAGAGATTCCGATTTTCTTTTCTATTAACAAGCATCCGAGTGTAAGAGAGATCAAAATATGCAGGGTTGTTCAAAAGAAATGCACCAAATTCATATCTTCTGTATAAAATTTTTCACAAAAACGCTGGAACACGTGAAGTGGATTAAGTGATTGTTCGTCTTTTTGTAATACTTTCAACCCCCCCACCTCAACCCTTTAATTTGTAGGCACTCCAACTTTTTTTTCAATTTTCAGCCTAGATCATGTGGGGGCTCTATGAGAAGGTCTTTTAAAACTGAATCCGATACTAGCAAATTAGGGGTCTGCCCATTTCGTTACAGTAAATCGAGTCCACATACTTTTTTAATTAAAATTAATATTCGAGGTGGATCCTTAGCACTCACTTGATTCGGCGGCTAATGTAACAAATGCTGAAAGTGATCTCCACCTTCGACTTGACATGCACCGAGTGTGTGGTAAATACTATCAACCGCACTTCGAATACTTTCGGCTGGTAAATTAGTAACCTCCATCTTTATTCTATCTTCAACGTTCTTTCCATTTTTCCATTTTTAAACACTTTTTTAAACAGTCTCTCCTTCAAATACCCCCATAGAAAGAAATCCAATGGTGTAAGGTCCGGAGACCTTAATGTCCATTCAATGGGACCCCGTCGACTTATCCACCGATTTGGAAAAATTTCGTCCAAGTACCTTCGAAAATGTAAAATACGGTGGTGCGCCATCTTGTTTAAACCATATTCTTTCATGGGGTATATCTGGATCACTCTCGATAAGAAACGTTATTGCTAATGCAGGTATTAAATCAAATGAGAGGAAATCTAATTAGCATTCAGCACTAAGATTTTCTGAAAAGAAATATGGTCCCAAAATTCTGTTACTTATTATGCGTATGTATATGTCCCTCACGTATCCACTGTGGATTATGATCAGACCAGAATCAATAATTATGTCTATTGATCATTGCATTTAAATAAAATGTAGCGTCATCGGAGAAGATAATGTCATTTTCTTCATATATTCCCAGTATTTATTTCACAGAATTGTAATCTCCTATCGTAGTCATCTACAAGAAGTTCCTATAAAACATGCACTTTATACGATGACACCTCTGCCTCTTTAATAATCGCTGTACAGAAGCTCTACTGACAGCTTTATTTAGCCCTAAGGTATTAGTTGAAGAATGTTGATTTTCTTGTACTGATAGCAGTATATCAAGTTTTTTGTCTTCAGTTAAATGGGTGGTCGATCCATTTTAGTTAAATCCCTAACTATCCCACACTCTTCAAATTTCTGAAATATCCTACTCACACCTGACCCTGTAATTTTATTCTCCAAATACTTTTCATCGAACAACACCCAAATTTCATTCTGGCTCTTTACTTTGTTTTCATAAGCCAACAATATCAAATTTTCAATACCTTGCCTTTCTGAGAGCACCATAATTCAAAAATATCAATGTTCCAAAATACTAACACTTACTTACAAGTCAATAATTTGAAAGATTAACTGAATTTATTACTTTGTGTATGTAGGTATTGGGCAAATAAACAACCAAATGTGGGACAAAACTGTCCTAGAATTTTTTTAGCTTTTTACATACATTTTGCAATGTAAAAATTTGTAATATTAGGAACTTGCTTGGTAATAATAAATATCACTATCGTTTAATCAATCCTCTCAATTCAATGAAATATTCCCAACTCACTGAATATGTTGATAGGGCCTAGTAATTGATAGTAACCAAGGTCGTTCTGAATTACACCATAAGGATCTACTTCGATAGTTAATCATAATTAAAAACTTATGTGGACTCGTTTTACTGTCACGAAATGAGCTAATTTGTTACTAGTATCGGATTCAGTTTTCGAAGACCTTCTCATAGAGCTCCCCTATGACCTAGGTTACCATTAAAAAAAATTGGATTGCCTACAAACTAAGAGGTTGCAGGGATGGGGCTGAAAATATGACAAAAAGACGAACAACCTTTTAAACTACTTTACGTGTTACAGAGTTTTTGTAAAAAATGACTCATACAGAAGATATGGATTTTATGCGCTTCTTTTGAACAACCCTGTACATCTTTTAATGAATCCTGATGTAACAATATTTAGCTTATGCAGGTTGTGTAGGAATACGGTAATCGTAAGATTAATTTATTACAAAACATTGTAACAAGGTTTGTTATTATGTTTTTAGATTTTTTGGTTTCGGTCCGACGAAAAAGAAAGCATCGACTAGCACGCAATCTAATCCATCTCAAACCGCACAAACCATGAATGTTACGGTTCCATGTGCTGGCGCACTCAGCAAGCGTCGCGGAAGTGACCGTAGCTTATCAGGTTCAGCGCATGAAATTTCGCACTTCGGTGTGAGTAGCGGAACTCACACGGCCATTATTAAGGAGACTAAGGTACCCCATTCGCATTCACAGAGCAACTTGAGTGATATTCCGTACAGGTAGGGAACCAACATTGATAACTATAAAGCAATATGTTGTGTAGAAAGGTGGAAGAGCGTTCTTTTTTTTTCTGTGCGAAGGAGTTTTCCTGAAACTGTTTTACGAAATACTTTTAAACAAACTGTTTGATGCATTAAGAAATGTCACAATGTGGAAGATCTAGAAGCACTAATGTTTAAGGTAAAAATCATAGACATCCTACCTTTATGATCACCTCTTTATAATTAATGGTTAACAGGGAGACATTCTTTGATATATAGCTAATCTTATAGTTCAAAAAACTTACCAAGGTAATACAGCTTGCTGTTCTAAGAAAACTGAGAAACCCTGACCAATATAAGAGAGGATGTGACAATGAACTGAATTAAGAGAACTAGCTTGTTGAAAAATCCGGTTTCGTTAAAACGGTAAAAAAGATTACATTTTTTCAAAACTGTTTTATACCCCATATTATTTTTATTTAAAACTATGCTCCGCTGTAAATGTCCGATATAGCATTATACTAATAAACACAAAATAATTGACACAATGGGGAAATAATGGAAGTCTTTTGGTCACAACCCAGCCTAGCCAGTGAAAAGAAAATTTATAAAATTGATAGAAACACATGTACTATTGTGATAAAAAAAAGTAGTACAAAAATTAGTAACCCCAATTTCAGCTCCCGGCCTGACATACAAAATTTTAATAGTTACAAGGTGACTTTTTCTTAACGTATCCTAAAGCATTTTCTGAATTGCGAAATTCGTCTAGATCGAAGGCGAGATTTTTAAACGATTTCTATATAATATATCAATAATGACAATTATTTTAACCTCACACTATTGCTTTTTGCTACTTGTCAGCTATAAGAGCAAGTAAGTGGGATACGTGTTTTTAAAAACGAGCTGATTTTCTTGCTTTTTCCCTCTTGCAACTTATATGGGTTATAGGTATAATACCTCATTTGAAGGAATCTATAAGCCGAAAATACTTTTCTATAATTAGCCGATATTAGAAATGCAGTATAGTGTGCTAGTAAGAAATTAATCAACAATAATATTGAGAAAAGCTAAATGTTGAGTAAATAAAATTAAAAAAAACCGTACAATTTATATAGGATATATAGGGGAATTATTGAAATCGCAAACATATTTTTAGAAAAAAGATACGATCTCTGTACGGATATGTGTGTGTAAACAAACTTTTATTCAAAGATAACTTGAGAACGGTCAAACTGATTCCTTTCAAATTTGCACCAAAAACAGTCTAGGTTTATGTTCCGCGGGTAGTGGATTTTATATGTCGTGGGCGTAGACCTTAAATATTCTTAAGGAGTACAAACTATAACTATAATATAAATATAAATATAATAATATAACCTCGAGGACCTTTCTTTGCGACCTAACTAAACTTATTAATTAATTTCGGAATAAAACAATTATTTTGATAATTTCGAGTTTAATCATAACGTGAATCTAACAAATATAACATTTAACCTAACATATTGCAGCTTTTTAATATTTAGTCATTACGCCGTTGTTTTCAATTGTTTTTTGAAACCGGCGAGGCATACTTAAAACTAAGCTTCTTGTAACTCTTGCTGCAATTATCCCCTGACGCAGTTCTTCTTCATTTCTTGGATGAAAGTCATGTTTATACATGAACTAGTTCACCCCAAACGTTTTCTATTGGGTTGAAATCAGGACTCTTCGAAGTCCATGGTAAAACTTGAATGTTATTTTGTTGAAAGTAGTTTGTTACTATGCGAGCAGTATGAATGGGAGCATTATTTTGTGGGAAAATATAATTTTGACCGAATATGACATAACATTATTTAAGATGTTGCAATAAGTTACAGCAGCAGCTCCCTTGAATAAATTGACAAACTTCTGGGCCTCTAGCGTTAATCCAATCCCAAACATTTACCGAAAAGCATCCACTTTGATTTATCTTGTTCGTATATCTTTCGTCATATCTTGTATTTATTGGCCTATAGACTCGAATTCTTCCATTGTTACAGGACTGAAACGTTTTCTCATCTGAAAAAACTAAGACTCCCACAGTTGGTTTTGATATTTGTTTGCAAATTGTAGTCGTCTTTATTTATTTAGTTATTTTAAACATATTTTGTTTGCTACTTCACAGTTGAAACCTCCGAATTCTTCTTCGAGCTGTAGTTGCAAACCCAGGGAAATGTGTTTCTTCTCTAGCCTTAATAGCGGTCTCAAATGGGTTGTCCCTTAAGTAATTAAACAAAGCTGTCTCTTGGTCATCGGTGGAAACTTTTGGGAGACCAGAAACTGGGTTTCTTATAATACTGTCGTGCTCTCGAATTTTGGATTTAGCCAACAACACTGTTTTTTATTTATGCTTAATTCGCCTGCAATGTCCGTTATGGGAACTCCATCCCTTAATCGAGTAAATATGATGGATTTTTGCTCTGCTGTTAATTTTAAAATTACGTGACCTTAAGTTTTCAGGTAGACAGAAAATACTGTTTGAAAATATTATATAATAGACCAGGAGATTTTTGTTGTATTACTTTTTATTGATCGCTATGGTACGTATATAAAGTAGAGGAAAACACTATCAGTCGGATACGTACTTTGGCAAAAATGCGATATAATATGTTTTCTTCGCATTAGAAAAATACCTTGGTGTTCTAAAAATTCCAGATACTAACGTTTTCCAGAATATTTTATTCGCAATTTGAAAATATCGATGTTTAGAGTCTAATGATCGTCTATTTGTACGAACATGATTTTCTGAGTGAACTTTTTGAGTTATTTTTGCATCAAATATAACAAGTTGTGTGGTTGTTCCACAGAATTTTATCTTTATAAGCTTTATTATCAATAATCCTGAGGGATGGCATTTAAGCCGTATGATATAGATTTCGTCTCCCGAGCACAATTTATATCCCATCAAGAAATAGAGACGAGTTTTTGAGATGCATAAACTGTTTTATTTTTTGTGTTGAACAGTAGGGCATAATTTTGTCTTAATTTATATTTATCGGTAATCTTTACCTCAAAATTCCGAAATTATTATGCAATTATAAATATTAATTAATAATAAACACTACCTCTTCCATTTATCGTACTTCCATCATTTTTACGCAATGTAGGCTGTAACTGAATAGTGCCCTGGCTGCTCAGCGCATGGCTTTTCTGAGCGCTATCTACGACTACACCGTTAGGGCACAAATGAAAGTTTCTTTAGAAAGCTTCACGAATCTGGTATGAGGGCTATTTTGAATCGCTACAAAATGATAGATCCAACTTATCGCTTTTTCTCAAACCTCATTGACAAGGTATCGGTAATTTAGATAATTCAAAATAGCCGTCTAGGTTGATTGGGACCACACATTAACGCTTACAGAAAGTTAAGCACTTGAACTGACCAATTCGGAGGCTTAATATTTAAAACAAAATTATTTTTTGTAATGAGTATGAAAGACTAAGCCTTGAGAGATTTTTAGGAAAATAATGACATCCTTGAATGTTGTTTATACATTTTATACATACTTTTCACGAAGTGGCCAAGTAGTATAATTTATTATCCCCCCTTCACATGATTTTTATAACCAAGTTAACACTTGCACCCGTATTCACTAAAAAGGTTTAAAGAGTTAGACCAGGTCTAGTTGCCATGGTACTTAAAACTCTTGGTTCGCCAGTTATGTTTCGCTTGTGCCACTGTCATTTTGTAATTGTGACCTTTTGAAAAATTATTTGTTCAATTGTAAAAATGTCATCTTAAACCTATAACTGTCAAGTTAGACCTGGTCTAAATTTAAACCTCTTTATTGATTACGGGTGCGAAAATTTCATAGTAATCTAAATATTCCCTTTTTGTGTATGTCATATTGTAGGTATGAAATAAAACTGATAAGACTTTTTAAAATATATGCTACTCGAATTCTTTTCCACTTATTTTTTTCTTTAAAATGCCGCCCAGCCACCATCTTGAAATTTTTAATCTCAAAACTTACATAAAAACAGTATTTCTGCTGCTATTGAAGTGTGCCAACTTTAATTTTTTTATATTGATTGTTTCAAAACTTAAAAGTAGTCGAAAGAGCCGTGTTTAACGTATTTAGTTATACAATATAGGACGTTTAGGTATTCATAACACTAACCTAAACCGTCCAGTTATAAGTCTGGACCATTTGCCGAGCGAGAAATAACTTGTCTTTCACGTTGGATTTTGGTATTTTATTTTTTTTTTTGTTTTTAATATTTCGAACGTAAATTTTAAAACAATTGTTAAATAAAAATTTAATACAGCACATGCATGTTAAGTTCGGAATTTAACAATTTTTGTTTATAAATTACATCATATAATGAAGTTTTCAATCATTTTTTATTTTGGAAAATAAAAGTAGATGCCATATAAAGGCACACAAACTTAAATTTTTTTCAGTATTTCAGTAAATATGTTGGCGCCACAGAATCTGGCAACATAGTGCTTGTGACGTCACACGTAATCCGTGGGCAACGTTAACCTCAATTTAAAGTTATGCAGGTTATCCAGGTTATTTAAATTTATTTTTACGTCTATCTATAAACGGAAGGAAAAGGAGGTGGGCAGGAGAATTAACAGTTGTTTTGTAGAATATTGCAAAAATACATCGGCAAACCTATTAGAAAAAAATGTTGTCGTCCCTATAGAAGCTTCCAAATTTGTTTGAGCAATTAGAAGAGATTTTCCAAACGGCAAAACTTGGTTATACTGTTGAAAGAATCATTTTAAATTGTGTTCCAGAACCTTTATATTTTGATGTATGCAATAAATTAATTTTATTTGTCCTAAATTGTTTAATTTTCTTATTTGAAGTATTTTTGTTTTATAAAAAATTTGGATACGCAGAGATAAAAATTATAATTTAGAATTGTTTTATGGCTTTGTTTAAAGCATTTGCAGTTTTTGAAACTTATACTTTAAAGTAGGATTTCACCTTATTAGTTTGTTTTAGAAATTAGTTTTTAGCATTAGACCAGTAATAAGCATACAATAAATCACAACAAATAAAAAAAAATTCGGTATGAGCTTATTAACTGTATAGGTTTGGATACCCCTAAGGGATACCTAATCCAAATTTAAAGTGTTTTCGAAATACATATTTCTTTTTTTTTTTTCGAAAAATATCGCTTTTTTTCAGAGTGAAAGACGCCGAAAATAGTAATCGTAATCAACCAAACAATAAACAGCTAATATAGAAGGCTTAGATGTATCTGTACTAAGGTCTTTTGTCATTTAATACTATATGAAGTGTATAAAAATCCATAATACAAATTCATTTTTTAGAAACTTCATTATTTTAGATGAGACTCGCAGTAGATTTTTGCACCAAGATATATTTAACTTGCAGATTAGGAGAAAAGGGAAAGGTCTTTGCTGGTAATATATTTCATAATCGGAAAACTCAGGAAATAAGGGAGCAATTAAAGTGGAAGGTCCTTGGTTTTTGCAGTTGCACGGTGAAGGGATGCATGTGGGTCGATACAGGTATATCCCTGGACGAAGTTACTAAGGAAGACATAATGGATGATATGTCATCAGAACAGAATCTATCGATTACGAAGTGTAACGGGAATACAAGTTGGCAAAAGAAAATAATTTTTGAGCTGGGAATGACGATTGAGGTAATTTGGTAATGGCAGCTGAGATCTATCTGAAAAGTAATAACAACTAGGCGAAAGGAATCATTAGCTTAAGCATTTGATTATTGTATTATTCATTTGAATGATGTGTATATTGGGAGACAATTTGTGAGATAGTAAACATGATTGTGTCTTATTGGCGTTAAATTGGTTCAGTGCTTCCCATTCTACGATTTTAATTAGGTCCTCCGTTAGGTATCAAGTCATTACTCTAAACCTATCATCGATTTCAATCTTCGAAACAGGTTGTGTTATTGGAAGGTAATATCGTCAGCATAGTTGTGATTGTTAGAAGAAAGCAGGTCATTGATATGCAGGTGGAATAGGGCAGGTACTAATACTGAATCATGTGTGACGCCTGCGTTGATTTTGTGAAGGTCAGATGAATGACCATGAGCCACTATAAAAATACTTCTATTGAAAAAAAAACTGGCAATCCAAGTATGAAATTTTGGAGGGTGACCACAGGCAGGAAGTTTGTTAAGAAGTGCGTCATGCCAGACTTGATCAAATGCTTTGGATATGTCGAGGGCAATAATTTGGGCTTCTCCGTGGAATTCGATGTACTTGTTTCAATTGTGGGTTACGATGGTAAGATGTTCTGTGAACCTTTGGTGGCGGAATCCGTATTGCCTGTGATGGATAAGTTTATACTTTTTAAAGTAATTTAAAATATCAGTATTGATATATTTCTCCATTGCCTTACTCATAATTGGGAGTAAGAACATGGGTCTGTAGTTAGAAGGAAGATTTTAAGATCCCTTTTTGGAAACAAGCTATATACGTGCAGATTTTATGAAAAATGCCCTTGTCATAGGACACTTGGAATAACCTGGTATGGATATGGACTAGTTTAGTAACGCACTTTTAGGGCTATGGCATTTTTAACCCAGTACGTAATTTCGTACAAATTGTGTGGCAAAGCTAGTACTGATGGAACGGGGCCGTGAAGAGGAGGGGTTGAAATAGAATTTGCGGCAAATTCTTTTGCAAAAAATTTAGCTCTTGCTTTTGACGTGGAGACGATTTCATCAATATAGGTTAAGTATGTAAACGAGCATTTGCTTGGATTAAAGTTTTTGACAAGCCACCAAAAGGAGTGGGTACAAATTTGGCAAGAAAGAGTTTTCCCTTTTGTGCGTGTGTTGAAGGTTTTGGTGTGTAGAAAATTATGCCACTGTGTCGCGTCTCATGTTTAGCCTTTTAATTTTCTGAATTTGGGTTCTTAATGAAATTGTTATGAGTACAGATTTTCTCTAGTCTGGAATTAACGCAGGATTTTGAAAAACCAAGATATATTGTTAGAAGGTTTGGAAATCTTAATAGATTGTGGTATAAAAGTTTCCCTACTTAATTGAATTACATCCGAGATTTGTGAACGAATTTCGGAAGGATGGCTGGAAGGGAAACGTACATCATTCCAAGGAAAGGAAGAGTAACAATCCCGTAACCCATGCCAATCAGCAGAATTATAGTACATATAGGCATAGATTCTACAACTTCCTGTTGTATAGGACAGGAAACAGTAATTAGATCATGATCAGAGGCTCCTAAGGGAACGGAAATTAAAAAGAGCTCTGGGGGAGTGGTGAGAAAGAGATCCAATGGGTTTTGCCTATGTGTGAGGATCTGTGGGAAATAGGTAGGTTCTCTGAAGAGGTTGGTAAGAGATTGGCTGGTTGCAAACACCGGTGCATCTGCCTTGAGGAGGGGTTTTAGTAGACCCTACCTAACCATTCTTTATTATAAACGTTAAAATCTCCAAGGATAATGATTTCAGAGGAAAGAAATTCATAGATTAGGAAATCCAGTTTAATTGAAAGAAAGTCAAAGTGCTCGTTGATGGAATAGTCTGAGGGAGAGCGATAGATACAACAAATAAATTTAGTGGAAGTTGTAAGGACTACTTTGAGCCACAGGATATCGTATCTGTTCGATTAAAGATTGGAAAGTCTTGTACAGGAATGATTACTGTGAACCTAGGTGCAAACGCCACCATTCAGGCAGTGCTGGAAATAGGTTTTCTACCAACCGGAACGCTATGCTCATATTTAGGCATTACCGTTTTTCATTCTAATTTATTTTTCAGTGTAGTGCAAGCTCATTTTGTTATTGTAGACAAAAGTATTTACTCTCTTATATCATATCACCATATGATATTTTTTCTTACTTAAATAAATTTACAATTTCACTAATATAGTTTGCGGTATTTATTCTTAATTCTTCCTTTTTTCGAATGGTTAGCATTCGGCGACTCGAGGGGCTGCTGCTTTTGATATTGATTCATTAATTAGCACGTAACTGGATTTGGGAATTTAAATAACGCAATTTAGAATAATCTCTAAAAATATAGCCATTTGTTGTTGGAGTTTTGGTAGGTTTCGATCCATTTCCAGCACTGCATTCAGGCGGAATAACGGAAGAAGTTCATAGCAAAGAAAGCAAAGGTGATTGGTTGCATTTTCATGGCTTATTTTGTTTCGGTCAGGAAGAAAATATGAGGCTTGCAGGATTGAAGATAGTAGTGAACAGAGTTGAGGTTTTTACTCAAACCGCATAACGTTTGTAGAGTATAGCACCTTGGTAAAAACAGATGGCTAAAAAATAATAATATTTCATATTTATATAATGTGATGACAATAATTTCATATTTTAAAAACATCTTTTTTTATTGTAATAAACTTGGACCCTTCGATTTTGTTTTGATTGTTACCGTATCTGACAATTATATTTCCATATATAGGGGCACGAAAGGCTGTAAACTTTAATTACAAAAGTAATCATGAAAAACAAGTAGGACATGATTCAGTAATTTGAAGAGTGTAGGCTAAAAAAGATGAGGGTCCACAAATATGTATATTTGAGATAAATACGTCAAATTATGGGCAAAAGCCATTACTTTCTGCCTATCATTCTATACAGAGCAAAACAAATGAGAGTCCCGATTAAATGCGTTTTTAAATTGGCTGTACATCGAAAAAAGGACGAAGATCCACTTGATGTATGCAAAACGGAGGAGAGTCCAAATTTTTTCACTCTCCGCTAGCATTAAATTTATGACTTTCAGCATGAGGTATTTTTATTTCAAGCAGTTCAACAGTTGGCTTTTGCTTTAAGCCAAGTAAATCTCATACAGAATAATTTTTTTATGGACTCTGATCTTTTTTTCTTGACTTTATGTGCTTTACCCCCTCTTAAATTTTCGCTGAAAGCCCATGTCAAAAAACATTAATAATATATCATTTTACCAAAACTTGATACACACGCTAACTTTTCAAAAAATGTTTACTTCCAACAAGTTGAAACTTTA
The DNA here is from genome assembly GCA_030620095.1 of Kuschelorhynchus macadamiae. Classification (NCBI taxonomy): domain Eukaryota; kingdom Metazoa; phylum Arthropoda; class Insecta; order Coleoptera; family Curculionidae; genus Kuschelorhynchus; species Kuschelorhynchus macadamiae. The sequence goes on from JAUTXW010000329.1 coordinate 1,029,543, forward strand.
AAGAGATACAGAGTTTTGAATTTCAAAATCTGTTTTACTCAAAACTTTTATTTTGTAACCCTCTTCTTTTTTAGCCTATACTGTTTTTAAACATTTTAGAGCCTGTTATTACTAACAAAAGGATATTATTAGTAAATAATAGAGGTAAATAAATATGTCTAAAAATCTGTCAAGGTTCGCTCAAAATCCATTTTAGTTGTATAGATGTAGCTAGACATGCTTCCTTGCAGGGGAGACCTAGACCTGAACAAAACCAGTCCCGTGGCCACTTCCAGCCCGTAAGTTGCATTGCAAATTGCTTTATTATGATTGATCGATTAATGTATTGTTGTAGTTGTTTATGTTATCATTGCTTCAAAGAACTTTCTCGTTACGGAATATTTATGTTGGTGTAAAAATGGTATATTTTACTAAAAAAAATTATCGTAAAATATTAGTAATAGTAATTCATGCATTAATTACTTTCATAATATATGATTTTAATGCGATAATACCTGTAAATCGTATAAACTTGAATTTATGAACAATATGGCCCATAAGGTTTATTCAAGGGCTGAGAAGCATTTCTATATTGCCTTTTGTTTTTATTTATAAGTTTATATATATATATATATATATATATATATATATATATATATATATATATATATATTACTCTTGAAATGCAAAACTAGTACTAGTACGGATGTGATTGAATTTAATGGTATTTAAATAAATATAAATTTTCAAATGTTTGGTTTACCTTTCCAAGAAATCGCGTCAAAATATAAAGATCTTTCGATGATGCATGCGTAGTTTTCTAATTAGTTTAAAATTATGAGCCACAGTGATTGTTAGTTTCGCTTTTACCTCTCGCATATATCAATCATTTTTAAAAGAAAAAACATGTTTTTTATTTAGAATTGTAAGAATTAGGGTAGGATTAAAAGGTAGATTTGTAGAATTACGGTAACAAGAAAAATGTATAATGGTAATATCTTCACTTATTGAAAGATTCGATCCACAGATATAGTCTAAACAGTTTTGCTAGTCTTGGTTAGAGAATTTAGGAAACATTCATGAACAATGAAATGACACTAAACAATGTTTCTTATATGTTATCTTGATTTACATTTTTTGAAAAATACATTTCAATTTCGGTAAAAAAATTTGCGTCTTTTCTATAGTAACATTTTCTTTTATTCTAATTTTTTATTCAGTTTTTCTGCACTTTGGTACTTTCAATAAAATATCCTATATATTACCAAAAATGAATTTTTGAATATATTGCCATTAACCTGCTTTACATTTCCCTGTAACTACTCCGTTAAACATTAAACTTAAAAAATAGGGAATTTTACATTTCCAAAATCTCTTAACATTAAATATTAAACTCAATATTATGCACTGAGATTTAATGTAAATTATACATATTGAGTGTGCGAATGCAACACATGGAATGCTGGATTAGTAAAATTTGACCAACATATTTGAGGCGGAGTAATTTGTTTTATTGGTTAATGTGTACATCTGCAGGGTTTGTCGTTATAATCTGACAACCACCTACAGCCTTTATGTTTGGAAATAAAAATACACTTTGAATACAAAGGTTGTAGTATCTTTACTCTATTATCTTTTGGGATTATCAAAATTTAAAAAATTTTATAAATAGATCAAAAAATGAATCCAACTTACATTTTTTGAATGGAACACCCTGTATATTATATGGTCTGGAATGGGTCTCTTCTTGTTGATTATAAATATACCAGGTTTGATACCTTCATGTTTAAAAACTCCCGAGAAATTTGTCAAAAAACCTGCCATAAGAAGCAATGTATCAAAGAGAGACGGAACAGGTTCTACATAGTAGAGCTTGCTTCTTATAACAGGGTTTTTCTCAAATAACTTAGATGTTTTTAAAGAGGGTATCAAACCCAGCATCCATTCAATGGACATATGATATACAGGGTGTTCCATTAAAAAATGTAATTTACATTTATTTTTTGTTCTATTTATAAAATATTTTAAATTCTGTTAATCCCGAAAGTTAATAAAGTAAAAATCTTACAACTTTTAAATTCAGTTCATTTCTATTTCCAGAACAAAAGGCTGTACGTGGGTGTCAAAATATAATGAATAACCTTGTACATTCTACATCACCAGCATTGAAAACCGCCACACTGAATCGTGCTTTGAACAGAGGGTAGGGCATTAACTCTTTAACAGTATTTTTTATTGGTGCAGTACATAATCTTGAAAAAACCTCGTGCAACGTTTTAAAACTAGTTTTAATTTGACATAATATCTCGAATTACACCAGTCTAACTCCTTACTTTATAAACAATTGATATTAAAATAAATTAAGTTTAACATTGCGTGACTGTAGCAATTTTAATTCGATAAGTTATTATTAGAATCTTAATTGGCGTATTTTGACTCTACCCTCCTTTTATAATGTTATTATAAAAAGGAAACCATAGTAAAACCAAATGTCATATTTTTTACTCAAGTTTTTTATAATTGAAACTGTAATATTAAAAGCTTAAAATACGGGATATATATAAAGCAGCCATATAAGCTAAGCAACTTAAAAACGTTAAATGAAATTATACTAATTAATGCAAAGACACACTATCCAACACTTACATATAATCGCACTGTAACTGCTCTAATTTTAAATCAATAAAATTGCCCATAATTCACTAGGGAGTTAGAGGAGAAAATAAACTTTCATTTTGTAGGGTTTTTATTATAAAACCAATACGAATTTATTTAAAAAATTTAACAATGACTAACTAAAGCACTACTGAAGTGAACCAAAATCTACTTACTATTACTTACATTATATTTCTAGAACCTAACATTTTTTGGGTTTAAAATTTTTACAGTGGACTTCAGAAATACCAGTAGTCTTCCAATTCTTAGAAATTTCAATGTTTATATGTGCCCTCAAAGTTGCCTTCAACATGGAGTGTTTGGTTAACTTTTTTAAGTAATGCTTATGTTTGGGTCAGCCTATATACTATAATTTTATATGTATATAGATTTTAAATCGCCTTAACGAACTCTTTAATTTGATTACTATCACGATGAGTTATATTATTCCTTCCCTCGTAAAAGGGAAGTATTGTAATTGTGATAAAACCACCCTTCGAGATTTTTTCAGATCCTTACGTTTCAGGGTCTCTAGATGCCGAGAAACATGTTTTCTCAATTCCGTCGGTCGGTCTGTCTGTCTGTCTGTCTGTCTGTCTGTCTGTCGGTCTGTCTCTTCGCTGCATAGCTAAAAAACTACTTTCTCAATTGACTTTAAATTTTGGTCAAAAATTAAGAGCTATATGGGGATGACCTGGTAACATTGTGGTAAAAATCCTAGTGAAGTGTTAAAAAAATCATTACTAAAATTCTACTATCCAATTTATCTCAAATTTTGCACAAAAATCAAGTATTCTATGAATCAAGTGGTAAAATTTTGATACGAATCCAAGATGGCGGAACAAAATGACGATATTTAAAAGTTCAGCCTGAAAAAAACTACTTAATGGACTGATTTCAAATTGCGTGCCATAACTAATTGTGGTATAAAGATGAACTAGTAAAACTGCGGATCGATTTTCGAATTCAAGATGGCGAAACAAAATGGCGGCCAAATTTAATATTTGCAGTCTCTCAGGTTTTACATATTTTCAAATTTCGTGCCATAACTAATTTTAGTATCGAGATCAACTAATAAAACTGTGGTACTAATTAAAGATAGCGGAACAAAAGAGCGGTCAAACAAAATATTTTGTAATCGTGAAAAATCACCCTTTCAGGTTTTACATACTTTCAGGTTTTAGCATCCTTAGATGGAACCAAAAAATATTTGAATCAATTCCGTCGGTTCGCCTGTTTCTCAGTTCGCGGCGTAGCTTAAAAACTACTCATCAGTAATTTAGTCAAAAATTAAGGGTCATAGAGGGATGACCTGGTAATATTTTGGTAAAAATCCAATATCTAAAAAATTAATTATCCAATTTCCTCAAATTTTGCACAAAAATAAATGTTGTGTAAACCTGAAGTGTGATATCGGGATAAACTGTACGAGTTCAAAACGGCAGTGTGTGTGAATGTAAAATTATTGAATTTATTTTAATTTATGCCCAAAAATCAAGTGTGGCATAGGTAGAAAGTGGTAAAATATTAGTGGGAGTTCAATATGATGGAACAAAATGGCGCCTATTAAAAATATTTGAAAATATTGTATTCAGGTGTTACAAAATGACTATGCATTTAACTAAATTGGGTCACACTTTACTATTTCTAATAAAAGGAAAGGTTCATAATGAGGGAAGTTCTGAGTAAAGGAAATTTACCGATTTTGTTTTTAGGTTTGGACAAAATGCGTACTGCTTCCGTAATGTTGATTTATTTTGAAGCAAACGTAGGTAAGAATACCCAGATATAGACAAATCTTTTGAGGTCTCATTCATAAAAATCGGTTCAAGCGTTTGGTCTGTAAGTATTAGGAAACAAACATACATACATTAAGTACGTTAACATCTTTTGAATCCGCAGTCTGGTAAAAACACATTTAGACTAATATGAAACTTGTATAAATTGTATTTAGGAGCAAGAATTCTGACTGTAGTAGATTGTAATATGTAACCCACATATAAATACGATACAAATATAGGGTTCAGTCCATAGTAACGAGTTGAGCTGACTAGATCATTGCGAAGACCTCCAAGTGAAGAGGGCATCATCATAGGAGAGGTATCACTTGTTGCTTGTCTCTAGACCAGGCACTCCAGAGAGAAAGTCTATGTCCCCAATTAACCCAAGAAGGGTTTGTAGTGGACGCGATACATTTTGAAGTTTTTATTGGGATCACACTTTTGTAATTTGTGGAAAATTAGAATTTTATTTCAAAGAAATCAAGCGCCTCGCCAACTGGTAGTCGGATCACAGAGAGGCAGGTTTGCCAACCTTAACATGAAAGTGTAAGCTCTCTAGGAATACATAAAACAGGTTTGATACCCTGTAGGTTTTCCCTAGTATTTTAAAGGAAAGCGGAAAACAGGATAGGTGAAAATCTGGCATCGAAAGAGCATTGGCGTGCAATTGGAATTTCCGGTGGAAGTGGAAAGGAAAAGGAATAGAAAAGCCCTTAAGACTTTCGCGCACTGAAGGCTCTCTCGAAGCCTGTGGTCTATAGTGAAGGGTTCATAGGCCCAGAGAAGAGCATGGCAGATGGTTGACCCATGTAACCCACAAGAAGGAGCACGATTGGAATTTCTTTAAAATTGGAATGAAGTATCCCTGAGGAATATAATATACTAACCCTGAAAACCAGCATTTTAGAGGCAACGAAATACAGGACGCCTTGTAAAGTTAGCCCTGCAGTGGGTCACGCGAGACGACTAAAATGCCTATTGAGGAGCCCTGTCGTAATTTCTTTTGGAATCAAGAAGATGAGTCCCCAAGTAGCAATACCCAGTCCTGGGCGATTTCCAGTTATATATTACAAAAGTTCTGAAATCAGGCCAGAAACAAAGAAAAAACAGAAAAAGTAATCGAAAGGCAAGTTTGACCCGAAATATATTTAAACAATTCAGACATTTTTATTGGGAAAAGATATTATCGAAAAACAAAAGAATGGACGTAATGGACACACAAGTGGAACAAGTCCTGTTATAATATCGCTTATCAATTAGTACAGGTTGTAATAGCGCCTGTGGGCCAGGAGGGGGTCAAGAACGCCTTGCTTTTAGAGTTCCTTATAATCCGAGGGACACCTAAGAGAATAGACCCCTTACAGACGAAAACGGGGTTAGCCACCAATGAGCGTAGATTAGTCGGCAGCTATAAGAGCCAAGGGGCTAGGTACCCTAGCTCTAATGAGCCACTCTGCCTCCACTTCAAAATATAGAATCTTATGTCAAATTCCTATTTTATCCGACTCCAATTCTGCAAAAAAATCGCAAAAAGGAATTGATATGATATGTTATTAAACAAAATCCAGTATTTAATTGTTTAAAGTTTTGCAACATCTAGAATTTACTACCACAAAAATTAAATTGTTTGATTATATTCCACAGTAAATCAATAAGAAAATTTACCTTCGTCAAAGCTTACATTTTGATTTTATAATTTTATTAAAAATAGGCCATAAATTCGATTAAAAGTTTAAATTATATTTGTATCTTGTTATTGTATAACAACGTCAAAAATGTTGAACGTTTTACATCTAAAGATCTTCTGTTTTGGATTCTAAGGTTTATTTCGATGCTTAATGATGTTAGAAAAGTGGGAAAAGATTTTTATTCCTATATTTCAAAATTCGGAAATGGAGGAAGTGTACTCAGGTCTCACTGTAGTCTAGGAAGTAGGGTCATTTTTTAGATGTAAAAGTTATTTTTTTTTGTCAAATTTTGTAAATAGAGCTTATCTAAATGCAAAAGATGAAGGTTAGGATACCTTCTACAAAAATGATCCTAATGATTTTTTTCCTAAATATGATTGCTGAAATAAATCGGTTGGAATATACAATTCATTTTCTCCCACTGACATCTATTCTCAAGCTAAAACTCTAAACTTTTTTAACGTGTCCGGGGACTCATTTCGTTATAATTCATGCAACAATAATTGTTATTTTTTATATTATTTTTAAAAGGGAAAATCCACGTTACAGACGGGATAACAAAGACAGATTATTCCCCCTAAATGGATCCCAAGTTAACATTGTATTCCGTATAACTGGGATCCATCGGGAGATTTCCGCGTACCTCAGCACCCAGACTTGGTGGTCTGCGGCGCTCGACATCCGCTCAGCTGGTTTAATTCCTTTATAGATCGATTTTACGACATTTTTATTTGACTTAGATGATATTACTTTTTACTTTCAGATTAGGGTTATAGGGTAGCGTGCGCACAATGCGGGAGCTGCTGAAGCGTTCTCCGTGTGAACCATTTTTATTCAAATTAGAAGTTGATTTATTTTCTCCGCGTACGCAAAAGATGATGCTCAGTATAATGAATAGAAATATAGCGAAATAATTTTTCATTTAAAAACATAAATTAGAAAAATAACGAATCGATTAGAGGAATAAAAGTCAGATTTTGGCGTGAGGGTTATTTAAAATTCTCTAAAACTGGAACACGTCTAAAAAGAAACGAAAATCTCATTAAAAAGTAGATGTCAAGCTTTTTAATGATACTAAATATGTTTTTATTTGCGATTGACCATGAGATTTTCGAAAATTCCGGGAAAGTACTAAAATCGTAATGATCAATATAATGATTATTTACCACATAAAGTGGCATAAACAAAGCGAGATTGTTAATGCAATGCTATTGTTCGAAGACTTCTAAGGAAGATAACACTATACGAATAAATTGAATAAATAAATATTTATAAAAATACGAGTAAATCTATATAGCCTTAAAAATACTAGGCAATAAAATATTTTAAACATGTTTTTCCATTTTTGGAAAGTTTACAGGTAAAAGTAATTATCACACAGTAAACACGGATTTATCTATTTTTGAAACATCAAAGGTAAGGTTTATCTCAAAAAATGTGGGAAAAAAAATTATGAAATTCACTTTTGTTCAGGGTTCATTTTTGCATTTACATAATTTCTCTTTTTTCTATCTATGAGCAGACCACGAAGTCCGAAGGCCGTGGTTACTTTAAAAAGAAAGTTTATTGATGCGGGACTTAAAGACTTGCAGGTCAGAAGAAGGAAAGGCATTTGCTGGTAACAAATTTCATAATCCCGACACTCTGGGAATAAAGGAGCGAACAAAATGGGAAGTCCTTGAACTTTGCAGTTGAACGGTGAAGGGATGCATGTGAGTCGATGCTCGTGTCTCCCTGGCAGGAACGACCAAGGAGGTTCTAATGGATGATATTCATCAGAACAGAACCCGTAGAAGTATCTGTAAAACAGAGATAGATCGCTCACAATTCGACGTTACTCCAGTGATAAAAGCTTCCTTATGATGTTTGAATCATCAATCAAGCGAATAGCTGTTTGGACAGAGTCAAGGATATTAATTGAAGGAGAGGCTGCTCCACATATATGCAAGCAATACTCAAGGCAGAGTCTGATTTGCGAACTGTAAAGGGTAAACAAGTTGGCAGAAGTAAAGCATTTTCGAATCTTTCTGAAAAGTGATACCGACTAAGCTAATGGAATCTTTGGCTTCAAGCATTTGATTATTCATTTTAACGGTGTTGGTAATAGGATATAATTTTTGAGATAGTAAACAAGATTGTATCTTAGTGGCGTTAAACTGGACAAGGTCCTTTGCTGCCAATTCTATGATTTTAATGAGCTCCTGGGTTAGGGATATATATCAAAAATATTTTTGTAGATATTGAAAAAAAAATTCAACTTTTTTACTGTAGTATAGCAAATTGAGTTTGTAACCCAATCGATACTGGACTGTTGAGTCCCGTATATATTAAGTTAACTAGCTTATTTTTTGGCAACTGGCGTTAAAGTAACAGCGTATTCCTTAAAGGAATTTGTTACTGATGGATGAAAAGTAAGGCAGTTATAAATTTATCCACATAGTGGTGGCTCTTATCTATATATCACAGCATGAAATATTTCCTTAGACGATGGTCTAAGAAAATATTTCTTCTATCTAGTTAAAATACCCGAAGAAATTGCAAGTTTCTTTTTGCCATGACTCTATAGATCATTTTCTCTCTCGTCAATTGCAGCGAGATGACACAGACCAAAACGTAATAAATGAAATCAATATATATATATATATATATATATATATATATATATATATATTTACTTTTTAAGATGATTTTTTTGCCGAAAAAGTACGCAATCTGCGCACCATGAAAAGATCCTTCAACCTACAGAAAGCATTCAAGAAGCGCATTAATGACTTTACAAGATCAAATCGATTATGTTTTAAATTATAAAATATGACTTCGAATATGTAAATTTCTTCATTGTCTCTGTATTTTTAAAGAGGGTAGGTGATTGTTTAAAGGCGTAGCGTTTAGGCTCCTTTGACACACTGCGTTATATAATTTTGATAAATGATAATAATATATACTACTGACCGACAGTTAAAATATAAGACCAAAAAAATAGTAAAAAACCGGCGAAAAACAGCAAAAAATACCGAATAACCTTGAATAGTAGGTGGTTAGACCAACTGTTGGGTGAGAGTCATTGTAGTGATTGGGAAACTATATACTTTTATCATAGATCAATAAATCAACCTATTCTACAAAATAGGTAATGGAGGATTTCGCCTAAACTGGCCATAGTGTGTAGTATTATCCCAGAATGGAATATAGGATTACATAACTTATGCAACAGCACTAAATAAAATGTGGTCCTGCCTCATCTTATTCGAATTTTTTAGAAAAAGGGATTAAATTAAGCTTTATATTTAGTTTAGATAGTGTCCAGTCTCGTTATCTATTTTATTTATTAACTATTAACATCTCCTTTTCGCAACGAAACCCAGAGCTTAACATGCGCTCCGGGTCACCTTTCAAGCTCTGGTCTACACCCCTCCCGCAAGCTCTCAGCTCTTGGGTTACGGTGCAGCTTTTAGTCTTTATTAAGTATCCTACCGACTAACAAAAGTATCAAGGCACCAGTATTCCTTATCCATCAGATTAACTGTTGTGAATTGATTGGCATATGATTTGGTATTTTCTTTAGCTGTTCAAATATAGAGTGGGGGAAAGGGGAAACGTTCTAATTTAACTCGAACAAGTTCATAGTTATTAGTATCTCTCAACTTTTTAAATTAATTGGGGGTGTTTTCTTAAATTATTTGGATCTTTGCTGCAAAAAGATAATTAAAGCTGAAAAATGTGTCAGCTTCTTTGTTACGAATGTACTGCAGGTATCGTTTAACCTGCCAAATAACAAGTCTATATTTTTGGGAGATACCTATTAGTGCTTCATGACAATCATAATATTGCCATAGAGACCTGATCCTGATTCTTGCTAACCTACTGCACAAGACACGAACGTTTATTTACTGTCTTATTGAAAAATATTTCCATATCTATCTATTTACTAGTCACAACAGTTTTGCGGGTTTTGTTCCTTTAGCGGAGGTCGTTTTAATTTCATCAGCTTTGTGAACTGTGTAGGACCTGAGAAATACACAATTGGATGGAATGCTGTCTGTATTAGTTTATAGAAGAGACATTTTTTACCTCATTCGATGGGTACTGTTCCCCCACATCCTATTTTTAGATCTATACCAACAAATTTTAAAAAAATCGTGGTTGCGAGAGTAACTTAGCTTAGATACAAATCAATTGGATGCAACAATACCATGACCTTCGTGACTCGTTGGTGGACCGAACATTTTCTATTCGGCTGAGCTGTGTTTGTTGGTTCTTCGGCCACTAAACGATAGCTCCATAGGCAACAATGACTTTTTATGATAGTGGCATACAGGGTCATTTTCCAAACTTTGACCAACAAACCACTAAATCATCCAAAAAGAATTGCAGATGTAAAGCATTTTCGCATTTTTTTGACAATCGACACATTTTTCAGAATAAATTAATTTATGAAATATTTGACACTGACATTTGTTCTCGCATAATTAAAAAAAAAACATACAACCTCAATTGAGCAGAGCCAGATGTGGCAGGAAATTAAAAGATATGTTTAGACACGTCTGTCACATTACGGTTATGAGTATACTTCCAGTATTTTATAAATTTTTATTGCTAAGTTAATTTAAAACTATGAACGATGTATCAGAAAACTATAACCTAACAAGCTAAAGCACTACAAATTAAAAAAAAATACTTATTGATATTTACATTGCAATTTTTGACATTAAATTTTTGGATGTGAAATTTATATAATTAAACTGAAAAAATCCCACTAATCTTCCTAATTAAGGACTTTAAATATTTTTGTAAATTGCCCTCAATATGGAGTATTTAAAATTTATTAAAAATATGCGAGCAGAAACCATCTTCGTTTACACTTTTCGCTCCTTTGATTTCCAATCTTCAAATTCTTTATTGTACATGGATTTTGTCTTCTGTGTTAAAAAAAAAGTTTATACCATTGACATTAGAGAAGGAACTTTTTTCTTAGAAATATCTACTTGATTTAAGACTAACAGTTTCAACTCAATAATTACTAGAACATTTCAGTGTTGCTTTCTCAACCCGCTTATGTGTTTCTCTTGCGTATCATATTTACCTGCCCCTCCCTCCTCCTTTATAGGCATCCACGTTTTGCATAATTACAATTTTGTTATATTTATTCGAAATTTAAGCGAAACAAAACAAAACTTTTTAAAAAGGTAAGTAAATAATACAGAATAACAAAATAATAATAACTTGACCAGTTATTTTAGACCAAATTATTTTGTTTAAATTTCCAAAATCTTATAAATTCTAACCATTTGCCATTAGTAACTTCGAAAAAATTGATCATTTTAACTTAGCTTAAACTTTTCCAAAATATAAGTTCTGGTGTAATGTAAATGTAAATATTGAGAGAGTTGAGGTTTCCTTTAGTAATTTTCGAAATATTTGTATTTAAAATTTCATTAATTTGCATTGACCCTTGCCGTTATTAATATTATTATAATAGTGGTAGTAGTAGTAGAAGTAGTAATAGTAGTAGCAGTGGAGAAGGTGTGAGAGTGAAGCACAGCGGCCAGGCTAAAAGGCCCTTGTCGCCAATTTTTATCCACTTACTCTCATTATGGATTAATCTCAATTTAAGCCGACCCTTCCATCTTATAAAGGCTAACAATTTCGAAGGTTTTTCTTCTGAGTATACCCCAACTATCACAGATCCATATTAAGAGGTATAAGGTTTCCTCCCCTGTTCTACAATTCGAACTTATTCCTATATTCCTAATAAATGTAGATGTATATTAAGTCTCGAATGACCGGTCCGTATTACAACCATATTCTGCAACAGTTCGCCCTGCCTAGTGACTGTGCCGAGAGCAGTTCTTGGACTGCCAAATTCTGTTCCTCTCAAACCAACCTTTGTTTATGGACTGGGAAGTTTGCTTCTTGTTTAATTCTGGAAAGGGTTCCGGCCTCAAGGACGGTGTCGAAGAGTTTAACTACTTCTCTTCTCGCTAGTCTCTCTAAAGCATCCTTGCAGTCCTGATCATGCTTAAAGTTTAGCCTGGGTTTTTTGATTTCCTGAAGAGCTGCTTGACTATCGGGAAAGACGAAGATGTCCCTCCGGTTCTTCTACTACATCTGTGATAGTAGCCACCTCGAAAATAGCTGGACAACCGTAAATCAAAATCTACAAAAACGTATCGAATAATGATACTTTTTGGAATATTCCGATTATAATTATCATTATTTAATACAGATAATTATCAAAATAGTGATATCGTCAAGCGTCAACGCAATTATTATTAAATATATCTACCCAATTATTCAAAACACTAAAAACTACTAAATGAAATATTAACCTTACATCGTTAGAATGAGAGGATCATCATGTTTCTTTTCACCCGATAATATACAGGATATTATATTTAAGAAACTAAAGTTGTGTTGATTTAAAAAAAAACACCCTGTATATCTGCAAACTACAACAAAGAAATTGTAAAAATTCAAGAAACTTTTTATTTAAGTTTTGTCTTTATCTATAAGAATATGAAACTTAATTGTAGGGTTCATTTATGACCATACCCTGTACCGATCTGCTTCCCTTAGTCTAGCCTTGTAGATCATTATTAGCACTACTTCCATAGCTTTATGAAACGGAATCTGTCCTATGCACCATGTTAGCTTAATATAGGTTCATTTTCGTCTAGATATTTATGGGAACATATTTATAATAGAATTTCATAATGTACAGAATTAAGAAGCCAAGCATAGTTCCTGGAGCTTCCACATCTGAAGAAGTTTGTCCATGGGAGACACCTGCGTCCCCGCCCCGCACTCCGATGAGAAATCGAAAAAATTCCACCCATTTGGATTCAGAAAGTTCCTCTTCTGATATAAGCGAAAGAGTTACAGAAGTAACCGAAAAGGTTAGTATCTCGTTAATGAACAAGGTGTGTCAAAGGTTATTTAATTATATATTTATTTCTTACAGTATCAACAGCATATTACAGCCATTTATAGACACTAAACAATAATAAAATTCCACTCTAAATATTAACCTGAATTAAGTCTGACCCTGAGTCTCAAACAGTTTTTATTCTATTATAGCCTTGTACCGCCCCAAAGTTATTTTATTTAAATCTCAGTCCCTGGTGAGGGTCTCTACCAGTTTCTTCTTGCTTTTGGAAAAGTCAAGTAGAAAGTTCCACAGAAACGGAACATGGCAACTTAAAGTAATACCTCAGCATTGGTAACACGATTGGTTAATTGTTTATAAGGGTTATGGTGCAAGTTCTAGGGTTTTTAGAAAGCTATATTTTATGTTTAAATTTTAAATGTTACTTTTCATATAAACATATAGCTTCTTAGTATTAAAAGCCTTTAAATTTAAAACATCACTTTATGATTTATCATAAAAAGTCGTCCGCTTTTTGTTTTCGGTTCTTGTCTGTCATTAGTACTAAAGAAAATAAAAAATGTTTGAAAAAAAATTAATTTTAGAGTTCCAAGCAGCAGAAAACATAAACAGTAACAAGTAAAACAGGGTCGAAAGTAAATTTATAGGACCAGCGGCCGTTTGTTAATCAAAATATAGCTGTCAACGTTATGTTAATAGCAAAATACAGTTGGAAACAGATGTATCAGAGTAGCGGACATTTGTTAATCAAAATAAAATGGTCAAGGTTATGTTAACGGTGAAATAGGATCGAAAATAAATTAGTAGGATTAAACACCTAGAGTCGCGCACACGACTAAAGAACGTACCCAGAGCAAGCACTAACGCTTTTACTTGTTTTCAGTAAATGTTGTGGACAAGCGAGCTTTTTACAAGCGACGTACATTATATTACATTATTTTATATTTTCGGTTGAAAAAAAATACATTTTTGCGTAGTTTTACTTCATTCTTCATAACAGGGGCTTATAAGTCCTAAAAGCTGGCTGGCTACGCCACTGTATCTTTTAGTATTTTTCGTGATATCATGGATAGGTATTTCCTGAGAGGATTAAAAAATCTCAAAATCTGGAGGTTTGCTGATTGAGTGAATATATTTGCTTGTCGGTAAGTTGTAATTAATTTTAGTTATAACATACTATTTTTTTAATTATTTATATAATAACTCCATTTTATTACATAACAATGTATAGAAATACCGCAACATGATTTTGCATGATAATAAATTTCCTAATGTTTACCTGAAAGCAGTTGCTTTTAAATAATTTGCAACCACCGCCACGATGCTAAAAAGTAATATTTTAATAAATGTTAAATATCCATATAGCTTTGAGTTATCCAAATTATCAAAAGGTATCTTGTACCTTTGTTGTAGTTGCTAGAAAATGCCATCTTTTGTGGGCTAAGAAACAAGCATGGCTATTTTATAGCAGTAAAAAGTTTTATAACAAACTTCACGAAACGATATAAAAACTGTTACTTTATAACATTTTAAATACGTATCACAAATGTATAGGTCAGGAAAAATTAAACGTAGTGTAGAAGTTACGGGATAAAGATAATTTTCTTGACAGACGTCAAAATATATATTTTTTAATAAGTTACGTCATACAAAGTAACATGAAAATGTGAAAATCATATTAAAAAACACAAAGCAGTTCAAACCAAATAACGCCTCTAAAAGTTACATGGTACCGTGAAAACTGTATTTCAAAATTTTAAGCAGGTACAAAGTTCCGATTAGATTTCTGTTTAAACCATAATATCCTATCTATTACTGAAAATCTCATACCGGTACTTTAAATCCTTCCAAAGTTCCAGTAGAAAAAAAGCTACCGAAATATAATTTAGCCTATTTATTGCCCAAAACACCTAAATCGATGCCTAAACCGATAAATGTTTTACTAAGAAAAAAATTACTGCTTTCAAATCAGAATTGTTTAATGTACTGTATATATACTGCCTCTCTATAACATAATAATAGCTATTTATTTATTATTTTATAAATGGTTGCATTAAAGCGCGTATGTTTAACTTCAGAACGCTTACATCGGCATCAACAGCAACCTCAAGTTCATATATCCAGCTTTACGTGTTTTTATTATTTCTATTCCAATTAAGTTCTTTTGGGAAACAAAATAGAACATGTAACGTATGTCAGAATCATACAAACATTATGCCAGAGGGGTCGAATTTATTTTACTTTAATATCGATATCTACCTTTATCGCCTTTCCAATTTTTGAGGATTTTTTTTTTGCAAATTTTTAAATCTGTCGTGTTGAAAAGTTTAACTTTTTAAAATATAATAAGAGCGTGACAGTAAAGCATTTTTTCTTTCAAGTTAGATTTTCTTGTATTTCGGCACATTTTGAAGTCAGATGGAGAACGGAAAGGTGTAAAAAATAGTAGCATAACGCGAACAGCAACAACAAAATATAAAGCTTGGCCAACTCCCATCGTTTACAAATAGTTGCATTAACACCCGTTTGTTTAACTTCAGAACGGCAACATCGGCGTCAAGAACAACCTCAAGTTTATATATCTACGTTTAGTTGTTTTTATTATTACTTCCCTCGTAAAAGGGAAGTATTGTAATCGTGAAAAAAAGCAGCCTCCAAGATTTTTTCAGATCTTTACGTTTCAGGGTCCCTAGATGTCGAAAACATGTTTTCTTAATTCCTTCGGTCTGGTCTGTTCGTCTACGTATCCGATTGATTTCAAATTTCGGTCAAAAATTAAGGACCTGGTAGTATTTTGGAAAAAATCTAATATGGCGAAACAAAATGTGCCTAGTGAAATGTTAAACAAGTTATGACTAAAAAACTACTAATTTAATGTTTATCAAATTGTGCACAAAAATCAAGTATTATGTAGGAATCAGGTAACATTTTGGTATCCAAGATGGCGCTTAATATTTAAGAATTCAGCATGAAAACACTACTTAATAGATTGATCTCAAATTATGAGACATAACTAACTGTGATATAGAGATGAACTAGTAAAAAGATGGCGAAAAAAAAAAAATGGTGGCCAAATAAAAGGTTTGTTACTATGAAAACTATCAATCTCTAATCTTATAACTTTTTAGCGTCCCTAGATGCCAAAAAATATGTTTTATCAATTCCGTCGATCCGTCTTTGTCGGTCTGTCTGTCAGTTTGTGACATAGCTTAAAAACTACTTACCAGAGGAATTTCAAATTATAGTCAAAATTAAGAGTCATGGGAATGACCTGACAGTTTGATAAAAATCCATTATGCCCGGAACAAGATGATCGCCTAATGAAACATTAAAAAAATTATTACAAAAAAAACTAATTATCCAATTAACCTCACATTTTGCACAACAATCAAGTGTTACAAATGAATCAATTGGTAATAAAATACAAGACAGCAAAACAAAATGGCGGACTAATAAAATATTTAAAAAATCAGACTGAAAAACTTCTTATTAGATTAATTTCAAATTTTGTGCAAGCATTAAGAATGATATTGAGATAAACTGGAAAAGTTGTTGTATCAATCCAAGATGGCGAAATAAAGTGGTGGCCAAATAAAATTTTTAAAAAATCAAATTAAAAAATATCTAATTCAGTTGACTTTAAATTGTATAGAAAAATTAAATGTGATATAGGGATAAGCTGGTACGTATTTAACATGACGTAACAAAATGACAGTGTGCCTTAATTTAGAAACTACTGATAGAATTTGATAGAAAGCCAATATGATGGAACAAAATGGCGCCCAATAAAAATGTTTGAAAAGTCAGTATATATGTGTTATTAAATGATTATGTACTGAACTAAATTGGGTCATACTTCACTATTCCTAATAAAAGGCAAGTTTCGTAACTAGGGAAGTTCCGGGTAAAAGAAATTTACCGATTTGTCTATTCTAATTACGTTCATTTGGGAAACAAAATAGAACATGCAACGTATGTCAAATTCAAATAAAAATTATGCCTGGGGTGCCGAATTGATTTTATTTTAGGATCGATATCTACCTTTATGGGATTTCGAACTATTGTAGCAAATTTTTGGATCTATATTGTGTTGAAAAGTTTGACGTGTCAAATTATATTTATAGCTCGACATTAAAGCTTTGCCGACATCTTTTAAAGAATATCCTATTATTAAGTGATTTAATCCCTTAAAACGTGCTTCTTTTTTCAAATTAGATTTTCTGGTATTTTGGCACATTTCGGAATCAAATGGTTAATCGAAAAATTGTAAAAATAGAGTAAATATAAAAATAACTTTCTGTATATTCACTTTCAGAGTAAGAATATCGCCTCCCCCGCAAAGCTAATATATATATAAACTTATGTTTATAGCCAACGCGTTGGTCCATCTACATCAGAGTGAAAAGAGGCTATAGTCATCGATATCCTAAAAGCTGGTCAAAATCCATGGCACTCCTCCTTATCCTCCAATTTTCATCCTAAGCACCCTTCCCAAACTTGTAAAGAAGGCAATTCTAAACTAATTTGGCATATGCGCCCTTGTCGTTTATACAGGACGTTTGTTCAATTTGGTTTTAGGCCCCAGCATAACACCATTCTGCTTGCAGCAAAGGTGTCTACAGACATCTTCCAAGGATTTAATCGACAGCTCAACATTGTCATGTTGTTTCTGGAGGTGGAGGGTGTCTTTGATACATTTTGGCAAACATTACGCTATTCATAATCTCCTCTTATACCTTGTCTCCCTAAACGCATTCTACTTAGAGAACTAAACTTTTGGAGCCCGTGTCAAAAACAAACTTCCAAGACGTAAGACAATCAAGGTAGGGGTGCCACATGGAAAGTTCTCTCTCCTCGCCTCTATACTCTCTACACTGCCTAGCACTACGCCCAATCTTTCTATGCACAAGCAGCAAAATTCCAGTTTTCCTTCAATTTTCATATTCTAATACCTTAGTATGGGAAATGGAAACCGAATATAAATTAAGAAGTGTTGGTAGTGTTCAATAAAAAGTTCACTAACCATCGAATTCTGACGCCAATTATCATAAAAGTTATCCCTATCACCCCTTCTCGAAAAGCTAAGTATGTTGGCATAATATTTGATGAGATATAAATATACAAAGGAATTTCCTATAACAACAAAGTTATTAATCTCTCCAAAATCGATTCTTAACACGATTAACAAAAGACAGTTTACACATATAGATGTCCGGTATGGGCATCAATATGATACTGATACGCAAAAGCTTCGTCTGCAGAGTTCTGAGAGGAATTCTGTCTGCAGACAGGTATTTAAGAAGCCGATATCTGCACGACATGCAAGAATTGAGACAATCGCAGAGTTTGACAAAAGGCAAGCATTAAAATTTTTACTGTATGCCATTCAGGGCTCGAATTTAACAAGACACATGACTGGCGCTCGGTATGATCCCTACAAAAAACGACCTCCAGACAAAAGCCTACCCTTGTAATTTCAGCCACTACCAAAATTTTTCTCACTTATTCTTTTATTGGATATTACTTTCAACCCAAACATCTAGTCCTTCACCAGAATTACAGAAACAATACACAGTAGAATTCACAACCTACAGAACACAGAATTAAACATATAAATATTACGACTTTATCGTAGATTTTCCTGTGTTTAATTTTAAAGTATATTTTTTTATAAATTCTGTGAATAGTTTCCAAGTCCTGATTAATTTCCAATATAGCCTGAATAGATTCAGATACTATAAAATGTTTATAATTTTGCATTTACATATGAACTTCGCAGTATATCAGAAATTTATAAAATATACGAGTATAACGATCTGCATATAAATTTAATACACCTACAAATTGTAAAAGAAAATCTTGCAGTATTGGAGTAGAGCAGAAATATTTTAAGAGTTTATTTAAAGTATCCATGGAATTTGGTGTATGTGTTATTAAAGTTTTTTTTAAGAATTTGATCCTACAATTTATAATAAGTGTTATAAATAAGCCTCAGATTGTTTTGTTATGACATTTCTGCTACAAATTATTTATTTATTCTCCGGTAATTGCAAGTATAATCATTGTAAATTTAGTGCTAATAAATTTAGATTTTTCTCTTGTATATTTTTTTCTATAATTTGGTTCCGTGTAACACCTTAATATTTTACTACTCAGTTATTATTATTTCTGCTATAGGTACAACGCTGTTTCCTAACCCAACAACACACCCTGGATTGTGGCAAAAAGCTCTACGTGGATGCTTACGAAATACCTCGTCGAGCCTCAGTCTCTGTGCCGATAACGCATAGCACTTCGGGTATAGAGGGGGCTCGGCGTAAAGTTTCCTCGTTCGAGGACAACAGCAGTTCTTCGATAAACGTCGCCTCCTCCGTTTTTGTGATTCCTAGTGACAAAGACAATAAACCCAGTGACGATGGTCTCAGTATTAGCACAGGTAACAATGCAAAAGCTCTCCAGAAGAGCCACAGCATTGCAAAAACTTGCTCAATATCGAGTGGTGCGCCTATCATTAGTGTTAGTTCGGCGACAGATGACGTCGAAGGCCCGTTCGATCCTCCCGATGTGACCCTGGTAGAAGCTTCTGGAGATAAGGAGAATATTTCTTTGGGTAAGTACAGTTAGAATTAGAGATGCAACGAAGGACCAACTTACTGACTCCGGCCAACTCTGGCTAGTTTACCAGAGTTACTGACTCCTGCTTAAAATATCCGGAGGATGGCGAAAGGAGGAAGAAGTAGAAAAAAACAATATTTAATTTTTCCTTTCAATTTATTACATAAATAGGAAAAAAAACAAACTCAATATTAATAAGACAATTTGAGAAATTGTGGTAGATAAATATTAATTGCTGAGAATTTCTTGGGGTCAGTCTATTCCTCCTGTCTTCATAGATATTTCCAGCCTCGGAGAAAGTTCGCTCATTGTAAACACCACTGGGAAGTGTCGACAGAAATCTCACAATAATTGAAGAGCTTTGGGAATAATTTTTTATGTTCCCTCCAAAACATCATTGGGTCCTCCTCTTTTCTAATTAAAGGCATCTTTAAATATAATTCAACTATATATATAACTATATATATATATTTATATATATATATATATATATATATAAAATCATCGCAAGGAGTTTTTCAAACCGACCGCGACGTCATCAAGAGGGTGTTTGGATGAGTCTTCATAAAATAATTATAAGAGGTTTTAATTAGAAAAATAAAACCGATGTTTTTGCTATTTCTGACACGATAGAGATAACAGAAGAAAATTTGGCTCTTGTATAGATCAGGTATTTTTAATTTTCTCACTTTTTATGGATTCACTGTAGAACTTACCGCGAAATAAACACATTTCAGCAAAAAAATTTGCGGATGAACCACTTTTTTTCCGAAAAAAAGCATAACAAATAGTTATAATTTTATAAGACACTATATAGTTATAAACATCTACTTTTACTTTAATTATGAATAGATAATTAAAGTAGATTATGATATAATATACTGTTTTTTAATTTAAGTTTTTAACGAAGTAATGTTAAAAGTGTAACAACAAAATATGTTTTTATTATTCAACTAAAAAATTCTTAAACAGACATTTGACATTTCTTGGTTTATCAGTCATTTCCTCGTATTCAAGAAGCAATGTTGCCAAATTTAATTTCATTTTATTAGCGAAGAATTCATTACTGTTTATTAGGGTTGTTAATAATATTTGGTTGCATAGTTGAAACGTTGTCATTAGGAGCACAAGGTGAAACTGTAAAGGGTTAGCACCAGGTTAAGCTCCAAAGACATCATTATTAAAGCCATATAAAAATCCGTACAGTAGAAAAGCTGCCAGCAGAGCTGGCAGATGTTGATACAGTCGGTGAAGCGGTACTGGGTTAGCACCAGGTTAGGCGCCGAAGGTATTATCATTAAAGCCATAACATAAAAAACGGTACAGCTCAATCACTGGTAAAGTTCAAGATATTTACATCATAAATCAAGAAATGTAAGGCAATTTGGCAGCATTGTATGACATTTTATTACTAATACCAAAATAAGTAGTTTTTGCACTGCAATGTTTTGTAAATTGTACGAAATTTGGTCAATTTTTATTTTTTTCTGGATCAAAAGTGTTTTATCTGCAAATTTTATTTTTTATTTTATACTATAAGACATATAGTTTCGTTTCAAATTTGAAAAAACGTAAAATCCGAAATCTTACTCTCAACAAGATCCGAAAATTAAATTAAAACATATGTGTATGTCTTTAAATTATATTAAACTCTGTGGGTGAATGTCCAAGTATATGAAACAGTAATACTGTAATTGTATTTGTCGTTGATATAACACAACATTGGTAGAACAACCTATAGTCGACTTTACTCTAATAAAAAGAACCATACATTATGAACTAATCAGCAAAAACAGTGATTTCCGAAATGTCTATCTAGAAAAAAATAATATGGCTACCAATACACAGCTGATCCTATGATTTATAAGTTTGTTCGCCTTTCATACTTTTTAAAAGGTGCTCCTTTAATTATTATCAAAATAACAACTGAGTGACAAAATTATTTTAAAACATTTTTTGAAACGTCAAGATATCAGTCATTTAAAATAGAAAAAATAAGTTTTGGTAGCTCCTGGAAAATAACGTAGCGTCTTTGCTTAATTTGCATTGGAGTGCTATACCCAACTTTGTAAACAGACCTTCGCAGTTATTTGAATATGCCCCACACACACGTGTAAGCAACAATATTTTGAGAGTTTGTCGAAGTTTAAATCATAACCCTTTTTATTAGAGTAAGCTTGACTATAGGAACATTTTTAGACATTACTACATACGACCTGCCAGGTCCAAGCCAGTCCGAGCCAGTAACTCCCTCTATGAGCGTTAGCATTCAAGAGCCGAAAGCACCCTTAGCGGAACCTGACAGTGAATCACCTGCCAGCGAATTGCCTCCGTCAGAAATAACTGGGGACGAAGAGGTTTTGAATGAGGCCGAAAAAACGAGCCATCCAAAAGCCGAAGGAGAAGAGGACGAAGCAAGAAACACTGATGTATGTCCCTGGGAAGATGAGTAAGTAGAGACTTAGTGTATCAGTAATAACCTCTCAAGGTTATAGGCAGTGCGGTTATAATGCGATTTGACGCATGCGATGTCGTGGCGACATCATTTTGGTATGAAAAGTAACGAAAATTCGTGCTAAATGGGAACTAGTCGCAGACTTGCGCGATGTGATAAAATATATCTTTGCGACATCCGATAACGCGAGCAACTGCGATTCGTTAGCAAAACTGTTTTTTTTTAAACGACAGTAGTGAATGTACACCCGGAATAAAAATACATAATATATTTCCAACTTATTCAGCTTTTTCCGATGACAATAATCTATATTTCATAATTCAATCGAATGAGCTGTATTAATAATAAATAAAAAATCCATTAACTAGGTTCTGCCATATCTACTGCCTAATGACCACCATGAATTAATGATAAAAAACTATTATAAACGATATGTTAGTCGACCCTGATTTCAGTTTAAAACAAAAACCAGGAGTCAAGTTAAAAGTTTAATGTATACTTTTTGCTAAAAAGGAATAGGGGTATGTGGGAGGCGCAGGCGAACAGTCCCAGTCCTGTAAAAGATTCTATATATCGCATGCGGCAAATCGCATCTTCACTGCAGTGTATGTAACCAGTCTGAGAGAGCATTTGCACATGAAGCGGCACAGCTATAAAATAGAGCGTGAGATCCTCGAATCGCGGATTCATTCGGCTACTACCTCACATATTGGCGACTTGATCGTACTGTATATTATATATATATATATATATATATATATATATATATATATATATATATATATATAGATAAAGTGCGGCAATCGGATTGAACGATTTTTAATAGGCCACCGTGAGGATACATAGAATATATTTGGACTTATTGTCAGTTACACTAACAATACAATTCTGAAAATTTATTGAAACACTTCTAGTTTGCAACAGTCACTGTCTTAAGATGACCCCCGTCTTCTTCTATGAATTTCTGCAAATTGGAGTAGAAATGGAGCATCACGCGTCCGTCTAAGTAATTTCACGTTCATATTTATCGAATCTATCTCTTCTCGAATCCTTGCTTTGAGTTGAGGAAGTGTTTGGGGATGAGTAGAAAATACTTCACTCTTTAGATATCCCCACAGAAAGAATTCGGCAACTTTGCGAGCCATGCAATGTCATCAAACCTTGAAATTAGGCGATTCGGAAACATGCGCTGTAAAATAGCGATGGCCCTTCTTGATGTACGCGCTGTTGAACCATCCTGTTGGAACCAGACTTCACCTTAACCACTTTTTTGGAACTCCGGAGTTACAAATGTTTTCAGCATCCCTATCCCAACATACTGAGCTGAATTGACAGTAACGGTGTGGCCGTTTTCTTCAAAGAAGTATGGTCCGATCACACCAAATGTGGAAACTCTACACCACATTGTTACATTTTGGTCATCAAGTGGTTTTTTATGCACTTCTCTTGGATTTTGTTCTGCCACAAATAAGGACAATTCTGTTTGTTAACGTACCCACTAAGGTAAAAGTGACTTCGTCAGACATGATCAGTTAATCAAGAATTTCTTTATGGTTGTTCAATATTCCCAAAAAATGCCGTCAGAAATTAAGACGATTTACTTTATCAATAGGAGTCAGCCTCTCTATCTTGTATAGTTTGAATTTCAAATCATTGTAAGATTCGTCGCAAACTTAGCTTTGTAATGTGCAGTGTAGCTGATTGCTGAATTACAGAAAGTTGTGGGCTCTATTCGACAGCTACCCTGACTCCTCCAGTATTTTTTGTGTACGGGTATGATCGACAAATTCGGAGATTACACTTTATTTTTCCACAAAACGTTTTTTTCTTTATAATGGTCGTTTGGGATGCTGATGATAATAATGTTTTAATAGTTGAAAAAGGTTAAATTTGTTAAAATAAACTGCTAAAATAGCGTACTAAAATATCATCCTTTGGTCTGATACAAATTTGATAAACCGAAATAAAAGCAAAACCAACATTATATTGTTTTCCTCTAAATTAAATAGTTCAGAGATCAATTTACTAGTTTTGAAAACCGTGCTGACTCTTCCTCGGAGGTTAAAGTTTTGAACGTAATGCTTGACGAAAACAATTGTGCGTGAAATTATTCTAATATTTACATATCCGCTATGGGATTCTAATGAGACTCTCCTAGTATAAGTATCTTTAAAAAGAGGCTGAGACTTTACTTGATTCGAAAGAACTGCTACAATATTCACTTAGTATGTATTATTATTCGCTCTGTAACCATTATCTTGTCTAGATAGTTGTTAGCTTTGTACCTTAAGATCTTTTTCTTGACTTTTGGCTTTTATATTTAAGAAATAAAGTATATGAATTTAAATTTGTCATATTTTATTGTTTCACTCATATGTGAAACCTAGTAATATGGATACATCATATTTCGCAAATCGCATACGATATACCATATCGAAGTCGCTTCGTGTGCAAATGTTTTTATAAGGTTTGTTTTAGGATCGCCATTTTGAAAAAAAATGGTGGATTTGTGGTAACTTTGCTGGTTTTTCCCAATAAATCGAAAAGGATGGTGCATCAAAACATTATAGTATAGACTGAAAGAGTACATAAATTGTTTACATTTTTAGAAAAAAAAGGCAAACGGAGAAGTCTCTTTCCACTTCCTCATTACGAGGTCAGTCGAAATTCATTGTACTATTTGGATAGAGTGGTAGGACTAATGGTGTATTTTTCAAGTGATTTTTTCCAATAAGGCCTTCTTGAAAGCTCACCTTAAAAATATATATTTCTTCGGTTTTTTTTCACGTTAATAAAATAAAAAGCTCTAAAATCAACAAATTTTTAACGATAATAGTAGTTGATGCTGTGTTTACAATTCGTGTGTCAGAAGTGTACTCTCAGTTCTTTTTACTTGATAATTTTGATAGTTTTTAAGCGAGTCATGAACCTCCGAATACTTAAATAAAGAAGAATCTATGCCTTTCTATAAGCAAGTAAAACTCTAACTTTGTCTAAATTGGTCCGAATACGATACTATGATGTAAAATTCTAATTAGTACAATATCAAAACGACTCATATATGCAGTACTTTAGATGAATTGAATTTTATAAATCAAAAATCAATATCTTGTTTCATACCATCTCATCTCCCAGGCGTATCTATGAAGAAGCCAAAAAAATGTATTCTTTTTTGGTCCGTTAATTAGTATTTTAGATTTGTAGTTAAGTTTGTATAAGATCAATGTTATGGTGGTTTTTGTTACCACAAAAAAAAATCAATTTGTAAATCTAAAATTGTTGGATATTCAAATAATTATCTTAGATCTGGATTGGATTAATTCACTATTTACTCAGGTGTATGTGTTAATAAGCCAATTTGTTAAATTAAGTGTAAAGGGGTTGTTTATTATACTTTGATAAGAACCTTAAATGCCTAAATAAAAAGTAGTTAATTGATAAAATTAGAATATTTGAAATAATCTGTCATTAGTTTGAATATTTTTAAGAGCACTTCAGTTAATGTTGTACTTTAATAAATACTTCAAATACTTTAAATCAAGTGCCAAATAAAAAAACTTTTTAAACAGTTATTTATATTAAAATAGAAATACCGAAAAACAAAATACATTTGAAGTATGATATTTAAAATACCAAAAAGTATTTAAATTACATGTTACAAGTATTTTACTTTAAGTACTGGCAGCTCTCCTGACTTTGTGACTCTTTCAGTTTACGTAATATTACACCTCGTGCCACCTTGCCAGACGCTACATATAGAAATATTTTTTACCAGATGGTCAACAACATTCATACAAAATGTTTTTTAAATGTTTGCTAATTGTTTAATATCTTTTTCTCGAAATGAAGGCGTTTGACGAAAAACTAAAGAATATATTATATCTGGTAAAAAATGTTATACTGTTTCAACTTATGTTTTTATGTTTTAGCGTTCCATAAACTGTTTTGAGATAACTGTGCAAAACCAGGAAAGCTACCACAAATCCGTCATTTTTCCAAGATGGCTAAGATAGTGCGGGCCGGATAGGTAAGGTCATTTAGAGGTTGCCCAAGATGCAGAGACTAGAGCGATATTAAAACACTTATTCGTTATTTATATAAAAAAGAATGTCAGAACAACAGACAATTTTTAATTTCGGTATACAACTTATATTATATCATTGTAAGGAGTATTATATCACTATAAGAAATACAGCAACAATCTGAATTTGGCATCTTCTGGTGAAGTATTCTAGATTTACAGGCTCTTAACCCCTTCGGTAACATTTATTGAGTTGCAATAATTTTCTAGATGTTATTTAGGACCTGGTATTTAGTATAACGTAAAAAACAAAAATTCTTTTCTACAAACACTTCCACTTCATTTGCTTAAAACAACGTGACAATGCAGTAGCTTTTGCGGGCGTTACATCTCAAGGCCCAAATAATAGCAAAAATTAAAAAATTGAACAAAATAAAATATATATATATATAAATACATATATAATTGTAAGTATGTTAGATTTACCAATACAACCAACAGTGCCAGAACTGGATTGTAACGGATATCTTAATTAGCATTAGATGTTAGATTTTAATTTCTCTTTAAACGTTAAAATATTTTTTATCTCAATGCTGTGGGTGAATTGCAGCATAATATGTATTTGACGACATTGAAACTAAATGATATTTGAAACAGCAGAGTCCTGTGACTTGGAACTGCTAGTAGTGTAAACCTCTCATTGGTGGGACGTATTTATTCTATGAACAAATGAGCACAAGTGTAACTGGTCATATTTCCTTAGACCACACGAAAGTCTCAGGCACCAATTTTGTAATTTGTCTGACCGAAAGCAGCAATACAGGTCAGTATAAAATATTACGTGAGGATAGAGAAGATAATATTACGGAAGTACACAATTTAAGTGGTAAAAGGAAATGTTTAAACATATACAGAATTTCCCGTAACGTTTTTGCACGTACCACAACTTTAGTAGTTTATCTCTATATCGCACTTAATGCTTGCACACAATTTGAAGCAGTGGCGGCTCGAGGGTGAAAAAGTAAGTGAAGTGCAAATGAAGCCAAAAATATATCGAATTTTTTTGTTTTTTCCAGAATTTTTTTTATATGTGGAATGGGTAGAATATTTTTTACGACTTACCTACATTTTGTATACTAAATCAATTCTCCTATCTTTCATAGCAGCAAATTTATTTATAACATCCTCATAAAATGGATTTAGTTGCCCTCTCTCCTCCAGAAATTCCTTTTGAATTGAAATATTGCCTAGAGAAGTAAGCCTTTCGTGAGATATTGTATTTCCTAAATAAGTTTTTACACGTTTGAGGCAAGAAAAACTTCTTTCCACTGAAGCACTTATCGACGGTATTGTCAAAATAAGGTAAAACACTTTATATGCTTTGGCTAAAATATCTTTATTTTCATTAATTTTTTTCACTTTCTCTTGCAGCGATATATTCCAATTACTGTCACTGGCAAAAATGAGACCATGCTCATTTTTAAGTTGTTGACTTTTTGAAAATATTTCCCCATATAACTGTAACAAATTTTCAAACGGGCCAGTCGAAAAATTTAGCTATATTCGGAGAATGTAGCAGAATCTACCAAACACAAAAATGTAAGTTTTTCACAGTCTTGAAAGCTCATTTCCATTAAAATATGGTCCAATATTTCATAAAAACTGGGTTCTATACTTAGCCCTAATTTCTTCAAGTGAAAGCTTAGCAAGCTTACGTTTGTAATGATTTATTTCTGTAATAGAATTTGCTTTATTAAACATGGTAATAAAAAAATTTTCATTTCTTTTTTTACAGAGCGCCTCACGACAGCGTTTTACATTGAATATGCAAAAATGAATGTCAAGCGATTTTTTTTGAAGAACGCAAATAGTATGTCCGTAATTGAAAAAATGTCATTAAAAACTAATGCCAGAAACGTGAATTCAAAATCGTTCATCTCACCTAAAAATCCTCTCGCAAGCCGGATTGCTTTTTCATCAGATGTGTCACAGTTTATAATAAATTCAAAGACGTCTTTTAATTTATTCCAGTCTTGAACAATCACATTTACTAACTTCGAATTTGAAGACCAACGAGTTTCTGCAATTGTTGGAATACGCCTCGTAGATGCAGATGTAAGAGTATACGTTCGTTTGGCTGAGTGATGAAAAAATGAGGGAATACCACTAAGACTTGCAAAAAAAATTCGACATTTGGAAATATTTTTAAACTTTGCTGCATCATAAGATTAAGACGATGCCCAAGACAATGGACAAATACAGCCTGCGGTGCTTTTTCTTTTTTTTTTTTGAAGGCCATTTAGATGGCCAGGCATCACACTTGCGCCATCGTAACATTGCTCTATTAATTTATGTTTATAGTCAAATTGGTCCAAAATTTGATCCAATAGAAAATATAAATTCTCCGATGTTCTATCGGAGCTGACATTATAAAATCCTAAGAATCCCTCGACTACTGAACCTTCTGAATTAACGTATCTTAAATTTATGGAGCACTGGGAGGTTTGCGTAATATCAGTGGTGTCATCCACTTGCACAGAAAAGAACTGTGTGTCCATTATGTCATTTTTTACATGATTATTTAAATAATCCGAAATGCATTTAATTATTTCGTTTTGAATAGTTTTCGAGTCACCAGTAAAAACATTTTTAATTCTTTCGTGATGATCTTTTAATTCTTGGGAACTTCTCGATATTAATAACCCAAAAGCTTTTTAAAATTCCCACTATTTATTGACACGCTGCTCTCATCATGGCCGCGAAAGACTAACTCTTGTTTTGAAAGGTACAAAACTGCCTCAATTACCAAGCACATAAATAGTCTATTTAATCGGACGTTTTCGTTAAAATGTATTTAATATAGTTTAGCATTTTATTTTAAGTGTCATCTTTGATTTTTTACAAATGTTTTTAGCATTAATTCGCATTTTAAATGCTTCGCCGAGTCTTCTTGTTTATGTAAAGACCTTCATATATTTAACATACCTGCAAATCCTTCCTTATTCCAAACTGAATATTTATTGGAAACTAGTAAACAAGGCCAGCAAAACAATTTTTGTAATATTTGACTACTACATAACCATTTGTACGCCGAAAACTAGGATGACGATTAAATTCTGATCTTGTTCCTTCCATCGATTAAATGGAGTTTCCAAAAAAATGCAAACCACATCCGTGATCGGATTCATCAATAATGTAAATTAATAAACCCGACACCAAATAAAGTTGTAACAACACCATAAATAAATATAACACAAAACAGTCAAGTAAACTGCAAAGGAACTAACCGGTTGCAGCGAAATCCGCGAAAATAAAAGTGAAACTGAACGACACGTGGGTGTAGTGTACTGCATCAGCAATTCACCGAGAGCGTTGTATGGCGCTGGTTAACATTATTCTTCCATGTGCTCGACGTCATCACGAACGCGTTGTCATGACAACGTAGTAGGAAAAACGTAAACTAAACATAGCACCTCCAGCAAAGTCGAAGCGGTTTGCGCCACTGTTTTAGTTGTTATAGTAAAGTTCGATTGAAAGTTTTAAAAAGACATGCCGCCAAAGCTCAAGTAAAATATTTATTCGAGATGT
The DNA here is from genome assembly GCA_030620095.1 of Kuschelorhynchus macadamiae. Classification (NCBI taxonomy): domain Eukaryota; kingdom Metazoa; phylum Arthropoda; class Insecta; order Coleoptera; family Curculionidae; genus Kuschelorhynchus; species Kuschelorhynchus macadamiae. The sequence continues at coordinate 1,059,211 of JAUTXW010000329.1, forward strand.
ACAATATATTTTTTGCCAATTAGGTAAATAAATGAATGTAAAAACTTAAATTTTAAGAGATATATAATAAATACAGTTAAATGTTTGCTTGTTTATTTTTCCTGGTGAAGTAGCACTTCACCTACTTTACCTGAATAGCCGCCACTGATTTGAAGTTAATCTAATAAGTAGTTTTTCAAGCTGATTTTTTAAATATTTTATTTGTGCACCATTTTGTTTTGCAATATTGGATTCATACCGAAACGTTAACAATTCATTCCTCATGTAACACTTGATTTTTGTACAAACTTTGGGGGAAATTAGATAATTATTTTTTTAGTAATAGTTTTCTTAATGTTTCACTAGGCTGCCATCTTGCTCCGGCATATTGTATTTTTATCAAAATATTACCAGGTCATCTCCATGTAATTCTTAATTTTTTGACTAAATTTTGAAATCATTCTGGTAAATAGTTTTTAAGCTATGCTGCGAACTGACAGACAGACAGGCCGACAGACGGACCCACGGAATTGATAATACGCATCTAAAACGACGCTAAAACGTGAAGATATGTAAAACTTAAGAGAGTGATTTTTTCACGATTACAAACATTTTATTTGGCCGCCATTTTGTTCCGCCATCTTGAATTAGTACCACACTTTTACTAGTCCATTTCTAAACCACAGTTAGTCATGCCACACAATTTAAAATCAATCCATTAAGTAGTTTTTCAGATAGAATTATTAAATATTTTATTAAACTGCCATTTTGTTTGGCCATCTTGGATTCGTACCAAAAATTTACCAGTTGATTTCTACATAATACTTTTGTACAAAATTTGAAAAAGTGAATAAACAGTTTTTTGTAATTTTTTAAGATTTCACTCGGCCGCCATATTGGATTTTAAAAACAATCGGGTAAGTAATTTTTAGCTATGCCGCGAATTAGACAGACCGACGGAATTGAGAAAAGATGGTTTTCGGCATCCAGGAACACTGTACGTAAAGATCTGAAAACATCTCGGAGGGTGATTTTTTTCACGATTACAATAATTACCTTTTACGAGGAAAGTAAAAATGCACTTACTTAGTACAAAATAAATTTAAACACTAAAAAATAAGCTTATTCTTAATTTTTTTAAAATACTTCAATTTAAAAATCGGGTAATAATAAATGTTTTATATTTTTTTTCACTTCTTGTTTTACTGAAAAAGAAACTTACTCCTATATTTTTAATGACACCTTGTATATTTCTTACAGTCATTTTCGTAGTAAAATTACCTATTTCAAGATGTATCACATGCTGACTTTTATTTTTCAAAATGACTATAAAATATGCATTTATTTTAAATAAAATCGTCACCTTAAAAATTAAGGCTAGCATGCGAAGTATCTTAAAAACGTGATTTGAGGGCGAAAATGACTGTTAAAATATACAAGGGGCCATTGAAATACTGTAGTTTAATGCTCTTTCGATTAGGTGAGAAGCGAAAAAAAAATTAAAAATTCTCTTAGTACAATCAAAATGATTTTTAAATCGAGAAGTTTTAAAAAATGAAGAAATAAGTTTATTTTGGACTGTTTGAAACAATTGTTTTATAAGTAGTGTCGGCATTTTTTGTATAAAGCGGTAATATTAAATTTTCAAAAAACAGCTGTCCAGCCGCAATTTTAAAAACACTTGAAATATTTCGTTGGAAAGCTAATTTGAGGCTGAATAGGATAGTCCATAAAAATATAGAGGTTCCTATTTAAAATAAAAAAGTCCGTAAAACCTGAACTCTTGACTCCTGACTTTCGTTGGTAGCAATAATAAAAAATAAAATATATTAACATTATTGCTCCCAACGAAAGTCAGGAGTCAACAGTGTAATTCAATGCAGCTCGTGGTATTAGTCAGCATAGTAGTTGCTTCTGCGATTGTATGTTGTGCCTTTGGCCTAGATGGGCCCTATTATTTTATTTTATCTATAAACCATATTAACATTTAATCTTAATATTCAAATATATATATATAAAAGTCCGAATAAGCTACTGTGTATTGAAACACGTCATGTTGTTTTAAACAAATATAGTAAATATAAGTGTTTGTAAAAATAGTTTATATTTTTTACATTTTACCAAACATTATTATGGATTTCTATCGAGTATCAGCTCACTCACATAACCGTATTATGATGATCTGGAATATATGAGAAAAAAGACGGGTGTAGGCAAAATTGTTCCTATTGATTTTGAATAAATTGCACAACAATTTAGTTTTTTTATGATATTTCTGATTATACTTCTAAATGCATTTTGAGGTTGGTATTCTTTCAAATTGCTTCTTTTCTCAATCTTTCTAAATTGTAATATGATTTTTGTATATTTTTTTGTTGCTAAGAATACTTTAATTCACAACAATTTTAAGAAATGTACCTTTCAACAGATACATGAAAACACTGAATTCACTGTTGCCATGTCTACAAAAAGTTAAGGTAAATGATTCAATTTAATTTATTTGTGTAAAATGTCTTTTTCTTCATGTTATGTATTTAGGTTTTTAAAAATAATTCTCATTCAATATATATATATATATATATATATATATATATATATATATATATATATATATATATATATATATATATATATATATATATATATATATATATATATATATATATATATATATATATATATATATGTATATTATATATATATATCGGGGATTCGACCAAAAAGTCTATAGTACACTTATTTTCTAACAGCAAAGCTTTCGAAATAATTCATTTCTTCTTCAGAGCTATTAATTAAAATGAAAAGACAATTTTGAGGGAATTTTCAGAAAATATAAAATATAAAATTGGATAGATTTTAACTACTAAAAGTATGACAAAAAATTTCTTGTCATTACTTGACAAATTTTTATATTTTATATATATATATATATATATATATATATATATATATATATATATATATATATATATAAAATAATAAATTTGTCAAGTAATGACAAGAAATTTTTTGTCATAATTTTAGTAGTTAAAATCTAACCAATTTTATATTTTATGTTTTCTGAAAATTCCCCAGAATTTATTCGCTTCTCTATATAGGGATCTTGGCTCCTATTATACCTACAGCAAAGGTTAGGTTAGGTTCTAGAGGAAACTTAGCACATTCGATATCCGGTTTCAGATTCATGATAGGTCAATTTGTTTTGAAAATATCGGCGAAAAAACGAAAATGGCGGATTTCGTTTTTCGCCAGAAAATCCAAAACGGTAAATTTGATAGCTGTTAAAATGTGACATTATTCGGACACTTTTTTAAGACGAATAAGGTGGCGTCTGCGACATGTCTCCATCGTCTTTTGTTATCCCGCAACCCGCCTCAACTTTCATTTTTTTTATGGCCGCCACATTGGATATTTCAATTTTTGGAAGGAGTGTCTAGTGATGTATCACAAGTGATAAAAGATTTAAGTATCATCGAAATATCACACTTCCTAAAGTTAGGTCTCAATATTTTCTAAGGAGGTCATGATTTATTTGTCACAAGGTTACATTAATAAGTAATGTATGAAACGTATTGCATTTTCAATACAACATGAACGTAAAAAATATAAGTAAGTTCTTATCTACTTCGTATCTGGGTTACATTAATTTACAGATTTGCAAAATGACGTCCATTCACATCGAGACATATTTGACACTTGATGACTGTTTCGCGTACAACCCTGGCAAGTGTATTTCTGTTAATATTTCTAAATGTGACCAAAACTCGTTGTCTCAGGATTTCTATGGTCGCAGGGGGATCAAATTCATAGACCTCATTTTTCGTGTGACCTCAGAGGTAGAAATCCAAGGGGGAGAGGTCAGTGGATCTAGCAGGCCAAATATTGGATCATTTAAGGAAATAATTGTTTCATCAAAATGCTCTCTTAAGAAGTTTCTGACTTGAATGGTGTTGTGAGCCCGACATCCATCCTGTTGAAACCAGGTTCTTCTAAACTCATCTTCGGTTAGAGTAGCTCGTAAAGCCGGCACAACCTAATTTCGCAAAAGCGCTAGGTATCTCTGTCGTTTAGGTTGTAGTCAAACAAAAATTGCCCTAAAGTCAATTTCCTGAAATAATTAATAATTTATAAATAGGTGCCCAATTACAAAAGGTAAGTTAGATTAAATTACCAATGATCCCACACCAAACGTTACTTCCAAATCTGATCTGTAGACGTTTCTCTGCCACTTGGTGAGGGTTTTCCACAGCCCAATGATGACTATTGTGCGTATTAAAAACTCCACAATTCGTAAACCTAGTCTCATCGGAACACAAGACATGATTTACAAAATCGCGATTTTCATTACACTTCCTAGTATAGTGTGTGTAGCTTCTGTGAGTGGTATCACTCACAGAAGCGTAGTCGTCTTGGAAAATCAGTTTCCCTAAGTCTTTGAACTATTATGAGTTAGTATGGATGGTACGTATTCTTTTTTAACACTGTATGTACCGTTGATTTTGGCACATAAATTTCCTGTTCTACAGTTCTTACCGATGGACTAGGGTTTTCGTTGATAGCTTGTAATATGTTTCTGTCGCGATTTTCATTGTCAATAATGTATCCGTTTCTAGGTTATTCGAAGGCCCCATGGTTAATTAAATTAACTATGATTTTTCTGAATTGGGTTTTATGAGGCTTCCGTCGTTCGGGGTACATCTCCAAATACCTTGATGAGGTAATGTCGGCGTTTCTGTGTGACTGCAAGTACAGCGCTAACATGTCAAACTTTTCTTCATTTGAATAGGGAATACCGGCCATTTTCAACAAGTCTCGACAATTTGTGTATCAGATTTATCATTTTGTTGAGAGAAAGGCGTACTACTTATTAAAACACAACTTTGATACTTTGAATTATTTAACGTCAAAGTCAAATCCCATTTTTTGTTACAAATAAATCACGATCAACGTTGATCTTAGATTCTTATTCAGTATATTCAAAAACCCCTCTAGATCAAATTTAAACAAAATAAGTGTTTTTCAATTTTTGTTTATTTTTACTATCTTTATTGCATTTAGGACAAAAATTGCTCTAAGACGTTCTTTATAAAAAAAACGTCCAAGTTCTTTAAGGTTCTGATATTGTGTGTTAAAAATGTCTTATTATTAAAATTGTCACTTAATGTCGGAGAGTAATTTTCTTATTCAATTTCAATAAACACGGTAAAAATTAAAAAATGGAAATTAGTCTGTTTGTTAAAACAATGGGTTACGAAAATTTTGCTTAAAAAATGCATATATTAAAAGGGCGTATCTTCGTTTCTGATAATCCTAAATAAGAATCTAAGATCAAAATCTCCATAAAAAAATCGCTAATATTTTTGTCTAAAATTTTACATTTTTTTTGCCACCCAGGTTCACACGCCAATAAGCGATGTCTAAGTTGAGTGTATCAAAACAATCAGATTTTAAACCATACAAAGCACCAGAATTTAAACTAATCTGGTAAATACTTTCTGAGATGCTGGGGTGTACTTAAGAGAAGTGGATCACACTGTATATATATATATATATATATATATATATATATATATATACTACTGTGCAATTTCTCAAAATTTAAGTTAATTAATTGTTGTAAATGCCCATAAGTTTTAAACAAAATGGTTTATTTTTTTAAGCGTCACACACATTACATCAAGTTAGACGTAAAGTTATTTCAAATTTTCATCACAGTTAGAGCTTTTAATTTAAGATTTCGTTATTTGTGTTACCAGTAATCGATATTAGAAAAAAATTGTATTACATATTCTCAGCATTTGTCAAAACTTTGTACGGACTTGATTGGGCAATTATAAATCAGGGGTGTTAGAGATAACTATTGATTATTTCTTTTCTAAATTTTGAGAAATAAATCTGGTTTGAAAATAATCTCAACATTATTTAGTGAACAAACGTTTAGTGACTAAGAAAAGTAAGTGAAACCTTTACACACATATTTCAAATAAAAGTAATACCCTGTAAAAAAAAATCGTCACATTTTCATATAGCACAACATTTTAAATTGGGCGCTCTAGACATTTGGGAGCCCGAAGCGAACAGCGCCCTCCCCTCTTAGTCCGCCACAAATTCAAACGAAGAAATAGTTTACGCTTCGGGTTACTAGCCGGATATAGGTATTAAAAATTAGTTATTCTTTACTTCTTAAAGAATAAGGTTTTACTACAATGAATTAATTTTTATTCCTTATCTTATAAAATTTAAAAAGCTTGTTACTTCCCTCTAAAAGGGAAGTATTTTAATCGAAAAAAGGCACCCTTCAAGATTTTTTCAGATCTTTACGTTTCAGGGTCCATAGACGCCGAAAAATATGTTTTCTCAATTCCCTCGGCAAGTCTGTCTGTTCGCGGCATGGCTAAAAAAATTACTTTTCCGGGTTACTTCAACTTTTGGCAAAAATTAAGGGTCATATGGGGATGACCTGATAACATTTTGGTAAAAATCCAAAATGGCGCAGCAATCTGGCGGCCTAGTCTAAATGTTAAAAAAGTATTACTAAAAAACTGCTTATTCAATTTATCTCAAATGTTGTACAAAAATCAAGTATTATGTAGGAATCACCTTGTAAAATTTTGGAACGAATCCGAGTTGGCGGAACAAAATGGCGGTTTAACAAATTATTTAAAAATTCAACCTAAAAAAATACGTAATGGAGTGATTTCAAATTATTAAAAATGAACTATGGAATTGTGGTAGAATTCAAAATGGCGGAACAGAATGACGGCCAAATAAAATATTTGTTCTCGTGATAAAAATCACCCTCTCACATATCTTCACGTTTCACCGTCCCTAGATGCCAAAAAATATGTTCTATCAATTCCCTTGGTCCGTCTGTTAGGCGGTCTGTCAGTTCGCGGCATAACTTAAAAACTACTAGATTGACTCCAAGCATTAGACAAAAAGTAAGGATTATATGGGAATGGCCTGGTAATATTTTAGTAAAAATCCAATATGCGGGAACAAGATGGGGGCCTAGTGAAACGTAAAAAAAACATATTACTAAAAAAACTAATTATTAAATTTACTTTAAATGTGTTACATAGAAATGGACTGGTAAAATTGTGGTATGATTTACTTATTACACTCTGTATTTCGAAAGCGAAGCATTTGTAGGCCGATATTTAAATGATTATTTTTTAATTTATGAGACAGATTACTTATCAGAATGTTGGACATTATTTAATTTTAACTAATTTACACCCTACATATAAACTTTATATTGCCTGTATGTGTATTTACCCGGTATTGTATGAAATACTATTGATAAAGAAAGACATATTAAGGAACAATATACTTAAGGAGTGCCAATAATTGGTAATGCAACGAAAAATATTTTCTGCTTCAACAAAATTCAGCAAACTAAAATAATTAAAATTACTCTGACTCTATATCGCTAATATTTCAACAAAACTAAAAAACCGTCTCAAGCTTCCAAAATAACCCCTTAAAAATGAAAAAGAAAATGTCTACCCTAACTTTTTCTGGTCGAATGTCTTCTTTAGAAAATAATGTTTGCTTTAGGAAGCGAAATAGCGGATTTTATACCAGACATTGTGCCGACATGACTTAATGTCTTTCTGAAAAATGGCTCTTCAGATCAGAGTAGAAAAAAACAACATTAGTGTAGTTTTATTTGACAATTTAGAATCTTTGAAAAGAATAACTGGGATATAACATGCGAGCCACAGGTAAAATTAAAAAAACATTATAATTTAACAAGTTTTTATAGTTTCTCAAATAGCTATTTTAATTATTTTCACTGGCGTAGCTATCGGGATTGTTGGGGTTGCAATTCAACTCGGCGCTAAATCAAAATTAGCACCGTAGTCGCCAATCTTTTTTAACAAGTATTTTAATAAATTGTAAAACATATCTGTTTTAATATATTCTACTTAATATATTTTATGGTTGTCCTATTTTCAATTTTTCTGTCGTTAAATGTAATTCTTAAAGTTCATCAGAGCAGAAAATGTAATTTTGTTAAATATTCCAATTCATTCAAAACGCATTCGAAGAACTTTGTAAATTGCCTCACAACTATAATGAAATTCGATCTGAGCTTCGGATTTGGCAGCCACTTGGAGTACCGAAACCTCTTTTTATCAAAAATGGCAAAAAGTTACAAAGAAGTTCTGTGGTGAATTCTGGGCTGACAAAAAGTTTAGATCAAAGCGTCATGGCTGTAGAAAAATTGACTTTCTGGTTTTGAAAATATTGTAGGTAAATTTAGAATATTTAAATATTCATATACAGGGTTATTCACGCAACCCGTTCATTAAAAGTTTTTGATGATGCCATTTAGATAAAAATTTCAAATTTTGGGATTAAGATAAGGTCAAGGGGTACTTATTTTTTTAAATATTTTCAACTTCCTGTCACTTCCGGTTTAACCGGAAGTTGGTATCAACTTGCTTATTTTAAATGGAACACCCTGTATTTTATGATATTTTTGGATTCTACGGAGAATTTTAATACGATTATAGTAGCATTTCCTATACCTAGGTTCAAGCGTTCTTAAGATACTTGACCTTGAACCAAAAATGAGCCTTCGGGGTACCAAATTTTAAAATCTCATATTTTTGGAAGTTTTGAAGATATAATCTTCATATTTTGCAGACGATCGGTAAATAATCTTAGGTTTCTATTTTTTTTATTGAATTTGTCTATTTTTATACAGGGTGTCCTACATTCAGCGGCAAACATTCACATTTTCAAAGCCGCTAAAGTCCGTTTTTTTAAATGGGACACCCTATAACTTTATGCACTATCAAATGTAGAATTTAATTTTCTATCGAACTGTATTAAGATTCCCTATACCTATTCGTAACCATTTTCGAAATAATCAGGTTTTTATTAAACTATCATATGTATTTGTTAAAGTTATAAAAAATGTAATAAATTGTTTACATTATTTTTAACCATATCTACTAAGTTCGAAACTGTTCTAAACTTGTTTTAGTGAACTTAAAAATTATAGCAATCTAACAATCAACAATAAATAAATAAAATAATAAAATTGAATTATAACAAATGTTCTATATGCTGTCCGTTCATTTGAAGACACATTTCAATTTTTCTTTGTACAGTTGCTGTGGGACGTTGAATTTGTCAGTTTTCTGATTCGGCAAAAGCTGTTATAATAATAAAATATCTAGGGGTGTTAAATCAGGCGATCGCGGGGGCCATCTCCAAGGGCCATTGGGGCCAATCCAGCGGTCTTCAAAAATTCGAGATAATTGGAGATAAACTGCAGCGGAATTATGTGCTGGTGCCCCATCTAATTGATATCAATAATTTTGCAGATCACCAATAGGAATTTCTTCTACGAATTCAGAAACCGTCCCTCGTAGAATTTCCAAATACTTATCACTGTTTAAATTGTCTTCATAAATACAGTACCGCACCTGATCATTTAATACTATACCGAAAACATTGAAGCTAAACCTTTCTTGAGAACTAGTTTCGCGTAAAGCGTGCGGATTTTCTGCTGCCCAGAAATGTTCGTTTCTTCTATTTGTTATTCCTTCTCTAGAAAATTTCGCTTCATCGGTCCAAAATATTTTTGAGGGTCCTCTTGGATTTTCAAAAACATGAATTCGCAAAATTCTACTTGTCGGACGTCATCACCAGGTCTCAAGGCTTGCACGTTTTGGAAGGAATAAGGGTGAAGGGTATTGAAGTTTGCGGGTTTGCCTGGAAATAAGCTAATGTGTTTATTACGTTATCCTCGGCATTTGTCACTGGTTTCGGAACATTTTTTGTAACTTTAACCTTGCCAAAACGCAAAAAGTTCGTTTCAATCCTCTTGAATTCATTGGCGGCAAATCAAAACATTCTCCATGAATATAAAATAGATTGAGAATATCAGCGTTTGAGTATTCTTCCATTTCGATTTAGAAGATTTAGTTTATCACTGACAGCTTTGGATATTGGATCTCAATTGTTTTTCCATGGCTCACCATTGGAACATGTAAACATTTAAGCAAATACATACGATATTTTTATAAAACCCAATTATTTCGAACATGGTTACGAATAGGTATAGGGAACCTTAATACAGTTCAATAGAAAATGAAATTTTACATTTGATAGTCATAAAGTTATAGGGTGTTTAATTTAAAAAAACGGACTTTAGCGGCTTTGAAAATGTTAATGTTTGCCGCTGAATTTAGGACACCCTGTATAAAAATAGACAAATTCGATAAAAAAATGGAAACCTAAGATTATTTACCGATCGTCTGCAAAATATGAAGATTATATCTTCAAAACTTACAAAAATATGAGATTTTAAAATTTGGTACCCCGAAGGCTCATTTTCGGTTCAAGTTCAAATATCTTAAGAACGCTTGAACCTAGGTATAGAACATGCTACATAAAATAGCATTAAAATTCTCCGTAGAATCCAAAAATATCATAAAATACAAGCAAGTTGATACCAACTCCCGGTTAAACCGGAAGTGACAGGAAGTTGAAAATATTTCAAAAAAGAAGTACCCCTTAACCTTACCTTAATCCCAAAATTTGAAATTTTTATCTAAATGGCATCATCAAAAACTTTTAATGAACGGGCTACGTGAATAGCCCTGTATAAGTAAACGTAATTAAAACAAAATAGAATTTAGATATAAAGCGATTTTTATGCGAAAGGAAACCTAGATACGCAGGTCATACTCACTTAATTACACACATTAATAGGACTTCTTTTTTGGATATAGGTTTATATGCAAAATCAAACAATGGGATTAACTTGACGTTTCGCCTATCATAGTAGGCTTTCTCAAAAATTGCTCATTCCTTTATTTTTTTGGTATATAAGGTTTTCCTTTCCTATCTACAATTAATTTAAAAAACATTTAGTGGCCTAATTATAAAAAGACATTTATTATTTTCTGAAACTAATTTAAAATTTTATACTATTGACAAATAATTATTACAAAATTAATAAAATGTGGTTACATACCTCCATAACCATATTTTATTAATTTTGTAATAATTATTTGTCAATAGTATAAAATTTTAAATTAGTTTTAGAAAATAGTAAATGTCTTTTTATAATTAGACCACTAAATGTTTTTTAAATTAATTGTAGATAGGAAAGGAAAGCCTTATATACCAAAAAAAAAAATAAAGGAATGAGCAATTTTTGAGAAAGCCTACTATGATAGGCGAAACGTCAATTAATCCCATTGTTTGAATTTGGAAATAAACCTATAAACAAGAAAGAAGTTCAATTAATATATACCGGGTTTAAGAAACAAATTGAATAATATATATATATATATATATATATATATATATATATATATATATATATATATATATATATATATATATATATATATATATATATATATATATATATATATATATATATATATGTTACGTTCTTAACAAGATTCTTTTTTTCAGGGAAAGTTGTAGAGTCAATACACCGTTCGTCAAAAAATACGCAACATTAGGATATCTCTAAGCCATAATAACGATCAGCGTAGTATCCAAATACGACGACTGTGGTTATTATTAACAGAACAATGATTTGTTGGAAATCATTTGTTAAAGATGAGAATACTTCTAGCTTCACGAAATAAGTAAGATGAAAGGCTAGGAGGTGTAAGTAATTCTTGTAGAATGTAGTATCCCAAATTGTACTCAGAAGTTAGAGACATGTGAATTTTCAGAGTATTAGAATAAATAGGCTAAATTTACCCCAAAGAGTCTCCTCCTAGCCTATAGTGCGAAAATTAAAAATATGTTTGGGGCAGTTGTTTTTAAAAATTCCAAAATACTGCTTCCCTTCTTTTGAGTGTCCTGAATGTAAAATTTCAATGGCTATTCCAACAGTTGTAAAAATGCAGACTAATTTTAGTTTTTATACTTAACATGAACTGATCGAAAACCAAAGAACAATAGGTAGTTACAGAGATTTATAGTATATACTTTACTGAAATATATTTTAATAATAAAATGACGAATTAACAGCGTTTTAAGTATTTACCTTTAATTCTCAAAATTCATAATCATTCTAATTATATAACAATTTAAATGCAAATCAAGTTCAGGTTTTATTTCTTATTCAAGATAATATCGACAATCATGCATTTAGTTGAATAAAAAAAAACAATTTTTTTAAACAACGGCTCTTTATAATATTCTGTTAATAAAGTACGGAGACATGTTTGTTTATATAGTATTCAAGGGAATTGAAGGCTTTTGGTAAAAAAAAAAGATAACAGGGTCGAGATAACTAAAAAACTATTTTTTAAAAACTGTGTGTTTTTAAATGTCACAGAATTGCATTTGACAAAACTGACGTATCCCTGATATCTGATCTCACATAGCTGCAATATATATATATATATATATATATATATATATATATATATATATATATATATATATATATATATATATATATATATATATATATATATATATATATATATATATATATATATATTTATATATATATATATATATATATATATATATATATATATATATATATATATATATATATATATCAATTATATGTCAAATATGTTATTGACAGCTTGAGATTTAATAAGCACATTGAAAAATAAATATGCATTATTTTGTCAAATGTTATTAAAAATATATGTCTTTTAATGTTCATTATACATTTATACGGGGTCTACAAATATTATTGTGTTCAAATATGTATTATAAGAATCCTTTTAAAACGATATGTAAGCAAAGACAGGTTTTTAAAATGACAAATTTAATAATCTACTTTTGCAATCACATTTTCAAATCAGAGCTGGCATAATTAATGACATTAAAATTTGTTTACAAATGTAGAACGCAATAAGTTAAAATAAGGTAAAACAGGCCCTTAGCCAAAGGGGTTTCGGACCTTCGTTTGGTCACATAATTTAATCTACGTTAAAAATTAGCTTTGCATCTGATTGGTTCAATTGAAACCACAAAAATAAAAGTATTGACTTTTACTGCTGAAGTCGATCGGAATGTCGAGCCTTAGTTTATAATGCCAATTTTGGACGGTTTGAGTGTATCGGATGCGTTTAATCAGATCGAGATTGCCCGTTAGAAACTTGGTCATGGTAAAACTACTTTTTATCGTGGGTCATTTTTTTAGTAGACCCTCTTATATGAAACACTTAATAATTTAAGAGGATAATGAAGTGAATTTAAATTCTTGATCACATGATATCTGCAATGTGAGGTCGATGTGGTCATCAACAGAAACTTTATTAACGTAGCAAACAAGCCAAGTTTAACCTTGAAAGACACGTTTTATTTTATCAAGAAAACCATTGTGTTTTTTTGAAAAAAAGGTATTTATATTTTATAACAGAATATCGGAAAGCTTTTTAATAAACAAAAAGATAAACTATTTTGAAATAGGAAAAATAAAATATGAACAAATGCTGCAATAATCTTTACGAAAAAACAACATTCTTCTAGTGAAAAAATTTTTTCCTCGGTTGATATTTTTTAGTTTTTGAAATAATTGTAGACCCTGAAAATATATGGAATTGGAAAGAAGAATATTTGCTCGGTGCTGGATTTCTTAATTAGCAGTTGAGATAAGTGGGTCCCACTGCTTCAACTCGTATATTTTTTTCAGAGAAATTTTAAAAAGAACTATATTTTTATGATAACAAAAGATGAAGTAATATAAAACTATAGTTTTAAATAAAAGTAGAATGAATGTTCAACTAGCTTTATAATATTTCTTATTGCTTTGAATTTTGAATACATATTTTCATATACTTATTATATGATAAAAAAATAGTCATTACCAAATTAGTTTTTAAAAATCGCTGTAGTTTTTAAAATTTCTCTCAACAATAAGCTAAAATAATTATTATCGAAATCATTGTGTACCTACCTTAAGTGTAGTTAATTTTTAATTATTAAACGATAACAATTTTTGCTATCATCAGATGCATTTTCTATAAACTCAATAATAGCAAAATAAGATTTAAATAATGCCCATATTTTAATATTATCTTATCTAGGTTAAGAGAATATAGGCCCTAAAAGTAATAATTATAATAGAGGACTACCTATCAATATGTAGATACTCATAGACATAATAACACAGAGATCCTACATCTTGTGCTGTTTCATTCACAAACGTTTGTGTGATGTGATTTGATGCAACTATTAAAGTTAATAAACATGTACTGCCAGTAAGTATGACAAAGTAAAAAATATCTATTCTCCTTGTCGGATCTCACAAAAGGCAACAATGTAAAGTTATGATAGACTTCTTTTCTTCTTGCCATTGACATATAAAATAGCACAGGCCATGAGCGGGGTCTGGTACGTTTTAATACACCTCGATTTTTAGATTTATTATATTTAAACAACAAACAAACGTGGATGAGGCATTAATTTTTTGTTAAAATAAATCACAAAACTTTCCTTAAATAACCAACAAATTTGCGCTGCTTTTCCAATGATAAAACTGTCAATTATAAAGTTTTTGATAAAATACAGAAGCATATATAAATTATATGCTCCATTGCCAAAGTTACTTGGTTTTATTCAAATATACAACAAACAGTATTTCTAAATTTAAGCAAAACGGTTTAACGATAGTTTTATTTACAAAGTTGGTGCTAACCTAACCCGGTATGAATCACAGAACCCTAAATCGCTTTAATTTAATAATAATAATTGTTTTAAAAAAAACCTGTTTTAATGTAGGACCCCGACTTTTGTTGTAGCGCTGCCGCGCGTTTTCTTTACAGCGGCCCTAACCAATCCTAACCTAAAAAATACCAAAATTACTAACGATAATAAAACCAAAGAAATGCCCAATTTCCATTCCCACAAAATATGTGTAGAAATGGTTGCCTACTTAATGTGAAACTGACCCTAAATATTTTGGCTTGATGGTGCCTCCGCGGTATCGCGCTCTGGCTCCTAACATGGTGCTAACGCGGTACCAATCGACCTAATTCCTTTCCACTCTGACTCTTAACAACCCATCTATAAGAAAAAAAAATTACTCGCACATCAAAGAATATAACAAAATTTACTTTGGAAACAGCGCTTTCTGGCTGACTAAATGACATGTAGTTAAGTTAGCAGAATCTAGATACAAAACAAACTTCATATTTCAGGTATTCTGTTAGAGAATTATTCATATCGGTAATTTATAAAAAAAACAATTCAAATTTAATAAATGTATACTAGAAATAGAAAAATGTTTCAAAATACATATATATTAACTTACCACAACAATCACATGCATAAAATGTAACAGAATTTCAAGTAAAATGTGTTAAAAATGATGTAGTGCGACTTAACAATAAATTATAATTTGTATTATGAGTATTTTGTAAAAAATTGTAATGTATCCAAGCTTTTTTTGCTTAAATGTAGTCAATTAGAGGTAAGCTTCCTAATAAAACCAGAAAAAGGTCAAAAATCGAGATATATTAAATCCTACCAGAACCAAAATCTGTTATCACAACGGGCATATTTAATAACATACCTAATCTATTTTTGTACATTACACTGTTTACTTTGTTCTGCCTACCAAACAACGTGCCTCTCAGTATTTTAAAACAATTTGTTGTAAGAATTGTATATTTTATGTCACAATATGCATAAAGGGATATGTATACCTGTGTTGTATCTACATACATCGTTTTTGCCTCGGAATTTCTAAATATGTAGCTGAGGCAAAAAAGTACAGATAATTTTACTTTCTATAGAATGATAAAATAAGTTATAGGGTCTTGTAAACAATTAAACCCACGGAATTTGATAATATTTTAATATAAAATAGAAGGTTTACCTTCATTTAACTGTTTTAAGAAAATAAAAGAAATAGATGAACCACTTTTTCTATTAAAAAAACCAAAAAGAAATTCGATATTTTCACTATGTTCCAATGCGCCATATTCCTTAATATGACAATTTGAAGAAAGGCTATCTTGCATTGTTGCCAAACTTACATTATTGTATTGTATTAAATTTTTCATGGTTGTCTCCCGACAGTAACGCATTTGGACCCCTGTGCCGATCCCAAATATTAGACCTTCGCCAGTGATTATATTAGGGCTTTAATGATGATGCCTACGGCGCCTAACCTGGTGCTAACCCAGTACCAATCTACCTCGTGCGGTCAACACTAATCAACAGGCGGGTGCATCACTGGCGGAAACATTCTATATAGTAATTGATAAATAATCAGGTAAAGTTCCTACCTGTAACTGTGGTATATTGTTCGTATTTGCGTCAGTTTGTAGAACTTGACCAATACGTGCAAACTGATCATTTATTTTGTAGATTATGTTGTTGTAATTTTCAATACCTATTTGGTCAATAGGCATGTTAAACTGGGATGGTTCTCTTAACGACTCCACTTGCTCAGATGTAGCTTGATCAGATGTGTGTTCACTTGATGATCCTTCCTGTTCGGGTGCATTAATGTCCTGAAAGAACGATAGTGGAACTTCTTTTCCTAGAGCTAGATATGCAAGCTGCCGGCGATCATTTTCAGATAGCAGTAAAGAAGATTTAAACATAACACCGTACTACTTTTCAACTGTTAGTAGGTGTTTGCAAAAGCGACCACCACCGCCGCTTGGACAAGTGCAAAATCCAATTTCACTGTCAACTGAGTAGTACTCTGATGTTCGTTCGCTTTGGACATAAATGTTTTTTCATCCACCTGTATAACTTCTGTAATATTTTTTGACCTTTCAAAAAAATTTTGATAAACTAGATTCGGGATCTTGAATTAGCAAAATATATCAATCATTTTCGGTGATATATTTCAAATGTCTTAAGTACAAAATCTGCCAAAGCACACATATCGAAAGCTTTACACCTCTGCAGAACGATATCTTTAAAGATACGTATAGAAGCCTCGCAATAATTATTTGTATTGTGTCCTCTGTTTATCGACGAAAGTCGACGAAAACCTAACGCCCATTCTTCACGTCTATTCCACAGGTCTTTTAAATGCTTCATAACTTTTGGGTTGCTATTTACTGCAACATGATCTTCCATCTTTTTAAAACAATCGTTAGCGTTTTCTTCGGTAATGGAAAACAAAATATCGCGAAACATATTCATAATTAATTTACGATTTTCTTTGGGAACATTGTTGTCTTTTAACCAGAGCCAACGCCATAGTGCCTGAGTTACATGAAAAATACATAATAATAAAATACTGTTCGGAAATACCACTCTAAGAGCATTTCACATTTCTGCTGAATCATCAGTCATTATAACTGCAGGTAAAAATAATACTTCAGTATTTTTTTCCAATGCTTCCTTTACGGCATTAAATACCAATAAGTAGTTTATTTCATTCTGACTGGTGTGAAAGGCTACTGCAACTGGCGAAGCTCCTACTTTCGTAGGAACAAAGATAAAGGATACACTTGTATTGCTCTGGTCACATGAAGAGCTGGAATCTATAAATAAAATTTCATTCGCAAAACCAGCCAAAAATATTCTTTTCATGATAGGTGTGATAATAACGACAATAGTAGGATTCTCCTTTATATATATTTCTCCTTCCGAAAATTCTGCCTGCTTTTTCTTTAAAATTTCAGTCGCGCTACTCACATTTTTTTCACCATATCGTTCATTTCGCCATTTTTTATACAAATAGTTAACCTGTGAATCCGTTGGGTTTTTTTGAGCATTCGCCAAGCATTTGAGCCAATTCCATTTCGTGGAATGTTTTGGCTGCAGCAGGGCTCATTCCTGATTCAAAATATGATACAAACAAAGCCTTTACGTCGTTATTGCAACGTAAAAGGTTGTAAGCCTGAGCAACGTGCAACCTGTGAGTGTGTAGATAATTCATGTTTATTAGAACGGGTAACCCTTCTCTAAGTAATTTAGATTTCTTCAGAGTGTGATGCGTTTGTTTCAAAAATTTGATGTTGATATTTGCATGACAGCTGTAGTTACGCTTCTCGCCTTTCTTTTTATTTTTTACCTTGTTTTTTAATGAAAGGTGACATAAATACCGTTTGCGAAATTCAAATCGCTCTCCTTCACGGATACATTTCTCAACAACCTAATTGTCTCGTATCTTCCATTTTAGCAGTACACTTTTATTCACAAACGACCGAACCTTGCCGCCACGTGTACATAAACGTAAACATAACCTCTCCTACTCGCAAGGAAACACGCGCTGTACTAAATTTCAAGCAATTTCAGAATTTATGCCGGCGTGTTAAATAAACAATCCTACTCCAATATGGCACCATCTTGCGCAATATTCAAGTAGGTTTTCTGCAAGTTTACTAGCTAAAAACCCTGAAATCTGGTCACTGGCGGAGGGACGTATTGACATAGCCTTTCTATATACGCAACCCGGTACCAATCCACCTAGTGCCTTCGCGCTCCTGTTGGTACCGATCCACAACCCACTAATGCATTTTGTTTTTATTATATAATTTATATAGTTCATATATAAAATAAACTTGGCAACGTAGCATCCCCAGCACACTGGATTTCCGTCCAACAGACGACACTCCCGCTCTCTTTTTATTTAGCAGCTGTAATTATGTTTAAAAACGTTTAATAATGTCTAATATAATAATTACTTCTAACTTTTAGTTACAAATAATCATTTTTGTGTTATAAAGCATTATAATATAATCAGTCTTTTACGTAGTTCATACATTAAGTGTGTGAAAAATATGTTTTTAGCGATACGCCAAAAACAAGTTCAGTACAACCTTCCGAAATCTTAGTTTTTTGGATATAATTTGAAAAAGTGCCTCATCCATAAATTTTTGTGTATAGGAATTATTTAAAAAAGAGAATCTTAATAGTCCAAATGTTTGCACAATTCGCATTTACGCACCACAATGTCCAAGAACTCGCTCAAAAGTTATCAAAAATAACTCAAAAACTCACAAAAATCGCCCAAAAACAATGCCGCTTTGTTCAATTTACTGTTTTACTAGTTTTTGTAAATTCGTATACTCTGCGATTGAAAAATTGCGACAGTGTTGTCAGTTTTTAAGCACAGGCATGGACATTTTGTTATTTGAATGATTATTAGTAGTAAAGTAATAATTTTGACAATGTATGTTTGAGCTCAAATCAAAACAATTCCGTCTCCCTGTTATTATGTCATGTAAATAAATACTTTATGTAACTACGTAAGATATTTCGTTAAAAGTGAGGAACAAAACTGGTTTTATAAAACTCATGTGTTTAGTCTAAATTCTCCACCTCTGTTAAATTTTGGTACGGTATAAAAAAGTAGAAGTCTACAATAAAAAAAGAAATATGATAGACACACACAACTAGTTAACGCATTAATATTTTTTTGTGTAAGTAGTAAAAAAGCAGTAAAATTTTTGAAATGATTTGCGTACAATATATAGGCATACTTATTCATTATAAGCCTAAAGATTTAAGGATCCTTAATATAAAAAAGTAACTTGGCTACTGACGTTGGTAATGACTAAATGCTAAAAGTCTGCCCTGTGTCGATCTAGTAGATGGCTATAAACATCACAAGTTGCGTTTCTTTAATTGACAAAAAAGAAATTCATTTCGTATTGGTACTTTTATGAACTCCATAAATGGCAATTAGATAAAAATCAATTCAATAAGTTCTCGTTGCGCCGCTTTGCAGAAATTTATTAAAAACGAACATAATTTGAATACATTTCTGCTACCCAGGTTTAATATAAGAACTTTTCTCAGAGTTCTAGAGTTAATAGTTTTCGTTATACGGCCGTTGAACGTACTGACTCAATCACGTGTTTACTAGGACTGCACTTTTTATAAATGTTTTAATACTTTGATCTTAAAACATTATTACAAACAACTGTTGACTATCATAACTACTAGTTTTGTTCATGAAAGGTCAGTAATTATATAATGAGATTAAAATGAATTTATTTATTTGGAGCTTGCAACCGAGCCGAAAGACATGAGATTATAAAGGTGCTAGTGCGGCACATACTTTTATATAATATTGTACAGTATACAGATGAGCTTCCGGCGCTTATTTACTGAAAAATAAAGGAATGTTACTACATCTAAAAAACCAAAGTGTTTGATATGTATATACTACCAAATAAAAGTCGATGAAGCGACTGGGTATCACTATAAAATACTCACTTGGTACGAATCATTATTCTTTTGAAGACTCTTTATTTGTGAGAGCGAGAGGCAGGCCACCTATGAGAGATGCCGATGATTTAAATCTAACGGCTAGCCTGAACGGGATCCAGGTTGTGAAAAATATAGAATGAATGTGGAAAATGTCTAAAGAGGCGTTCATCCCAAAATGGACCTGAATACGCTAGAACAAGCGTAAGAAGAAGAATATTGGAAAACTGCTTGTGAAGTTTTGTAACCACCTACAAGTCGATAAAGAGCTGAATTAAAGCGAGATTTTCAAGTTATTGAATTTTTTAAGTCATCTTCAACCAAAAAATTTAAACTATTCGAATTCTGTTTATACAATTCTTTAACCGATCAAAGTTGTGATTTTGTAAAAATATCATACATGTTTTTGGATTAAAATAAAGAGTTATGTAACGTACTAAAAGTGATGTAAATAGCACTAAATCATATTATCGTCCGATCAATACGGATGAGTTTCAAAAACAAAAAGATAACAACACGTGTTGGTTCTAGAAAGCTTACTACGGTTTCAATCTTTAAGAGGATATCGGAGTAAACCCTTAAATTCTCGATTCTGCTGCTGCACATAAATCACATGCAGTGTGACAGGTCGATGTGGGCCACCTATAGAGACTTCACTAGTCTGGCGAACATCGATTAATAAAAAAAAAACGTTGTGTAAATAGTAAACTGTTTTGAAGAAATGAAATATGATTATTTTCTTTTTATCTCTTTTAATAATAGTTTTTCTTACTTTTGTTAGAATTAATCTTACTAAATATCCCTCGTGCATCTGTCTGGAATACTCGCTTCTAAGAAATTTATTTAACAAATAGCACTTACACAAATTACTTAGAAACTCGTATTTCGATTTTTATCGGAAAAACCAGATGCACTAAGGATATTAACCCCGAAACAATACTGACTTTCCGAAAACCGCAACGAAAAAAATAACAGGACACAAGAATATTTTTCTTCGTCGGTAAGTAATACGTTAAATAGTAAACGCGTTTTAGAAATACTCCGGTGTCCTCCTAATCAAAAAATTGTTACTGACTAGTTTACATTCAAACAAATTTTATCAATAACACAATCTTCTTTAATTTGCTATGTGCAATAGTGAAGAAGGTTAAATTTGATTTAAAAAGTCAAAATAACTTTTAAACGTCACCTTGCTAAAAAATATTATA
This sequence comes from Kuschelorhynchus macadamiae, assembly GCA_030620095.1. Classification (NCBI taxonomy): domain Eukaryota; kingdom Metazoa; phylum Arthropoda; class Insecta; order Coleoptera; family Curculionidae; genus Kuschelorhynchus; species Kuschelorhynchus macadamiae. Next base: position 1,080,537 of record JAUTXW010000329.1, read on the forward strand.
TTGTTAGTTTAGATTGGTAGAATAGTTACTATTCTTCGATCTGAAAATTTAAATAATTAGGAGAATTAATTGAGAGCAGGCCACTAATATAAAAAAAGCAATAAACGACTAAACGTAAAATAATTCCAGATTGTTTGTTTTGTGAGGTTACCCTCTGTAGTTTATTTCTGCTATGCCATTATGTATCAAAAAGAAGACATTTAATTTACCATTAAGCGTATTTGCGAGCCCCAGATAAGCCCGATGTTACTTTGCCGTCTTTTTGATACGTATGAAAATTTAAGAATTGAAGTCTTGTATTTTGAAATAATATAGATTGTTACACTTTACCTCATTAATAATGATAATATTATATGTTTATTGTTATATGTAAACTTTAGTATATAACCTAAAATATATGTTATTCGATGTGAGGCAAATGAAAAAATGGACCGCGGGGTTGTGAAAAATAACATTATGGTGCAGAACAATCTACAGGTCCGCAAAAAAATACGTGTTACAAGTTTTATCTAATGGACTTCATTAACGAAATGTTAAGCTATCTTATGTAATGTTTATGTGTAGTAGAATAGAGATTAAGAAAGTGAAAATTTCGATGTAGTTTGATATGCTTCAATGTATCGCTGTTTACTTAGAAATAAGTGTGTCTAGTGTTTAAATATAAGAATTAATTGTCAATAATATGAACAATATTATGGTGTTACTACTATTTTAAATTATTACAGATACTAGTTTAAACATTATCGAAACTGCCTAAATGTCGTGCATCAATGCAGACGATGTTTGCTTTTTTTATATAAAAAATTGCCAAGCAAAGAGAGAAAATTAAGGACACGTTAGTAACTCGATAATCGCCTTTACTTTCTTTATTTAGGTCAAAACTATTTTTTTATAAAGACAACATGAAATAAGAGAAGCAACTATATATATATATATATATATATATATATATATATATATATATATATACATATATATCTGAAATCAGATTGATCACATAATTAAACAGGGAAATGTACATTATAAATACATGTAGACTCGTTCCGTATATCATATATACATTGGCATAATACAAGAGAAGCCCTATAATCATCATCATGTCTGGCATTACAGTCATTTATGAGCCTGCCTCCTATAGCACCTGTTTCCATTCTGATCTATTCATTGATACCTACATATATTTCAGGTCAAAATTCTTCTTAATATTATTGTTTCTTCCAGTCTAGTAATGTGGCCAACCCATCTAAGACTTCATATTTTTATGATCCTTATGATATCTGATTTGATATATGGGCGATACGTTAGTAAATTACATGTATTTCAAAATAGTAGTTCTGGGTTACTTTGGGATAGTGTCCATGCTTCAGATCCATATGTAGGGACTCTTTATATAAGAGTCTTGTATATGGTTAAAGGTATTTTTTTATTTACCAGGTTGCGAAGGTATACAATTTCTGTCACCGGTTCTATGTTTCCATGGTCTACTGTTATCAAGTCAGGATCTTAGTTTCATGACATCATTTAATTGGTATTTTATTGATTTATGGTGACCTCAACTTGTTGGGCAATGGTTATTAGTACCTTCAACGTAACTTTAACATCACCTTTTGAACCTTCTATAATGTCGAGGTCATCCGCAAATGCTAATATTTCAACCGATTTATGGATGATATTATCTAATATTTGACTGCCGGATTCTCGTATGACTTTTTCAAGTGCTATACATGGTATGCATGAAAGTTTAACCAAATCAACCAGGTACTGTCGATGTCGAATTCTTGCATGATTTGATACAATCAGGTTCTATTTAGTGCATCATAAGCTGATTTGAAGTTGACGAAAATGTGGTTGGTATCTTCATTATACTCTCTTGTTTCTGATTGAGTCTATCAAATGAGAGATATTTGGTTAGTTATACGGTAAAATATTTTCGAATAAGGAAACTAAACATTTATTGTGTACTACACAATTTTATCACGAATCACCTATTAGTTTGATAGAGATCATATTAAAAAACATATAAGTAGGCCAAATGACTTTATATGCAGCCTAAACTAAGTAAGGGTAACTTTTTGCCGCTTCCATGGCCTTTGGGTTACTTGTGAACTCAGAGAAAGGAGTATTAATATTTTTTGTTGGGTATTTAAGTTATTTAGGTTAGTTTTTCTTAAAAGTACATTTTCGTGCAGTTGCACCGTATGATGGTGAGAATATCCAACTGGAAACGTCGGTTTTTTCGGGAATTTGAGAAGTTTTATTATTTTGCCCCAAAGCTTTAACTTTATTAGTTGTATTCGAGCATTTTGTGTGTAAAAGGATAGGAAAAGTCGTTCCTGCCACCTCTATGTTTTTTAGACTGATCTTATGTGAGATTTGTGTGGACGACATTGGCTTAGAGCCTTATATTTAGCTATCAATGTTTTTTGAAGTCATTTGTTTTTTGCTCTTTAAGAGTGAGACTAATAGTTTTTTATATTGAGCTTTCTGATATCTTTTCATTGTGCTTTTTACATTAAATATATACGATTTCACAACTCAACCCCTGTCTAATTCCCACTTTAATACTTCATTTTTAACACCTTTAAAAGTAAGTTCTTTGCCTCAGCAGATGTTATTAGTTTTTACCTACATCAGCTGATTCTAAATTGAATAAAATCCAAAATGTTTTCGAGTCTAACAAAGATAATACTAATTCTCGCGTAATTTTATTTCTTTAGGAAAGCGTGGTTTTTATTTTAAAGTTTAAAAAGTTATTTGAAAGAGTATTGCATATATTTTAAAAGGTATGTTAAAAGTTTAGTTTGAAAACATTTTTCCCTAAGTTCCAAAAACTGATTTCTTTTTTAATCACAAAAATTTCTCAATTTTTCTTTGAGATCTGATTTTATTTATTTTTACCGCCCTATAAAAAATTGATGCCTAATGGGCTAAAGTAGAAAACTTTTAACAGTTTTAGGCCCGCAACAGTTTCGAAATAGAGGATTATTGTCTTCCCTGTATTCTTTATCTATATATGCTATATGCTATAGCATATAGGTATAATATGAGCCTTAGTGGAGCACTAATACTAGCGTCGCGCTGGTAAGAAATATTATTTTTCCCACAATTCAAAATATAATAAATCATAGTTTCACAACTATGATTTAATTACCGACCTTTTTTTCTTTATTCAAAGATGTAACCATAATAAAGGCTGAATAGAAATGAAAACTATTTCTATAAACTTGCAAAAAAAGTGGTTTTATTTGCATATTTAATTAAGGTAAGTTAATTAAATATTTAAGGAAAAAATGACAGGGTAATTGCTTGGGTTTAAACTACAAACAAATTTATCCAGTTATTTTAATTCTAATGGATTCCGAAAAGTAATTGCAAAAAAAACTAAAGGGGCATAAGGATGAGAGCAAGTACAGAAAGGCTGTATGGAAGAATCAGAAATGCGAGACTTGAGAAAACCATTGCCATTAACGAAGAACAAAGCGCCTTTTTACAGGCTGGTGCTGAAGTTGCATAGATAATATGTTTACAATAAAGCAGATATTGGCGAAAAGGATGGTAAGAAATTTGAAAGCACAACTTATATTTAAAGATTTGGAAAGGGCATACCCTACCGTCCCATTGAAAATATGACGTTTGCTTTCATGGCTATTTAAGGCTTCTTACTTCTTGCTTTTAATGAATTAAACCTTGCAATAGAAACTTTTTCTTATTTTATTTATAATATTAATAAAAATTGGGGAAAACATAATTGACTGTTTATTTCACTTTTAACGTTTTCTGAAAGGAAAACTAAATTTGTTTAGCTTTTCTTGACGGCAATTTTACTTCAGGTACTGCAGCATCAATTGAAACTGAGAACTCGAGAAACAAAAAGCAAAAACTGGCCATAAGAACAAAGCTTTATATTAATATGTCCTATAATGCAGCAAGAAAAGAACAATAACCATATGTAAATATTTGGGAATAGGTTATTTACACAATTTATCCTCTTAAAACATCTCAAACAAGGACGATGCCTCTCTTTTATGCTCTTTAAAATATATTTAAATGAAAAGATTAAAGGATGGCAAGATAAATGTAAGAAGATAAAATGGGCTTCAATATATATGGCGATCATCTGCATACATTATTGTTTACGGACGACGAAATATTGATATCAGCAAATGAGTTCAATATCGAATAGAAATGGAGAAAAACTAGACGGATCAGATAGCAAGAATAGACTCAAAATGAACTTTGAAAAAGTTATGTAGTAGTAGGAGAAGGAAATGGAAGTGACGTAAGAATGAAGTAGTAAAATAGAAATAGAAAACAGAACAATATAAGGAAAAAAGCAATATGAATTCTGTTCAAGTTAAAGCCTAAACAGACCAAATTTTACAATTAAGTGTTTCCTATAGTGAATTTAGTAATTAGGATTCAATTTATGGGAGACCAGAACCTAATCCTCAGCAAACGATCTAATACTTCCAGAAGCCTTAAAGATGGCGGTAAGAGTGATGCCTCAGAAATTCTTGTGTGTGCCAAGTGCACTCACAAATCAGCAAGAGTTCCCAAATCAATAGAAAAATAGGTAAGGCAGGAAAGCTATTGAGAAGCCAAATGTGTTCAGACTCATAAGTCTGCTGGGCATCGTAGGTAAATTATATGAGACCATGATCAGAAGAATTGACAAGCGGAATGAACCTTTTGGTGAATTAGTTCAGTTTCAGGAAGGAAAAATCTGCTAATATCTGCTGTAATACTGAATATACAAATGTAGTATTAGCCTGAAAGAACTCAGGAGAAGTAGCATATCGCAAAACCTAGGAAATGTAACAGCTAGCCACTTTACGCACAGGCGTATAAAAGTTGGTCAGGATATACCGCAAATGATTGCGGGTTTAACGCAAGGCTCCACTGGATATGTTGGATGTCTCTCAGCTGGTACCATACAGATGATCTGGAAGTAGTAGCAGCGGCAAATAGAATTGAAAATATCGAATTCGCATTTAATTAAACCTTAAAAAGATTAGATATCTGGATGACCGCTAACAACCTAGAAGCTACAATCGAAATCAAGGAAAAATAAGCCATTCCAACGAAAGCCCTAAAATATAACAGAATTATGTATGTTAGATGTTCTGCTTATGCTTATCTTCTCTAAGCACATAAAGATGACAGTCTTTAAGTCAGGAAAAGAGCATCTGCCATTGAAAAGTTGATGCCCAAAGTCGGTAAATCCTTGAGTGACAAACAACAACGGTGTGGTAGAGTCGACAATTTTGTACAGGGCATCCATATAGTTTTCGGCTGTAGACAAAGTGAACACTTCATCAATAGGCCTTCAAGTTATAAATGTCATTGTACCTATTGACCTTATAGCGGAGAAGAGAACTTACCTCTGCGGATGGATAATGGGAGCAAGCGTGTAGGCGAAGATTTTAAACTGTAACGATAATAGGCTAATTTCAAATCTGCATGTGTGGCTTAAATGGGAACATAGGTTACTGGATTTTACTTCTTCTGTATCTACAGTAAGAAGATAGGAGAGGAATTCGAATACTTTGCGTTTATTGTAATCAGACACATGCGCGCGAACATTGTTGTTACAGTTGAATATTACCTAGAAGGGAGGCAGAACCAACGTTAGACATTGTCTTAACCCCAGACGATATTGAGAAGGAAATGACGAAAATTAACTCTGGATGGAGGACAGTGCAGATAGTTTATTTTCCAAAGACGGGCAAACTATGAATGGTGACAGCGTAAGCACTAAATATGTCAAGGTCTCAAGTGAAAACGGGAATATTTTGGGACTCGAGATTTAAACCCTTGTAGATTAAATAATAACAAAAAGAGATTTAATAATAGCTTTCATAAACTGGATACTCGAAGAATTAGGGGACAATCAACGTTGGACCGATTATATTTGAACCCTTAAGGTAATCTAGTATATGTTGGATGGTAGGAAAAATGAGGTGGGGGATTAAAATAGAATTTACGGCAAATTATTTTGCAAACACTTTTTTTGCTTTTTGCTATAGAATTACCAAAAGGTAAGAGAGGGAAGAAGGGTCTGCAGAAGTTTTAATGCAAAAGATTAAAAAGGACTAGATGCAATTTTGTCGAGACGGAACTCTTGATTCTAGACACGTGTTAAATTATACGAATGTAAAGTATAATTTCTTGCATTATATTTAGCTTGTTCATTTTCAGGAATTTAATTTTTAAGGATATTATTATGGTTATCGATTTTTTCTAGTCATTGTCGCAAGATTTTCAAAACCAGGGCTTATGTCAAGGAGGTTTTGAAGTCCTAACGGAATATAAGCTGTCATATATATATATATATATATATATATATATATATATATATATATATATATATATATATATATAACTATATATATATATATATATATATATATATATATATCCAGTTATATATATATATATATATATATATATATATATATATATATATATATATATATATATATATATATATATATATATATATATATATATATATATATATATATATATATATATATATATATATATATATATATATATATATATATATATATATATATATATATATATATATATATACACATAATTGAAAACAAATTGGGTCCCATCAAGAGAATTATAGCGCCAACTAGTACGAGTACGTTGAGTATTATATTCCAGTTTTCTCCGACGCTCTATTTTGCTAATCACCCAAGCCTTCGATAAAAAAGATTACAGAACTGACAAAAATCCTTTAAGATAACAATGCTTCTCTATAGATTCAAAATTTATAGAAGAACTTGTTACTTAAACTACTTAAAAAAAGCAAAACAACAAATAAAATCTCAATAATTGCAGGAGCAAGAGAAGATGCTGTCTGAGCCCGCTCTTATTCAGTCTTGTAACAGATAAGTTAATAGAGGCGTAAAAACAGTGGCTAGAAACAGGGTAGGATCATCTTTTAAATATAGTGACATGCAAATCATGCAATCTTAATTATTAACAATGAAAAAAATATACAAAAAATTCTACAATAATTCAGCAACACTGCTCAAAATATCAATACGGCTATATCAATCGACAAAATGAACTATGTTACATTTTCGGAAGAACCTGTAAAATGTAAATTGGAGATAAATAATAAAATTATGAAACAGAACATGGCTTGAAATTCCTTGACGCTAGATATAACATATAGATTAAACCTTCAAAAAAATTGGTCTCTGTAAAACACAGACCTTTACAGATGATTAGTTTCATGGTCACATGCGAATCGAGTATTACGTTGTCCAAATTTACATAATAGCGGTGTGTCCCGATTATTTATTTTGTGGTTTTACAAAAAAGTCAATTTCATAACATTTTTGCTTTTCTTCCAACTCTAAAAATAACTTTATTTTTCAAATTTATTGTACTAGGCGTTCAAAATATCAAAAAGTTTATAAACAGTCAAAGACAAAGTATCTTTATTTTTAAAGATAAGCAGAAAAATTGTTTAGAATTTATTTTTATATCTAAATATGAAATCATAGCTCACTAATCAAAATTTGACCTTTTCCAAAACTGTGATTTTATGAATGACCTGGATACTAAATTAAAAAAATGACCACATTTTCCAAACTTAAAGAAATCCACTATAAATATAATTTTCTTAACTGTAATAGCGAGGTTCTATAAACAATGCTAAGGTAGTTTTAAAAATATGTTTTGTAATAACAAGTTTAAGGCAGAGCAGTATTTGATCGTATTTTATGTAGAGAATATACTTAACCTGATGATGTAAGATAAGTACAATATATTACATTTCTTAGTACATAATTCCCCATATAGGCTAATTTCGTGTACTTAACCAACATAAATGTATGTGTCTATTATATTCCTCAACTACATTTGTATTCAAATAGCATTAGCCAATTATTAGTACGTAAGTCAAACCAAACATGGAATAGCAGAAATAAAAATATCGCTTGGTAACTTGAATATATTTCTGGAATTAATTGGTAATATTTTCATCAGATGGCTCATTTATAAGTACCTTCCCCTTCTAGTTATCTATATAAAATTTCGTGGAATAAAACAGATAGAAGATATTATAAACAAAAATTCGATTAAACAATGTATATTCTTATTAAAAAACTATTTCGATTTTTTTAACTCTTAGCAACTCTAACAATCATAGATTGAATAATTAAAATGATCAAATGAAAAAGATCAGATAGATCAGTTTATGAAAATATGAGCACACTATAACGTTGAGTGTAGAGCTTCATCATCACACTTGATCCTTCATTCATTGGTCAAAGCTATCTTGGCAGATATATTTACAAATTAGTACAAATAAAAGTTGAACTCAATTATTTTTAGAATATACATGGGTCCACCATAAATATGTCGTTTGCAAACTTCACAGTAATTGGTAACTATTTAAATATTTATAGGTCCCTCCAAAAAATGAGGAAACCATGTCCTGGTCCTAATTACCTTCCGTTACTCACTCATCCTCCAGCGAGGGATAGCTCGTCAATCCAACGCATGGACAGCATGGCGAGAAATGACCAATTACCCTCCATTAAAATGAAACTGTCGAAATTTAAAACAAAACTAGACCAGGTACGTAGAGACCAAATCTCAGAATCTCACACTTCAGAAGCAGTAAAAAGAAATAACAAAATGATATACATATCATCGCAAAATGTAAGAATTCTGGCTACCAAAGACCAATGAGGCAGAAAAGAAACTTAAAGATTTCAGAAGGGCAAGCATAACCTTATTAAAAGTTAAACGGTAACGCGAGTCATGTATAAAGCTGGAAAGGGGGGGGGGTACATACTATTCTATAATTAAAATAAATGGAGTGGGGTTTTTGATACACAAAATCATAATTAAATATATAACGAAAAGAGAGATAGAAATATATAAGATAAAAATTAAGAAAACGATAAGAAGAAGACCAGGAAGATATAAGAATACAATGAAACATAAGCGGGCAAATACTAGTAGACTTCCCTTAATTAAGGCGTATTTTAAAAAGAAAGAAACATGGAGACTCTACAAACGAATAAAAATAACATATTATTAATCCTCGGTCACGATAATGTCTACACAAGGGTCTCAAGCTACTAGATACAAAATACCTGGCATTGCTCTTTAACAAGAGATATGATTCAGGAAAAATTGCAATAGACGGGTTAAAGCCTACATTAGTTATCAATTTAACTAAATAAGATGCCCCTAAATAATGCGGCGATCTCAGACTCATAAGCCTCATGAGATCTTAAATATCCCTTCGAATAATACACTCCAGAATATATGAAGAGATAAGCTAGAAGGCCCAATTTGGTTTCAAGGGCGTGATCTTTGTTATTTCCGAGCAGAAATGTTATGAAGTTATATGCTTCATCGACTACCAGAAGACTTTTGACAACATAAATCATGATGACAAAAGATGTTCGAATTATAAAGGAACTATATTGGTAACACATAGCAGAGGTAAGCAAAGATAAGTCTACCAAAAAGTTTTTAGGAGCATGTCAGGGGTGCAGCTACATATTATTATCAATACCATTTAATATTTATGTAAGGAAGGTTTTTGAATTAGTGTTCGAACGAGAAAATAGTTTGATGCCTCTATATAAACGTTATCCAAGTCGCCAACGATTCTGACCAATCCAATCTTCCGAGGATTTTCAACACACCTCTAGAATTAATAAAACAGGGAAGCGTATTACACTTCAGGATCAACAGGTCCAAACAAGACTACCCGTTATTAGGATTTGTATTGAAAATGAGTATTTAGAACATACATAGGTGGGACTGCGATGAAGCGGTGAAAATAAAGTCCGGATACGCCAAGTCCTCGTTTTTACTAGAACTACGATTGAAAGTGGTGTCGCAAAGAGCGCTTTGACATGTGAACCCTACGAAAACTGCTTTGCCTAGCTTCGACCGTTCATATGATTAACGAGGAAGTACCTAGAACAACCGAAGTGAAAATAAAACTCATAAATATCGTAAAAATCGAAAGATCTTGCCTTAGTCATATTCTAAAAAACACCAGATATTTAGTTGATCAACCCAAATTGATATTGCATAGTAAGGTAGAAGGGCGTCAAGATCCGGGGTAAAAACAACATTCATGGCTACGAAATATAAAAGACTAGTCCGCACCAGTCTTTTATACTTCGTGGTCACGAATAAAGGAAGCCCCAGAAGAAGAACAGAAGCGATACGCAGCATATAATATGAGTGCGGATAGCACATCGCAACTGAAAAAGAATTATTAATTATTTACGGGTTGATTATGGACAGTAATCATAGAATGGTAATATCCAAACTTCAATACAAAAATAAAGAGACGAAATCTAAAAAAGCAAAAAAAGGTATACATTAACGGAAAGAGGAGAGTGAGTAAAATTTCCCTTATTAAAAAGCGCAAATATCTAAGAAAAGGAACAAACAAATTCTATGAAATAGAGCTAGCAGAACTAAACGAAAAATCATAAAAGAATTAAGCAGGGCACAAGGAAAAACAGAAATCAGCGGATCAGACAGACAACATAGAATTTAAATACTTCAAAGAATAATAAACGAGTAAAGAACACTTGTAACAAAGCTGAAGGATGATAAAAACAATGAAGCAACAGACACAGGCAAACTCAAAAAGATGACAGAAATGCTGTGGATCTCTCTACGAAACAAAAATCAAACCAATATACGACGAAAATAAATTAAATGGCATGAAAGTACTCAATGAGGGATCTGAAAAAATGTCCTAAAATACAAGGAAAAAAAATATCAAAATAGCGTAAAGTGAATAGTAAAGGACGGAGCAGCGGGCGAAGATAGAATTCTGCTGGAAACATTACAATATAGAAGAGTCCCCTTATTTCAAATGCTAAAGAAAATATATAGTAAGTGTAGGGTATTATGTCCCTAAGGACAGGGGCAACACATTAGTAGCTCTACTATTTTGAGGAAAAGAAATGAAACACAGCTTGCAATCTGCAGACCAATAAGTCTCCTTTTAATAATGTGCAGAGTTTTTGGTTGTAAATGCACTGTCCCCCCTTCCATTAATGTACGTATTAAAAAAAAGTGTGGCCACTTTTCTTTCAGGTAGTTTGCAGATATACAGGATATTTCCTTTTTCTGAAACAAACATGAAGTTTGCTTTCTTAAATATATCACCCTGTATATTACATATTACATATTTATATATATATATATATATATATATATATATATATATATATATATATATATACATATAATTTGTTTTGACATTACAGCCGTGACTTCGGGTCTTTCAAAACTACAAAAGGAACTATACCAGCCAAAATGAGAATTTTTACAAAATAAATAAAAATATAACTTACATGGTTCGTCGGAAATGTAGGACATCACAACACATTTATATACATAAAAACCTATTATTTTAAAAGACGTGGAACGAACTTCCAGTCGATTGGTGAACCTAAATATTGTAGCAGTTTGAAGGATTATAAAGACTATAAAAAAAACATTATAATGTTTCACACTGCTACAATATTTAGGAACCTCAATTATTATTCAAATGTAGACCACCCACCATCGTCGTTTTTGACAGGAAGTTCGTTATATGTCTCTTAAAATAAAAAGTATAATGTGTTAAACGTATTTTATCTTTTTATGTATATAAATGTGTTGTTATGTGCTACATTTCCGACTAACCATGTAAGTTATATTTTTAATTATGGTATTGTTCCTTTTGAAGTTGTGAAAACGGCCCGAACTCACGGCCAAAACGTCAAAATAAATTACTAATACATGACTACTAAATAGTAATTTTCAAAATCGAGGACCAGATCCCAAGAACTAAAAACAAACAATATATTAAGAAGGTTCGAGAAACAAATATTTAAACATTATTATATATATATATATATATATATATATATATATATATATATATATATATATATATATATATATATATATAATGTGTCACGTTTTGCTGATTATAAACATACCAGGTTTGATACTGCTATCCTTAAAGACCCTTAGAATTTGTCAAAAAAACCTGAGATAAGAGACAATGTATTAGAGAAAGACGGAAAACATTCTACACCATGGAATCAATGGGATACATTGTTTCTTATGGCAGGGTTATTCTCAAATTTCTCGGGTGTCTTTAAAAATAGAGGTATCAAATACAGAATATTTACAATCCTCAAGAAGATATCCATTTCGTGAACATATAATATGTTGGGTTGTATTTAAAAAAAACAAAGTTAATGTTGATTTTAGAAGAACAAAACACCCTGTAGATCTCCAAGCTACACAAAAAAATTATTTGAAGAAACATGTAGGCAAAAATTTAACACTTCTACATCCAAAAAAAAACGTTAATTTATAACCACATTACATTTTTTATGAATATAATAACTTTATCTATTCATAAAAAAATTCGATAACTATCGGCCCCAAAAAAAAACAAAAAGAAAAGACTTTAGTATACGAGACCATAAGAACACTAATTCAAAAGTCAAGCGACTACAACATTATGAGAAGGTGGGAAGGGATTCGACCCAGTAGAAACTTGAGCTGTAGTAAATGCACAGAGAAATAGTCCGACAGACAGTAAATACGTAACACTAATACAAAAACGCAACTTTCCTAGAAAACTATTACTTTTTTAAAGCATAAAAGTGAAAAAATAAATTTTGTAAGAGATGTCAAGCAAGGAAATCTTGCAATTATAGACGACAAATCTAGGAAACAAGATGGAAGGAAAAAGGGGACTGATGTGGATATATGAGATTTTAAATCACTTACTTACTTGTAGATGACATCGTCATAATAGCTTCGATTGAAGAACAATTGATACAAATGCTCCAAACAAATCTAAAGACGTAGAACTAAAAGTCAATAAGCTTAAAATCGTAGCTATGACCAATTAGAATACCATTCTTCTTGAACGTAGATAACAACGATACCTCAATTTTAATATCCGGTAAGTACATCTATCTAGGTCAAAAATATACCTATCAAGAAATGAATATCTTTTACTTCGACCTCAACGTACTGATAACTTTGAAACCACAATCAATGTGTTTTGATAATTCGTACATATGAAACTATACCTTCCGCATTAAACAAAAATTACAACTAGACCAAATAGTGCTGTAGAGAAGAATGATAGGCGATTCACTTAGTGATAGACAGAAAAACGAAGGGTGAAGAGGTGCTGCAATCTGAGATGGATCTGGGCCGGCCACAACTAAAGGAAAAACGGGAACCGATGGACTACTCGACTAGTTGAACAGAAGAGCCGCAGGACCTCCTAAACACCAGATGAAACATGTTTTAACTGACTGGTGGGAACCAAATAGATCAACACAGCCAGCTGGAAATGATGAAGATGATGATGTTGATAAGTGCCCCTTCTCTGATGACATAAAAATTTAACAAAACACCCCTTATAATGTAATCATTTTTATAAACAAAAATAGCTTCTTTTATGTAGAAATAACTTGACTTGATTTTAATATTCTGTTTTCAGGTTCCATTTTTTCTCTAATACATGGCTTCCGATATTTGCTTGATAAACAGATAATTTTTTTTATATTAAACTTTAGATTTCTTTAAACTTGCTCTAAACCAATTTTATAAAATAACTGGTTTTTAGGTATTCGACACTTGAAAGTTGACTAAGGCAATTAAAAAACCTAATTACAAAAAAATAGGAACAGACAAGTTTAAATCAATTAATTAATTACTTAAATACATCTTCTATTACACAAATAGGGGTTAAGTTTTATAGCATTTGAACTTTCTAGAATTTTTTAAAACATAATTAAAATACTTCGTTTTGGGATCTTAATCAAAAGAAATTAGGCTAAGGTAACTTAAAATCATATTACAAAATCATGGTAACCAGTATCAATTAATGTCGGGCCATAATTTATTCTACTTTATAAAAAGAAATTTGGGTTAAATTTGGTATTATTTGCATTTTTACCAAGATCTTACCTTCGTAATGCAAAAATATATATTCATATTTCTTAAATTGATTATTTCTACCAAGAGCCTAATTATGAATATTATCCGTTGTGTTACATAAACAAATAAGCAATCGCGAAAGTTATAAGTGGGTGATAAAATAAAAATAAATTCACTAATTAGTTGTAACTATTACAGCTGATCTGGCCTAAATAAAGCCTCATACAAACTAAGTGTCGTATATTCATACAAAATGAATACCTCAGTTTCTTGAGTGATCGATTTTGTGTTTCTTAGTCTCATAAGAAGATTTAGTGGAAACAATGAATTGATGAAATCACTTCCTACAACTGAGGATTTCAATTATGAGACGATACGTTATCTTTCTTCGCTGGGATATCTTGTCCTAGCAAGGATGGGCTTGCTTTAGTGAAAAATTATGTAAAACATTAAGAAATCAAATTTTTTACAAGACTTTACAAATAAAAAGATTGTTATCTGAAAGACTTATTACAGTCCGAACGTTTGCTTATAGTACCTATGGTCCTTTAAGACGAAATAATTAGGTCTTAACTAGAATAAACCAAGACCAACGAAAGTCAATAAGCCTCATACACCAACGGATACATTGCATTGGGATGATTTGATCCGTACGGATCCTGTTGGCGTCCGAAACGAACGCGCTACATGGCCAGTTAAAGTATATAGATTTTTTATTATAAGTATATTAGTCCAATGCGCGACTTGTCAAACACACACAAAGTTTTTATCCGCGTATTTGGCTCGAACATATCAAATTGGCTAAGCCATCGGCTGGTGTGTGTTGGGGAGGGGGCTAATGACCGATTAATGATCTTACAGCATTGGTTTGAAATCTTTTTTAATTTCAAACGACAAAAATAATATAAGATATAATTTTTTACGTTATTTTTTTCACTTGAAATAACCATAAAAATGTGCATGATAGTTATAAACAACGTGCATACACCGATAGTTATGGATAAAAGGATTGCACATTTACAAAAATGATGACTTTTTTTTGCTCTTCAATAATTTTTAGGTAGGTAGGAACAACAAAACAAACTCGTAATATCGCAAATTTCTATTTCTAAAGCTAGGGACAGATTGAACGAGATATGGTGAGGATATGGACTAAGATATACTTTGAGAATTTTGCAAATATAGAGATTGTACAAATACGGCGGAAAAATCTATCTGGTTGTGCTTAAAAAATGTTTAACGACTCCACGATATGTAGAAGAAATTTTTTAACCAGTTATTTAATTGGTTAATTGTCGAACCTTTTGATATAAAATGAAGTATATGCTCATGTCGCTAAAAAATTATAGGACCTTTATACCTTGGCCTGCCTAATCGCCGAAATTAAATCCGATAGGTCTCTGCCGTATATTAAGCTTTGCAGAATAAACTATATCTCAAGAAGATTTTGATTTATTTAATTTTGAGTATGACAAGAAAGTCTCGTGCTGTAATTAACTCTAGGCTAAAACATACACGTTATTAAAATTAAATTATTAGAAGGTATTTTTGTTTTTAGTTTTTAGTATTATTTAGTATTAAACTTTATTTAAACTCATTTTTCGCTAATGGTGTCTTGTTACCATGGTATCCCTCAATTAGAATAAGGTAAAAAAAGAATATGTTTTAAATGATTAAACTTTAAATGTCGAAACATTTTGAAATTGAGGCTGAAATAAAAATATGCCTATACAAGAGCGACAGAACTTATATCTCTTCCGTATACGAGAATATCGGTCAGTACATGTATATGCATAAATGCATACAACTGTTCATTTACATACAAAAATAAAAATCGCATACTATATATATATATATATATATATATATATATATATATATATATATATATATATATATATATATATATATATATATATATATATATATATATATATATATATATATATATATATATATATATATTACTACGATTACAAATAAAACACAAGCTTTCTACAACATGTATACGTAGTGATCTTAAAAATATTAACAATTTTTTGTTTCTTTTAATTTCCAATGTCTACCATATTTCTCTTAGATATTGCACAATATTTATACATATATAAATACTTAAACTTGTTACATAATGCAGGATATATGAAATGTAACTTTGTTACATCCCTTACGTATTTTTTAAAAAAGATATTTATTATTTTGATATGGGCATTATTTTTTAATAAGTAAGTTGATATGGAGCTAGCTAATTAATCTTTCTTACGTAATGAAACCTAAACTAATGTAGAAATATTTGGTGTATATAGATTTAGCACTCGTTACATTCGGCAATTTCAAGATAAGTATTTCATTAGTATTTACTAATTTATGTTTTCCAATATTTAATTAAAAAGCATAAAATGTATCCACTAAAATTTCTACTTTAAATCTATTGGTGTGTAAATGTAGATAATTATTTTTAAAATACAGGATGACTGTTAAAATGTGTTTAAATTAATGTATTATATAATAAACACGTAACTTTAGCGGAATTGTTTTTTTAGAAAATTATTTTAATTAAATAATTATTATTTATATTTTTCTTTATACAACTTGCCCATTGACTAGTATAAAAATACGCTATAATTAAATTTTGATTCATTCAAGAACTTGAAAGTTGGAATTTAAAACATTTTGAAAAAATCACAGGCTGTTTTTAAAAATATTTCAGAATAACATTTGACTTTTAGCAGACGTACTAGAACTAACTGTAAAAAGGTAAAACAAGAGTTTTCGTAAGAAATATATTAATAATTTGATATATGGGCAAAATTTACTGATTTTGAAATATTCCTTTTAACACCCACACTCTTCAATTATATAAAATTATTGCAATGCTATACAAAACAATTCAAATACATAATTATAATGGCCATCATGATCACATGACGCCCCTCAAGTGACAAAAAAAAAGTCCGCACTTTTATGTGTAATGTAAAAAAAAATGTTAGCTATAAATTATTTCGAATTATGTAAAAATTGTAACATCAACTCAACAAAGTTTTTAGTCACGTACGCCAAGACCCAGATCAAGTAGTTTGGCAGAAATAACAAAATCAAGATATAGGATAATTAGGTGGTCTCCTGGCTAAAGGTGAGCTCAGACATAAAAAATGAACGAGCACGATCATTGTGGCGTATTTCTAATTATTTTCAGAAAACTTTGAATCGATTTAACTCATTTTTTGTTCGCCGGAGGAAAAAAGCGCGAGGACAAAAATTCTTAAGCTCCCAATTTGGGGCCACACAAACAAGTATTCAAATTCCAAAAAGATAAAAAGCTACTAAATTAAAAAAACAATTTTTTCGCATTTGAACCTTCGGAAAATGATTTAAACGAATATTTTTTTATACAGCTCTAGATCTCGAAAAAATATAATACAAATTTTCATATTGTTTGTAAATTTGCAAACGTACGAAACAATGAGGTTCCACTTGCAGATGACGTAAAGTCGAATCATTTGTAGAACTGTGAAGGCAAAAACTGTGACAACAAAACAGAATTGATAACCGAGTTAGACGTAACAAAATCAATGGTAGAAGAGTAACGTCACTTGCAGCACTGGTTTCAAGAAAAAGAAACCTTTCCGAACAAAAGATGTTAAAAATAAAATTTTTTTCGTGTTGTTTTTTGATTGCAGAAACGATCATTTTGTAATGTTTACATAAAACATCTCCAAATTTTTCGTCAAATAAATAATGCAAATTAAGAAAACTATTATATACATCTTTGCCGGATTAGCAAGTACTTTCGTTACTATTTCTGACCCTACAAGAAAGATTCTATGATTACCTCAGAAATTTCACCCATTGGTGCGTATCGAACTTTAAGTCGCGGTTGCCAAGAAACTTGTAACCAATACATATTAATTTCAATTTAATAAATTTTTTCGAAATCTACAAGTTTTGAATATCCTAACGAGAAAAAAACTAATTTTTTTGAAATTTTGGCATCCTTTGGCTTAGAATAAACTACAGATAGTTAAGCTAAGGACAAAACTTTGATTCCATTTTTTTTTTTTGAAGATGGCGGCGATTCTGAAACAGCTAGGGCATACAACATATTAAATATTTTCAATATTCTTGTTCGTTCATCTTGGCTCTTAAGCTCATGCTTAGAAATATACATGAGTTACATTTATACCACAGTGGCCCCTCTAAAACCAATAGCTAAGGAGTAGCAGAAGATCTCAAGAATTTTAAAAAATATGTTTCCCAATATGGTCGTTTTTATTCATATCTAATACATCACTTGATCAAGTTGATTTGAATGTAGGAAATTTTCTTATTTAGTTCCAGAAATCAGTAATCATTCGCTTTATCTTCGACTAATATAATCCATATTATGAATCAGCTGACTATTAGTTACTCTTTTTAAAACTGATTTAATAATTACCTAATAATAAATAATATAAAATTTGTGATTGACTTTCATCATGATGTTTTAAAGAAAAACATTAATTTTAAAATATTACTAATTGTCCATACGTCTAAGGCATCTAGAAGTAATTCTACGACTGTTTTAGGCTATACACAAATTCTAATACTGAGCAAATATTCTAAACCCAAAATTTTAAAGGTATACCGTCTCAATGTATAAAGGCCTATCTGCATAATCTTTTAGGCCTAGATACAGTCTGTAAGATTGTAAAATGATGGTATTAGTTATTTTTAAAAACTTAATACAGTGTGGAGAAATTATTACTACTGAATTCAAATTTTAGAAACGAAATTAATTCGGGCCATTTGAAACTTATATTGTTAAGAGATATTTGAAACGAATCATGATAAATGTATGTTAAGTGCTATTTCAAATCTATATGTATGCTTTAAAATTCTATTTAAAAAAATGGTTGGGAATTTAATGCGATATATTCATACATTCATATATATATATATATATATATATATATATATATATATATATATATATATAATATATATATATATATATATATATATATATATGTATATGTATATATTTGTTGAGTCACGTAGCTTTCTTTGAACTTCATATTGTTTCTGCCGAAAACTTCACAACACTATTTTTCAACTGACTAAATAATTGATTTAACTTAGATAAGTTCACCCGCATTTGTTTCTAATCTTTCGATCACTCGGGTTAACATAATTGTATCCATACTGTACAGTAAATACGGCCTCATATTACGAGTAGTTCAAATGTTAATAAGTGTAAATAAAGCTCTACTTTAAGCTAGCGTAGAGCTTAGTACGTACTGAATACTCGCATTCAGAGCTACGTTAGTAGATAATTTAATTCTGAGCATAGTATTGAAAAATGCGAGGAATTTTTCCAGCAAGGAATTTAAGGTTTTAAAATTTGTTTCTTAGACAATTCAAGAATGTGTTTTAGAAGTCGTCAAATTTCCAAATTTGAAGGCAGACCTCAAACTACTGATGACACGCTTATCTGCAATTTTCAGCTTATTACGTACTCCGTAATATAGGGAAAAGAGAGTGAAATTTTTCCTTTTCGCTTGATTGCATTTGTTACTTAAAAACACACAGACGAAAGTGAAAAAACTTAACCGAATATAAAGGTCTGAAATAAGATAAGAATAAGTCAGGATAATGATAAACACAATAACACTAACAGAAAAAAGTGCCCTGAATACGATCCTCAATAAAAAAAATACGCGCTAATGGCATTATTTCATAATTTAAGCTCCCCTAAATATTAATACTACTAAAGAAAGAGATAGGTTTTTATTTCTATAAGAATTATTTCAACAAATTTACGACATACATATACGGCCGGCAAAATATCGCTCTATGTATTTAATTGAACAATTGGGACTATAGCTGCATTGTCCTGATTTCCTGTTACATAGAGTTATATTGTTCCCTCATACTTTTAAATAATTTTCTTTGAATTTTACTTATTGTCTCTATTTCTATGGTCTAAGTCAATTAATATACGAGCGATCTCAAATAGCTCTGTGAAATGTGTAATATGTTACAAAATACCAGCCATACGTGACGCATGTATGGCTGTTGTACGTATTACCGGCCTTCAGGGACGTCGGAAACGTTTAGTTTTTGAAGAAGGAGTAACAAACTAAAATAATTTATTCGAAATACTTCGTTTAAACATCTAGTGAGATAAGTATTATAAGATAATGGGGCTTTTTATTGTTAACAATACATAACCAACAAAACAACAAAAACCGCATAATATTCCGATTTTACTGGTCTTCAATAAATTTTGATAAAAACTTGTAAAATAAATATTATATTGTTATTGGTCATAAAGATACCAAATTTTAAATCTTCAAAGAACTGTTTAAATACGCAATTTAATTTAAAAATTGAATCGTCTGAAGGCTTTGAGCAAACTGGTCAAATCAAAAATATTTTTTTTAAATGATGGTTTTTTAAACTCTTTTAAAATGACACTAAAAACTATTTATTTAGTAAATAATTATATTTAATTTTTTAATTACAGTTTATTGTACTATTATCTCTCTCTAATATGTATAAAATTGCCAAAAGTACCATTTTTCTACAAAATTAAAAAAATACGCATTTTCTTCCTCTATGATGCCACCAATATTTTCATACAAAAAAAAACCAGAAGGGAAGAGCAGTTCTTTCTTCAAGAAAATTATCGTTAGATTGGCTCCACTAAAGCAAGAACAGGTTGAAATTTTAAACTTATTTTTATACATTATCTTTAGTTTATTAAATATTAAATTTCAAGTGCGTTCTAATATGTTAAATATTTTATATTTTTCTGTAATTGAATAAATATTGTGTTGCCTAAGTTGAAAATCTGTTTGTAAATTAATTGAAATTAAAGGATGAATATTCATAGTTCAAGTTAATGAAAATTACATTAACTTGAACTATGAATATTCACCCTTTTTTGGTACGGATAACAGGGGGGCGCAGCTCCTTCCTTAAAGAAACTGAGGGGCGAACCGTTCCCCCTGATCCTTATTTCCGACGTGCCTGCCAGCTTTTGGACGTATCTTTCGTTTGTGTGTTTTGTTTTACATGGAATATCTTGCCACTATATTAAGTCCGTATGTACAGGGTGGTCAAATAATAGAGGGCGTCGGCTGTAGCTCGGGAACCGTTAATGACAGAACTTAAGAAAAAAACATTTATAGGTAAATCGGCCAAGAAAAATTGTTGTAAATTATTTTCAAGTGCGAAAGTTAACCGCTAGGGGGAGTAACAGCAACACTAAAGTCTAAAGGCCAATTTTCTCTTAAATTTCCATAATTGAGGTATGTTGAAAATATAAGCATTATATTCTTCAACCAAATATGTATTTTTTTCTTGAGGCCATTTTTGTGTATTTTCAAAAATAAAGTGGTGGGGAAAAGTCAAACATTTTTACTTTCAAATGGTGATATCTCTGTTTTGCATGAATCGATTTTATTCAACTTGATGTTAAAAAAAAGTGCTTTTTTTACTCTACTCCTGGAGACATAAACTGTACCGAAATGACTGTGTTAGTGGTCACTAGATGGCGTTGTTTCGGAATTCCCCAAATAATTCTGATTTTCTTAAAAAAATTAAATGGTACGCTATGACATTTATATCACATCTTATTTGGTAGTTATGAAGGGCATTGAATAGTGAAATAAAAAATCCAAGCCCACATTTAAATTAAGAGAGTTGATGATAGTCTCTCGAATCCGAAACGTCGAATTGGAAAATTAACCTTGCCGTTTTGTAGAGGAGAAAAAGTGACAATAACAAAGTGAAAATTATTTTCTTTTCTCGTTTCAATTAACCCTAAAATTTTAGGAAAACCAAAAAACTGAAAAAAAAAACAAGGGCCTAATAAAAACTGTAGTAATCTTGCATAACTGTAAAGAACAAAACTTACCCAAGGAATAAAACAAAAAATACTAAAACTCAGTCTCATAATCACATAAGCTTCGAAATAAAATAGCTAAAACTAGGGCGAGTTCTACCTTGCATCAGTGAAAAAAAAATGAGAAATGAACTTACAACTAACAATAAACTAACAACAAATATATTTTAAATTACTGAAAACTACTTAAAGTAAAAATATTTAGTATATACGACTCGACCTACTACAATAAACGAAATGGTGGACCATATTAGGAATGCGATCCAGAGTGTATCTCTACCAGAAGTGGAGGCTGCAGTCCAATCGACACAGGAAAGATTGCAACTTTGTATTGACCATGACGACCGGCATTTTGAACATTTTCGAAAGTAGTTTTCAGTAATTTTAAATATATTTTTTGTTAGTTGTTAGGCCATTTCGTCGTTTTTCTTTTGTTGTTTCACTGAAGCAAGGTTGAACTCGGTTTGATCTTTTTGCCCAAAACGAGTTTATTGCGCTTATGTGCTTATGAGACTAAGTTTTAGAATTTTTTGTTTTGTTCCTTTTTTAAGTCTTGTTTTTTCCAGTTATGCAAGATTACTAAATTTTCTATTGGAGCCTTGTTTTTTTCCAGTTTTTTAGTTTTCCTAAAATTTTAGGATTAATTGAAATGAGAGATGAAAATAATTTACACTTTGTCATAGTCACTTTTTCTTCTCTACAAAACAGCAAGTTTAATGTTCCAATCCGACGTTTCGGATTCGAGAGACCATCATCAACTTTCTTAATTTAAATGCGAACCTGCATTCTGTAATTCACTATTCAATGTCCTTCATAACAACCAAATGAATTGTGATATGAAAGTCATATTTGATTTTTTTGAGAAAATCAGCATTATTTGGAGAATTCCGAAACCATGCCATCTAGAGACCACTAACAAAGTCATTATGGTACAGTTTATGGCTCCACGAGTAAAGCAAAAATGGCACTTTTTTTCGATAATTGAATAAAATCGGTTCATCCAAAACATTTGAAAGTAAAAATGTTTGAGCTTCTCCCACCGCTTTATTTTTAAAAATAGACAAAAGTGGTCTCAAGCAAAAAAGCGGCGAACTTTCGAACTTGAAAACAATTTACAGCAACTTCTCTTGGCCGATAACTATAAAAAAATTTTTTCTTAAGTTCTGTCATTAACGGTTCCCGAGCTACAGCCGACGTCCTCTATTATTGGATCACCCTGTATAAATAATATTATATAACAAGTAAAATGTTTCGGCATGTGTAAGTAGCAGATGACTACTTCAACATTTGCTTAAATTTTTGTTCCTTTGAGAAATTAAAAGAAAAACAAAATATTTTAATTAATTGTGTTTCGGTTTGAGATTCTTTTTCGCAGTTTTTAATTTCCAATGCTTAAAACATAAAAGATCATATTTCACACCTCAAGAAAAAGTTTGATTTTAATAATATTTATTCAGTAACGAAAAATTAATATCTCGATGATTTATTCATACTCATTCATCAAGACATGATAATTTATAAAAATAAATAGTTTTAGCTGCAACAAATAAACCTACTTCCTGGTTAAATTCACCCGACATTTTTCAAAACGTATCGTAAGAAATCAAAAAAAAATTATAGATCTCGACTGAAGTCATAATTGTGTATTACAAATAATGTATTAGTTAGCCATTCAGTTGCAGTGTAATTCTCTTTTGAGCTATTTTTTGAATAAATGTATTCGTAATACAGTTCTAGACGCTGGTTAACTTATAAATCGTAACATAAATTTATAGTTAACGTTAAATTTAATTAAGTTCAAGATCTGACCCGAAGTTCTTAAGTCCCTACTTAAATATTGTAAGTGTCTTGGTACACAAGCAAACGCCAGATTTTACCTTTACCAGCTAAATAACTATTTAGATATATCATTAAATTCATATTAAAAACCTAGTCTTGTTCACAATCTAATGGTGTTACTTCTTGCTAATACTAGTAAGAACATGAGTGTGGCTGATTGGATTCGGAATGACGTGACGCGCAACGTCTAGAAAAATATGCGAAAATTCCAAACCCGCACATAAACAATTTCAAAAGTTATTAACAAAATAACAGATTAAAAAATAGTTTAGTTTTTTGTAACAACTGGGAAATTATTATTATTTAAGAAAAGCTTTTTAAAAGGGAAGAAATTTCCAATAAAGAAATCCCAACTTCCAGTACTCTATCTTAATTATTAATAATTTTAATGTTGAAAATGGAGCTCGGCGCGCTAAACCGTTACAATACCCCAAAACCAGCCGTAACAAGTATATTTTTTTATACGATTACATATTAATTTAAATTTTTTTAAAAAATGTGGTGTTATCTAGACACTTGAAGGAACAATATCCAGTGGAAAAAAAATTTTTCACTGACTTAGTAAGCCTACTGTTAATTAATAATTTTTTTAGTGATTGTGATTGTGATGTTTTTAACTGTTATAATCTATTGTTATATAGTTATTAATAATTGAAACTAATAAAAAAATGTTGATTTTTTAGTTTTTTTGTTAGCAAGAACAATTAATAACTAATAGATTATAACAATTAAAAATATCTCAATGTCATAATCTCATACAGAATAGTTGTGACAGAGTCTTCACGAAGCGAAACAATTTTAATGGCTTTTATTTAACAATTATCCAACTTGAAATATAAACGAAAACTCTAAAAAAATTAGCAAAAGGCTCATTTTATGAAGAAACAGTGAAAACATTTTTTTCCGCTGGATATTGTTCCTTTAGGTGCCTCTAGATAATACCATAGTTTCTTTAAAATTTAAAATTAATATTAATTAGTATAAAAAATATTTGTTACTTTTTACCGCCTGTTTTGGGACATAGTAACGGCTTAACACTCGCCGCTTAGAGCTTTGTTTGCAACAATAATTTTAGATTATTAATAATAGACATAGAGTTCCGGGAGTCGGGAATTTTTATTGGAAATTTTTTTAAGAATATTTTTTTAATTTCTCAAATGTTAATAGTTTCGAAGTTATTTGCAAAAAAAAAACTAAACTTTTTTTTTTGTAAATCTTAATTTGTTAATAACTTTTAAAACTGTTTATGAGTAAGTTGTACATTTTTCTCATTTTCAGTCATATTTTTACTAGCCCTAGCACATCATTTTGAGTTTATGAGCTAAACTAACACCAAGAAATCGGTTAAAATCATAAAACCAACCTTCCTACGATGTTCCTTAATGAAGAAGTACAGAAAAAATATAAATCATATTTTTACTCCCAAATGTTTTATTATTACCAATATATAGGGTTATCTTAAACTATTGATAAAATATTAAAAATGTGGAATTATTTTGAATCATATAAATTCAAGTGGTTTTTATTTTTTTTAATGCTATTAAAACAAACGAAAATTTTATTAAAAAAACATTTTTCAAATAGATTAAGAAAAAATTTAAGGAAGATTAATAACATCTTAATCAAAATGGTTTAACCAATGGGAGATTAACCTGAGCTCTAGTTTAACTGATAACTGGATATTATATAAATCCTATTTTATACAGTACGACAGCTTAAATTTTTAACCAGCGACTAGGATTTAACAAAAATAAAGGATATTTGATGTAACGAAACATTGTAACTATTATACTTAAATGTGTGATTCATTAGTGATGTACATAGTTTTATAATGATAGTCCTTATTATTAATTAATTAAAAATGTTAAAAATCAATGTTCTAAATTTTATTTACTAGAATTGTTAATAATGTTATTATCTATTGTAGATTGTAAAGTAAAATGAAGATGTGATAAAACGTTCAAACTGTTGTTTTAATTTAACTTCCAGTTTCCTTTAATGATTACTAAAGTAGGTAGGTTAAATGGAGGCAACGTTGCACATTCAATGGTTCATTGATATACAGTCGAAAAATTTACAAAATTCCGAGAACTTAATAAAATACGTAAAAACCCGAATTTGGTTTTTATTGTTTTCTGATTTTATATGGAAACAAATTAAATAAATTTTACATTTCTATTGCAACATTTTGTTTTCTATCAATCTGTAATCTCAGATTTTAATTTCTACTTTTTTTTGTCGTTTTAAAAAACTCCGATGCTTACCACGACCTACTACAATATTAGTTTAATCGCATTATAACATTTGGAATCTAATAAAAACATCTTTAATAATTTTAATGAATTTATTCTTTTGAATTTCTCTTTACTGTCTATGCTTATAATAATCTTATCTAAATTAATTTAAAAAATAAGAAAAACGACTTATTCATATTTTTTTATGGAACGTTTTAAAAATCAGTTTAAATGTTTGTTTCGAGTTTTGAATTTGAACCTAATATATTTTGAATAATTTCAATGAATTTAGTTTTTACTTCCCTCGTAAAAGGGAAGTATTGCAATTGTGAAAAAATCACCCTCCGAGATTTTTTCAGATCTTTACGCTTCGGAGTATCTAGATGCTGAAAAACTTGTAATTCCATCCAAAATATTATAATGGAGGCGTAATATTTGGTGTATTCTAAAATGTTGATGTTATAAATTTATTTTAAAGACCAAAGCATACCACGGAACTACCGCAGTTTCAGTACAAATGTGCACAGTAAAGAGACATATTCATTTGAGGAAATAGGCAATAGGTTTAATATTTATTACAGATATATTAATAGTATTGTAATCGTGAAAAAAAAACACCCTTCCAGATGCAGATCTTTGCGTCGACCTGTCTATGCAGGGCAAAAACCAAAGGCCATATGGGGATGAAATAGTAACATCTAACAAAACAAAAATCCAATATGATGAAACAAAATCTAAATAATATTTAAAAAATTATTTTTAAAATGCTACTCATCGAACCGACAATAAATTTTTGACAAAAGTCAAGTCTGATATTGGAATGAAATGGCAAAATTTTGGTACGACGCACGCCATTATGACCGAACAAAATGAAATGTTTAAAAAGTCAATATCTAAAAACTACTTACTCAAATTGTGTACAAATATCAAGTTTAAAACAGCGAAAACTGGTAAAATTTTAGTTCGATTTTTATACTTATGGCAGTTCTAATAAATAAATAATAAACTTTCTTTTGATGAAGAAAAATAATAAATGGTATATATATTTTTTATAGACTATATAAATAAAGTTATGAAAAATAAGAAATAATAATAACAATAGTAATAATGTCATAATCGGTAAACTTTTTGCCTGGAACTTCCCTCGTAATCAATTCCACCACAGACAGATAACATAATTGTATGCGCATTTTTTGAATCGATGAACATAAAAATTTAAAATAAGACACACTTTAATAGCTAGCTAAATATTACTTTTTGTGTAAATTTCATACTTGTAATATTCAAAATGTGGACTGTACGCCAATTTGCAAATTTAACTGCTCGGTTTCGAGCCATAAACCGAAAATATAAATAAAAGAGGACCATATACCAATGTACAAATAATAACAATTTTGTGTCTTTTATCCAAGAAATTGTAGATTATTTTGAAAAATTAACAAAAACAGATAATTTCATTTCATAGTTCATCAAAAACTAGTAGCGTAAATTCCTTTTTACAAACATGTTATGTCTTTGTAAACTTTGCGTTAAAAGAGCAATACAAGACTTTTTGACCTTTAAAACAACAGTCATAAGCGGCATACTTCTAGCTTTGCTGTGACAAAGTCTGACAAAGGTACTAGGGTACCTAGTCAGAATATTGAGCACAAGGTCACACAGCTATGTTCAGAATGCTTAGAGCCAAGTGATAAAAATTAAAAATCCAACTGACACTCTTAACCCCAACCAACTCAGACATATGCGATAGATAGGTAGATCAACATGCACCCAAAAAGAACTACACAAATAAGAGTAGGGAATAATGCTTCTAAAGAAACTGTTAAAAAATGCTGCCTGCAAACAAGGTTTCGTCATCATTACAAAGACTCAAGTGAATTAATAATTGTACTTTTTGCAATCCGAATACACTAATATTTACTACAGATGAAATAATTTTGTGAATGTCAATTCAACTCATTATCTATAAGTGATCTTAGAAATGTTAAGTGTCGCTCAGCCAAAAGCTTTACGGCCAGACGTCTGGCTGATGAGTCGGACTGTTGACCATGGCTAACGGGTCTATGATGTAATGACTGCTATATCGCCCGCAAACTTATTTTTTGAGGAAGATATTATTTGGGTTAATGCCTAATAGAAATATTAAGTCATCCCTAAACTTTATAGTTATTTGATTTTTAAAAAAGGTAAACTCTAATGTAATATCTACCCACACACCCAATTCAAATGCTTTACTTAGACCATAAAATAAAACCCATAAGAAGGTATCACTACCTCACCATAGATTTGTTGGGCAAAATAAAATATTACTACCTTTACAGAGTAGTTTTTTCGGAAGCCATGCTGACTAATACTAAAGATCTTATATTTAGTAAAAAAAAGTGTCATATTAAGTTAAACCAAGAGTGACCCGCTGAAGATTATGAAAAGCTTATGAAGTTTTGCAACTTAATGATAAGGCGATTAGGGCCATTTCCGAACATTTTATTTCTTTTAGGATGATTCTACATTTCGAAGTAAGCGGAGCCGTAAAAAGGCATAATATAATATAAGGATTTGAAAATTGTCTAATTTACAAATGAATAAATAAATAAACTTTAAAGATAAGAATACATTTCAATTTAGGCAGTCGAAAACGTATATTAATATTAATTTTTAGTTGTATAGAAAAAGACCAGACCTATATAGAAAAAGACTAGACCAGAAAAACCAGACTAAGAAAATCTTTTTTAAAGGTTAATTCAACGTTTTCATTGTTATATTTTAAAAGATACTCAAATAAATTATCACCTACCTGAATACACATAATGAACCTTTTAATAATATTTTGCCTAGTTCTAAGTAACATGTCTGGTGATACGGTGGCGCATACGTCCCTGATTCGGTCTTACATGTCCTCCTTTATTGTAGGTGGATGGACGTAAACATGATTTTTAATATAACCCACCTAGAAAAAATCTAATAGAGATATATCGTAAAATCTTATATAGTTTTATGTAGATTCTAAAAATCATTAAATATAGGGTGTCAACTACAACTTTTAGTTGCCCTACTTTTTTGACGCTCCTTATATAATTGACAATATTTTTAAAATAAGCACAACTTATATATGTATTTCAAAGCATATACAATTTGTTTCCAAATTTTACCTATTCGGCGTAATTTACTTTTTTCAATCATTGACTCGTCCTGTACAAAAATTCTCGGCAAACATATTCGTCATTTCTATTGGATTTTTAACTTCTACTCCATCGTTTTCAATTTTTTTTATTATATTATAGATTATAGTACATCAATTATTAATTGATGTACTATAATCTACGCCTGTTTTGATTTATTTGGAGCTTTATTCATCAAGTCCTCAAAATAACTCCTTCTGACTTTTTCACATCTTTTTTAATTCCTTTTTAGCCTTTCTTTAAAATGATTCTCTGAAATGATTTGCCATGCAACCAAATTTTTAAATGTTGCAGTGTTGAGTGCTTATTGATTCGTGAAGAATATTGTTTCTGGTGGCTGCCTTGATAATTTGTTGACTTTAAAGGTGTATTACTTCACACTTACATAGAACTTCCATACAAAACGGATCAAATGACTCATTGTTCTTCTTTTCTAATGTAAAGGTAAAGAGATCCCAGTTTACTGTCGAAAGAGTTCGTCCGGCTTTGATACATTTTTGTTGTTAGTATCCCTTGTAAATATTATCGTCTGGGAATTGTATCGAATGTGGTTACTTTCCTAATACTCGAATTTCAATAACTTAAAATCGCGATGTAAGCTCTGGTATCGTACCACCTATGACTAGCCTATAAACCTGTCGAGTGGCATCCGAAGAGTAAACAAACTGCATCAAATCTAGACACTACCTGCGCACCGTCGCAACCAGAGCCATGGAGGTCATTTTAGGCCTTCATCCTAGACTTATCTACCAGAGAAGATCCTTTCAACATCACCAGAACCAGGATCCGATAGAATTTCTCACAAAAACGTCTGACCTTATGCGTGTTACCAGAAGATAAACATAAGAGCACTGTTCCAGATGTCTGCCAAACAAACAGAGCTTCTGTTTGATTAACCGGCACTATTAATAAAAAGGCAATAGAGGAGCTGACCAATTAACCTCGCTGACACTCTAAATATTTTAAGACATAAAATTTTGTAGAAAACATACCATACACGGTGGCACAGTAATTTTCATAAATAAGAAATTCCTGGAAAAGTACCCGTTTCAAAATATAACTAAATTTGATAACATGATAGTTGAAAAAGAATTTGAATTCTCCTTAGTAAGTAATTTAAAATCAGACATTTACATACTTGGTTTATATAGACTTCCTAACTCAAATGTTTAAGATTTTTTGGAGGCACTCAAACTTCCAGTATGTAAATTAATAGTAGCCGGAGATTTCGATATCAATTTTGCAGACTGTGATTCAGCAAATGTTCAGCAACTTAAACATTTGATGGCTTCTTTTAATTTGAAAATGCTTGTTGATAAACCAACTCGTTTAACAAATCATTCATCAAGCATTATAGATTATATTTGTTCAAACTTTAACAATGACACAGAGAGAAATCTTAACATTCCTGCAGGTCTTTCGGATCATGAGGCGGTTAGAACCAACTTTCAATTTAATTTTAGGATAAATAATACAGGACATAGATACGGTAGAGTATATAGTACTAAAATGTTCACAAACTTTAAACATTTGGCACAACAGTTTGATTGGCAGAGTATTTTTGGATCTAATAATCCTCTCGAAAATTTTCATGAGATTCTCGTAAAACTGTTTAGTAAAAGTTTTCCTCTGCGAAAAAATAAAACAAAAAATAAAAAACCCTGGCTTACTAAAGGAATAATAAACTCCTCAAAAAATATGCGATGTTTACATACAATTCGAAAATTTAGTTATAATGATTATTTTATACACTACTTTAATAGATATAGAAATATTTATCCGCGGGTTATCAAATTGGCCAAAGAATTATATTATAAGAATTGAATTAGCAATGCAAGAAATAAAACAAAGGAAAAGTGGAATATTGTCAATGATCTTCGGGGAAAAAATTAAATATAATAAATAGAATAAAATAGTATTTTAAATAACTTTTATTGTTCTGTGGCCAATAGGCTTAAAACAAATGATACAAAAAACGGCTCCTATGAGCTATTTGAATGGGAATAGTTTTTTTCATCAAACTTTTTTTCTTACAAATGTTGATGATTATGAATTAGGGAGTATATTTAGGCAAATAAAAAATAAGAACTCCTCTGGATTTGATGATATATCTGTCAGAATTTTTGTGAGCCTACCCTATGAACCAGTAAACATGCTAGCGGAAGCACTTAACCATTCCTTTTGTGAGGGGAATTTTCCTTCTTTTTTGAAGCCCGGAAGGTTGTACCTATATTCAAGGGGGGAATACTGAGGATCCTTAAAATGTTCGCCCTATTTCCCTACTTACAACACTCAGTAAAGTTGTTCAAAGGCTCGTTAAGGTCAGTGCTTTCTTTTCTGGAGAGATATAAAATTATGACAAAGTGTCAGTTTGGTTTTCAAAGGGGTAAGTCGACTGTCGATGCTGTCTTCTCTTTCCTTGAAAATCTTTATTTGGGTCTGAATGAAGAGGAGCTAACTGCTGCTGTTTTTATGACTTATCTAAAGCTTTTGATTGTGCAGATCACAAATTACTTTTTAAAAAATTGGAGCACTATTTTTAGGAGAACTTCATTACAATGGTTTCATACCTATCAGAAAGAAGACAGTTTGTTAAGACTCCAAAAGAAAGATCAAATATGCATCATATCAGTGATGGTGATCCACAAGGCTCTGTACTGGGCCCAATCCTATTTTTATTGTACCTTAATGATCTTGCTTTTTTGGATATTCGGGAGACTTGTACTATTTTTGCAGATGATACAACTTTTCTCTGGAGGGGAACTGATCACAGCGCTCTAATGAATATCATTTGTGAGGATTTCGAAAGGGTGAAAGAATGGTGTGCTTCTAATTACTTAAGTTTTAACTGTGATAAATCATCTATTTTTACTTTTAAGTTTACATTGAATAACATAGATCTAAATAGTAGTCAAATAAAAAACCAATCTGTCACAAAATTTTTTGGTATTCATATTGATAATGAATTAAAATTCTCTACTCACATAACCCGACTTAGTAAAAAAGTTGTTTCTGGGTGCTTTGCTGTGAGAGTAATTTCTAATGAATTAGGTTCATCTGCGTCAAGATGGCATATTATTCTTTAATCAAATGTCATATAAGATGTGGGATCGCTTTTTGGGGATTTTGTAACCACCAATTGCTAAATTCCATCTATGTTCTCCAAAAAAGGTCACTGCGCTAAATATTTAAAGCCAAGTTTAGGGAACACTGTAAACCTCTTTTTATACAGGAAGAAATTTTGACTGTCATTCCTCTTTTTATCTTGAAGACTTGTTGCTTGATGCACAAAAATTAGGAATTTTTCTAGACAGTGCTTACACTACCCGTAATAGTAGCAGCGTTCCTCTCCCAATACCCAAATTTGCTTTAACTAAAAACTCATTGATGTATGAAAGTTTTAAGATCTACAATCACTTACCTATAAACCTATTAATGAATTACTGTTGAAAAGTCCTTTAGACGGACTCTCAAAAGCATTCTTAAGTTAAAGCCATACTACCACCAGCAGGAATTTTATGATAACATTTGTTTTCTTTTTTAATTTTTATATTCCTGACTTATTTGTTATTATACAGATGTATAGATTTTATTATAATTATTGATTGTTGTCTATTTTTGTTATTATTATTTGTGTTTTATCTGTATATTTTTTGAGCCTTTCAATGTATAGTTTACTTTTTCCAACATAGTGTAAGTTATTCCATGAGGTATTATAGAACATTTCTATTTTTAAGGTTGCTTGGTCAATGAGACATGTTTTTCTGATGACAATAAAACTTATTTTGTCTGTTAGCCTCCCTATTTTATTGTTTATCCCAGCAACTGGTCCAAATTGTTAATGAAAACGGCAACAAGAAATCTAAAAAAAAAAATGTTAAATCAGAATAACAGCTGCAAATTTACTAAGGGATTCTAAGAAAACCTTAATAAGCAGAGGCCAATATAGAAAAGAAAGCTGCTATTTGTAACATAAAGTCTGACTCGATGCTGTCAGGTTAGCTGACAAAATACCTTCTGTGATATTTTTCTCTTTATAAATATTGTAAATAAGAAGATGGGGGCAGTATTATATTTAGACTTCGAGTGTCCTGTTGTCTCAGCACGCAAAGAATCTAGGGTTTTCAAGGCAGCTTGCATTTGAATTTGCATAATAATTTTCAAAATCTCCCCATACTTAATATATGCAATTTATATTACATATAGTATCAAAATTACGCTTGTGTGAAAAATCAAAACGGGCATTTTAAGGTAGACCGAAAACAAATAAATTGTCTCTCAAATCATAAACAAACCCCACGTTTACCTTTTTCATAGTCAACAGAATATGAAAACGGAATCAATATTTGAACTTAGATAAGGATCTGAGATTTACTATTTTAATTGTTTACTAGGTATATATAAATGTTGAATTATATTTATACTCAAGATCCGGAATCCGTATTATGTTATTTTTTGCAAGGTAAAATCCGTGAAATAACAAGAATTTAATTTTTGTAAGAAACTAGTCAATCTTCTAATTAAATTTGTAAATTGTTTTTTATACTGATTGAATTACACCTAAAACGTTTTTATTATAAAACAGCTTTTATAATTATTAAGTTATTTAACACTAACAAAATTTTGTAGATCCTATCGTAACTAAAAATAAAAAGTTTTTATTATCAAAATTGTAAAAACAGGGCTTGGGTCTTTTAATACTACTAGACCCATTCCAGTTATTTCAAAAACTGTAATATGTAATTCAGATATGTAACAGAAACGTAAATCAGAAAAGACAAGATTGTAATTCATAAGTAAGTGTGAGATGTTACTCAGAAATCGTGAGATGTATTTCAGATTGGTCACATGTAATTCAGAAATCAAAATATGTAGTTCAAAATCGATAACATGTAATTTAGAAGTTAGTAGATTTATTTGCTGCATAGATTACGGGGTATTAAACAATTGTATATTTGTTGTTGTTGAGAGTTTGGCCTATCTGAAACGTAAAGATTGTGAATTACTTGTGAACAAGGTTTTTTTTACTTAGTGTAGGATGGGGAGGTTTGCCTTTAAGTGTGTCATATTTTTTCCACCCTGGTATATACATACATATGTATCGTGCGTCCACTCTTGTCCCCATTTTAAATTAATATAGCTCTTTTATTATTTGACCTATTGAAATGAACCAAAAAACAAATTTCATCATTAAAAGTTATATAATCAGATTGCATTTTCTGGAATGGAACACCCTGTATATTATTTTTTACAACGAAATGCTTCCTTCCCCTGACTCTATAAACCGATTGTTGATGTTGCAAATTATTAACCATTTAATTACAATCGATATGTGTCACCTGAGTCATAGGTAATGCCCATTTTTATTAAACTTTCTTAATTATACGATTACTGTATTACAAAAGTGTGTGGAGAGTAATGGGAGTGTGTGAGGAATAATGTTCAGCAGGCTTTATGAAATTTTATGTATGGTTAGTGTTGTTTATATGTAAGATACGTTTTTCCTTTCGGAAGTTAATCTGTGGAAACCCCGTACGTTCAAAATCCATGATGGAGGGTTTGTTGATTATAGGTTATAAACACGAAATTTTGCATTAGCTTGTGCTCTTTTAACTACCAGCTTTGGGTAAATGTCATTGTCGGAACATTGAAGGAATTTCTTTGGCTGTGAGTCGTTTATTTCGTTACAAATCGACCTAGGATTTCAACTACGCGAAAAACAGTTCGGAAAAATGTCTCTAATAATTAGTATTGGCACGAGGATCAACATATTTTAACCTTTCCATAACACGTGTAAATTGTGCGGGGTGTCCGAAATAAGAGGCCCCCACTTAGTTTATAAAAAATCATAATGAGAGACGGAGAAAAATAAATTGAAGTTTCGTGGTTTGGTCTAAAGTTTTGACTTGTCAAAATGTCATCTTTCACGGGTCAATATCTCAAACACAAATTAATTTTCGGGTATTGTGGTTTATACAAAAAAAAACACTTTGAATTAGTAAAGAAGTAAAAATAAGAAAGTTCAAGCCTGACCAAAAAACTGAGTACCCAGTATAAATAAAAAGTGAATAAAGTAAGGTTATAGGCCAAGCCACGATATTTTTCTTTTTAATCCTCTTCTCTATCTCCTACATTATTGCAGTATGAGCCAGAAAAAATTGTAAAAATTTAAAAATGGTGAGGGGTGCGTACATATTTGAATTTGCCTGACTCTATTGTTATATTTATATAAAATGATTTGATCCCATATTTCTTCTGCAAAAAAGGCAAATAAATTAATTTGTAAACAAA
The DNA here is from genome assembly GCA_030620095.1 of Kuschelorhynchus macadamiae. NCBI lineage: Eukaryota > Metazoa > Arthropoda > Insecta > Coleoptera > Curculionidae > Kuschelorhynchus > Kuschelorhynchus macadamiae. Next base: position 1,115,942 of record JAUTXW010000329.1, read on the forward strand.
CTTAGTTAGTCTTGCTTCACCCTCGTACACAAAAAATTCATTAAAATAAGCTAACTGGACAGAAATGTTTTTTTTTTGTTTGTTTCTTTGTCCTGGTACCATTTTGACACAAAAAAAAATCGAAAAGAAAACAATTTAAAATATGCGCAGTTTATTTCGTAACAAATGAAAGAAGCCCTAAAATCAAAAAACCGTTTGAGCAAAAAGGTCTATTCTACCTAATATTCGCATGAGAATCAACAAATCTTAACCGTTAATGTAACATACGTACAGTTTAAGAGTGACATTTCTAAAAAAAATTTAAGCAAAAAAAAATTGAGTTGCCGACATTTGTCTCTATAACATCCTGTATAATATCTTTGTGTTAGTTGTATTAGCGACATAACTTCGCACTCCAAATTAGCTTATCCCATGCGTACTTTGTAAAAACAGCCTGAATTATGGATTAGTTTTTGAAAAAATATTGATTTTCTCGATTAAACCATGTACAGTAAAAACAAATGAAGCTAGACAAAATCGAAAGAAATCGTTTTTTGATATTCGTCCATAGATCATTTTGCCACGAACAAAAAATTCTAAAATTATTTTTCTTACATTCTCGGAACTAACAAATTTTCCAAAAAATAAAAGGATTTCATATAACGCCCTGTATACTGCAGTTGTCATTTGTCAACTAGCCATTATGGCCCAGAGGTAAGAAAGTAGGGGAATTGCGCAATCACATGCAGAAAAAATAAGATAAGAATCATTTTTTGCTTCGAAAATATTTGTGTTTGAATTTTACCAAAAATATGCTTTGTCCCGTTTCATTTGTCCAGCACTGTATTTAGTTAAAGTAGCATCTCTACCTGATCGTACCCAGTGATAATCTGTTTTAGAGGTTACGCCCAATGACTGCCAGACCTATCCAATATTCTCTGCGGTTAGCCTATTCAACTATACTTTTTCTGTCTTGCTTACTGTGTAAATCATAACGCTTCTTCATAGCTTCTTCAATTTGGTTAACTTGGATTTTGCATAGAGGACATATTCAAACCGATATATTGCACATTTAACTTTAAATTCCATCGTGAAACACTTAAGCATAGAAAACAATTTCTATGACATTTTAAATTAACGTAATTCGGTATACAAGAAAGTCATCCGTTTCTATAGAAATAACTGTTTTTAATAAAAAAAAGGCAAATCGCCTCCTGTTTCCATGGAGATAAAAATATGTACATAGACAGGGGCATAGTTTTATAAGGTTAGTTTAAACTCCAAGCTAAAGTTAAAATAAATGTTTCGATTGAAGAACTTAAGTTGAAAATCGAACCTACATATAAAAGAAAATAATGCATTATGATAATTCATTTGTACATAAACAAATAGGCTGGTACAAGTTAGTTTATCACAACAAAGGTTAAATTTAACTTAAATGATTACGCAAAAATACAGCGCGAGTCTGTAACTTGGAATTTTGATGAATGAACCACCAAATTTAAAATGTTTATTGTTCCAAGATAATTAAAAAAAATTATTTGAAAAATGTAAAAAATCTTTTTAACTAATATTTCAATTTTTTCTAAATGCTCAAAATATTGTCCATTCACTATTTGACAATACCATAATCGCAATTGAAACTCGGTTTGAACATTTCTTATTTTTATTATTACTATAAGCAACATTGAAAAACAGTTTCGGGAAAATGGACAGAAAAACAAATATTCATCGTCAAACTGCGCTCAATGAAGAGGTCAGAGTAAATGTAATATTATCTGTTGAAGAAAATCCTAATATCACTACTAAACAGGTAGCACACGAACTTGATATAAGTCAGTCTTCAGTAGCAAGGGTTTTTAATGTTCAAAAATATAGATTGAAAATGCTCCAAGAACTAAGTGAAGATGATCCAGATCTAAGACTCGAATTCTGTGAACAATGTATGGACCTACTACAGACCATTCATCTTAACACAGAAAATATTCTCTTTTCTGATGAGTCAACATTTATGTTAAATGAAGAGGTAAATCGACAAAATTTTCATCACTGTGCAGACGAGAATCCATGCTGGATGAGGGAAGGCCACATACAACACCCGGAGAAAGTCAGTGTTCGGGCAGGGATTGTAGGTCACTGCATTTGCAGGCAGATGGATTGGTAGCAAGGGACCCTTTGAATGGCAACCGAGATCCCTATTAGAAATTATATGGTGTAGACCAATTTCTCCAGAAATAATAAGAAATGTTCAAAACGAATTTCAGTTGCGATTAGGGTATTGCGAAATAGTGAATGGACAACATTTTCCGCGTTTATTAAAAACAAAATATTAAATTATTAATTAAATTTTTTTTATTTTTCAAATTTAATTAATTATTAAAACGGCAAGCAATAAAAATTTTAAATTTGGTAGTTATGTGTAACATATTAAGCCCTTTAATAACATTCATCTAAACAACATGGTGCCATTTTAAGAATATTATCGATGACATCGTATCTCTAATTATGGACACCCTGCATATTTTGTTTTCTATGAAAAAAACCGTAACTGAAAATATTAATCAAAATGTCCAAGCATTTTTTCCAAAAAAGAAGAGTATTTGATTCAATTAATTCATTCCATTTCCAACGGAATCCCTGTGTAGTATATTGAATTATGATTGTTAAGATATTTTTACCTGAGAAATTTTTTTTTGGTAGAACGTTGTAGTGCTCACTATTTGAGAGAAAAACACAATTTAAAAATATAACACATAAGACACCTACCGAATAACTGCTACTGTAACTTTATACAACTTTATTAATAAAGCATCAAAATAACATGTCGTTCAATGAAACTTTAACTAGAACCTCTGATGTGGCTTAAGGGTAAACAAAGTAAACTTGTCAGGGGCGTGGCTATAGGTTTTGGCTTTATAGGATTAAGGGTGGGGCTAAGAGCTAGCGCGAGGTTTGTGGAATTTACCACTGAATTGCCGTAGGGTCCACATGAGGCGAGACATGGGCAAGATCAGTTATTTGTAAAGGGAGGTCTCGCCAATCCTAGCGCGGCTCAGGAGCCCCCAATTACTTAAAGCTCTAGGGTCGTTCCATCAGCGGAATACAAGCCCGAAACCTTCTTTTAGTCATCAGTTCTGTCTGCAAACCATGACACAGATCCAAAAATTTTCACCGCCATTTCCAGATAGCCTGTGGTGACAAGTTAGATATACACTTTTGAGCATAAGCTGTAAGAAGTCAAACTTTAAAAATATTTGGAATTACTACCACTGGCGAGCGAACAAGATAGGAGTTTATTATTTTTGGTCATAATTTATTTCGCCGAGTGTATTTACGTCTTCTTTAAATTAAATTATGATATCTTGGAATTGTTGCCTAAAAAGTTATCATAACTAATAGTTCTCACTACTTTGAAAAAAAATACGATTTAGGAATGTAATATAACGTTTTGGCCTCAAGTACTGAGGAGCTCCTACAGCTGTTTCCCTGTAGTTATGCACCTGACAAATATACCTTGTGCGTTACCAGAGATTCTACTTAAGGTTTGTTGAAAGGCCTGTTAGCCCAATAGCAGTCATTTAGTAGGTGGCTTATGCTTCACATTTTTAAATCGGGTTTTTCTATAAAATATTGATCAATTTTTTAGCAAGAAAACATAACTGAGTATAATACAAGGAAAAATACACACGACGAAATAAATTATTACCAAAAATATCAATTCATCTTCTCGTTCGCACGCCACTGGCTGTAATATGGATGAGCTTATATCTTTAAAATGTGGTTTTTAATAACCTCAACAATGTTTAAAAGTTCATTCCTGTTCTGTGAATGTACTCAAAGATATGTCACTTTTTGTCCAACATGTTCACAGACCCGTAACTGTCTATGCAGGCATTCCCCGAGGTGTTCTCGAATCTAGGTTAATATAAGCTTATTTAATATTTTTAAATGCGCCGAAATTTTTCGTTTCATTTATTTACTCATTGTGGCGAAAAAATCTTTTTAAATTTTTATTTGTCAGTGTCAAACCCTCTTAAAAGTTAATCAGTTTTCTATTCTAATAACGTAAAAATACCTCAAGATGCCTTGTAAAATGGAGAGGTCCTAAGGTAACCCCAAATAGGTAAAGTCATATGTTTTTAATTTTATTTTAATTAATTTACTCGAAACTTGCTTCGTTGTAAAAAAGGAAATGTGATGGTGTGAGTGGAATAAAATTGAATGATATAAGTAAAAAACTAAAAGAAAATATTTTTAATTTGTATTTTTTTTTATTATTATTATTTTAGTTTTTAGTTTTTTTAGTTTTCTATGATTTTTTCCTTTACTTTATTTATTTTTTCTGTTTGTATTACTTTTCATTGTTTAACTTTTTGATTTCCGCTATTATTAAGTTTATATTATATTTTAAATATGTCTTCGATTATTTGTAATATATCGGCCATTGCGGTTAAAGGTTGATACTTTTTTAGACGTTTTAATTCTAGAACATTTTATGTGGCTGTCATTTTGTTCCGTCATGTTGAATTTAAACCAAAATCTTACTATATCATACCATATCATTTTGTGTCACACTTGATTTTTGTGCGATTTAAACTCATTATGATAGTTTTGTTTTTATATTTTACTATATTATATTCCTATCAAAATCTTACAGTTCATCTCTATATCACACTAGATTACTGTGCAAAAAAATATAAAGTAGTTTTTTTATACAGGATTTTTAAACATTTTATTATGCTGCCATTTTATTTTATTTCATTCTTGATTTTTGTGCAAAATTTAAAGACAATAAGGATGAGACATTTTTTAGATATAATATATGTCTCGAACACAGGCCGTCGGAAATGGAAGTATATATTTTTGGACATCTAAGGACCAACTCGGAGGACGATTTTTTAATATTACAATATTTGTAGCATTATATTTTTCCTGAGCTAAATTGTTTCATTTAGTGAACAGTTTAATTCACGCCGATATATATTAGAAGTAATTTGGGTTGTCTATAAGTGGGATTTATAACGTAATATTTAATTTTAGGGTGGAAATATCGTTTTTTTATAATTTGTACATAAATCAAAACAAGTAATTTACTTCATATTTATTTTTACATCCAGATAAAATCACAATATTTGCCAGTCATTTCAATATTCAAAGCAGGTAAAGGAATTTTATATTTAATATGAACATATCCTTTTGGTACTCTCAAGTCATGGATTCACGGCGTCGACGTCGACTTGCGTTTCTACTTTCGATTAGTTAACGATTTTTCTTAAGTTTTATGGTGAATTTGAATTTGCCTCTTCCTTTCACGAGTGACTTTACTGACTATTTCCGTGCTCGACCTTCTAGGTTGGCCAACGGTCTTCATCTCTTGGTATCGTCATTCCGGTTGGTAGTCGAGGTACTTACAAAACCTCCATGTGTTGATCCGAAGAAAAATCCGAAATCATCCCGAGTATACCCAGTAGTGGTGATTTGAATTTTTGTTTCTTCGCATGGATTAACTATCTGCTTTATCTGAGAGCCAAAGTAAAGTTTGCGTTTTGGAGAAAACCTGGATTTTTATCCAGCAATCTTTGGCCATGCCGGAATCGAACGTTTTGGAGTTTTTTTTGTATAGTAATTTTGGGATTTAGTTAAAGTAAGCCGCTTATAATAATTTCACATACCTTTTTTCTTCGTTTTGAAAAATGTTATGATGAATGTATTTCCCAGTTTTCGTTTTTTTTTTGGAGTACTCATCCATGGTTTTCCCTCTCCTTTTAGAATCCACATGGGAGTCGACTGCCAAGTTTTGGCATACCGTACCGTACCATGAGTTATGAATTATGGTCTTAAAAGAAACGTAATCTGTTGTCCCGCCTAGACTTCTTTATTTGATCCAGTTCTGTTCGAATGCTGTTAGTTCCAGACACTGTAACTGTTCCTGTGATTTTGAAGTGATCCTCTTTTGATGTTTTGATGCAGCCCTTGAAGTCCTGACATCCCTGGAAGGATTTATAAAGGCCAGATAATGTTTTTTTTATTAATTATCCATTTTTATTCATTTTTTTGAACCAGTTAATTAAATATTTCTTTCTAACTTTCATTTATGTAACAATAATTAAAGGTGTTAAAATTATTAATGAGTTATGTGAACTATAGTCGACTATGGGGCTTATTTAATTTTCTTTATGAAAATATTGGCATATTAAATTCCTCTTTTTTTTACCTATTTTGAATTATCTTATTTAAATTGTACATTTGCTATATAATATATGGTGTCTTAAGTATAGAAAATTTACCTCATATTTTCATTTATCCTGCCTACACTCACCTAATTTTTATTTCAGTTTTTTTTTGCTATAGGAACTAGCTTAGGCTAAAGTTTATTTATTTTAGTTTCGCAGTTTTCCTTTATTAAATATATAAAAAAAACAGCGTGGCGCCCTTTTAGTAGTCTACTTGGATTATGTAATGTATTTTTTTAAGATTTACTTTTCATTTTAAAGAACACACCAAAATTTAATAATTAAATTCTAATATCTAACATCAAAGTTAATTTAATAAAATTATTTTTCATTTACCCCCGAACCCTTAGTGCTCTCCAGATGAAAAGCTGCCGTTAGCTGAGCGTTAAAAAAAACAAGGGGTATGATACGCTATATACTTACGAAAGAAATAATCAGAATTACTTTGGATTTTGAATTTTTTACTGTAATTTATAGAAAACTGCTTAAAATTTCATATTTTACACAAAATTTCAACACCTGTAAATATTGACGTAAGCGTTCGATGTCAGCAACGAGCAAACAATTTGTAAATAATTATTAATTGGCTATATATTCTTTTATTCAGCAATAAAAAAACGTTGTTATTATTAATCAAAATGAAAATTGCGTATAAACCACCCGTTCATCAATGAAACCAAGTAATAGTCTAGGAGTAAGAATTAAATATTTTATTTACAAATATGATTATCAGAATTGATTATCCTTAAACTATTCATATAACAGGATAGCTATGATGAAAGAACCGAGTAACTTATAGCTGGGACAGATGTGCTGTTGATTAGTAAATTAAAATTTTCCTTCGATACTTAAAGTGCCTTAAGAATGCATGGTTCTTGAGATTAGACAATATGGAATCACCTTAACATAGATCTTTACTTCACGTGATTGGAAAGTGATTGCATTTTGACACGGTCAAATCTCAAGACCCATGATTTCTTAATTGACCAAAGCCTTGAAAGTTTTCTTTCTATGTTAAAGTACATTTCTGAGCAAATGTTTTCGTTACTTGTAGGTATTTCACAAACGTTTGTCGTTAAAGATTTCTTGAATCAAAATTTTAGATCACTACAAGTATTTCTTCTTCTTCTGTGGTTTTGCTTACATTAGATCGCAGTTAGCAATATACATACACTTTTATCGGATATGCTTTTTACCTCCGTCAGTCGTTATGTACAATATCTTTTTAAGTGCTAATATTTAAGGGCCACTTCTGTGGTCATCGGCAGGTTCTCTACTTTCAGATTACTGAGAAAATGTACAGCATACTTTGAAACATGCAAAAAATATTGGCGCAAAACAACCAAATATATATAAATAAAAAGGAAATATGTTACAAAAAGATAATTATAAAAAATCACCACTAAAAATAACCAAATTGATACTCCTCTCATTGCAATTACTTTTTATCACTCTTCTAGCTTAATTTAATATATATATAGAGTGCTTAGAAAACAAGACATAATAATATATAAAAAAGAACGTGTAACTTTTCAGACATACTTCTTTAGGGTCGGGAAATTTATAAATATACACGTTCGATGTCTTTTTTATTAATAAAAGGAAACATTTTTTCTTACAACTGTCTCTTAAACTAACAGAAAAAGTATGAGTTCAAATATAATAATATTTATTAACGAAAAATAGGTGCCGAAAGTGCCTGTACTGCTCAGTACGAGGGTTCACAAAACTTACAGAGGGAAATACATTTTTAATATATTGCATGAACATAGACATATCAACATGAAAACCAAACATCTTGTGCTGTTTCATTCCTAAAATCGTGTATTTTTTGAAGCAATGATTAAACTAAATAAACATGTAATGCAAGTAAGTGTGACAAATACAAAAATATATATCCTCCTTGTCGGGCCTAAGTAAGCAGTGCTGTAAAGTTATATTAGCCCAGTCACTAGAATTGGTGTCTGTCACAGGAATAATAATAATGATAATAATAATTCGGTTCGGAAGCGTTTTTGGAGCTATGGCCGGAATACCATTAGGGCCAGAGAACTTTTTGATGTAAAGAGTTTTGAAAAATCGTCGTAGCTCTTTAACACTGAAAATAATTTAATAATAATAATAATAAACCTCAGGGGTATAGATAAATTCTTTTGTATTCTCTATGCATGAGCACGCGCCTTTTAGGTACCCTAGCCAGATCTCCGCTGTGCTTTACCCTCTTATATCTTCACCGACCCAAAACCCATCTTCTCCCCTTACCTCATATTTCCTATCACTCCCCGAGGAGCAAATCTCGTTCGCAGAGTTTGAAAATCCCTAGCAGTAGGTAAAATGCAACCGGTTTATGAAAATGTGCAATGTAAGGTATAAACGGGTGAATCGACATTAGCACTATAACCTCTTGTCGCGCTTAAGACTTAGGTAGAGGATCCTATGTGTTAAATGAGCTACAGTCTCCTTCGACCAGCGACGAAAGCAGCGTGATGTCGAGTACGGCTACTGCAACGACCCACCACCCCTTGTGGCATCACCGACGCCACACGCCCAGCTCCAATCCTCAGACCACGAAGGCTGGAAAGCCAAGGAAGCGTATGAAATGGACACCAGAAATGAATTGTTTCATAATGCGCTCTTATTATAAGATCACTTGATTTGAGACCGACTTAAATACCTACCGGACCGGCCTTCATAGTGCTTTCCTTCAGAAATACCCGGATTTTCAGAATATCACCGAGCAACGCATTGCTGACCAACTGCGAGTAATTGTCCGGAATAAACTTTTGGCTGAACCAGTCCGAGAATAACTTAAAGGAGAGGTGTACCTTGAACTTGAGAATGAACGCGTTGAGCCCATAGCTCTGCCTACAACAGAGGAACCGGAGAAGGTACGAAATGAAGGAAACACAGGCCAAGAAGAATCTACAGGACAAGACATCATTAATAGAGCTAACAACACCTAGGACAATGGAAAAATATCAGAATACAACGAACTTCAAAAAGCTGTTGCTGAGTTTAACGGCCTAGATCCAACTCAAAGACCTAAGCTCCCGAAGATCCTCAAGACTTTCAACACCATACTAGCAGAGTTTAGTTTGGAGTATGACCCCCTTGAGAAGCTCCACACACCCATCTACTGCTCTGTCATCGCCGTCCTTAGATGCCATAAACAACAAGTGCATTCCCAGAAGAAAACAGGCAAAGCTACACACCAATAAAAACATATGACGATTTGAGACAGGAACTAAGAAAACTCACAGATTTTCGCGCATTAAAGAAGATAGGTACAAAACCCACCGATCTCAACCATCAACAAAAACTAGATGAGTATCAGGATACACTAAAGCAAAAACTAAAAGCTAAAGCGAAACTTCTGCAGAGATACAACAAATGCTTGAAGAGAACAGAACCGGCTTTTCAATACACTAAAGACCGGGATATCAATAACACTAAAAATCAAATCAATACTGAAAAGATGCTGCCGAGCAAAGAACATTTGACCGAGTATTGGTCGAACATCTGGAAAAAACCAAAAGAGCATAACCGAAATGCTACATGGATACAATCTCAACGTGATCAAATTCAAACACCACAAATGGAATTTGATTCTATCACCAAGGAGGAAGTTAGCAGCTTTATTAAGGGAACGAGCAACTGGAAATCGCCAGAAGTTGACCATATTCACAATTTCTGGTATAAGAAATTTGAGGTCTCTTATGAAGCTATGGCTCGTCATTTTACCAAAATAATGCATCATCCGGAGACAACCCCTGCGTTTCTCATGCTGAGCACTACAACTATGCTATCGAAAAGCAATAGGACAGAAGACCGGTTCCAGTACAGGCTCATCACCTATTTGCCCACCATGTACAAAATCCTAAAAGAATGCATTGCAAATCGTATCTATCACCATATTGATAGTCATAACCTATTAGCCGAGGAACAGAAGGGATGTATTCGAGACCATCAAGAATGCAAAGAACAACTTATCATCGACTCTGTGGTACCTCAGCAGACACAGAAAAAACAACGCAACATACAAACTGCTTTTATAGACTACAGAAAGGCCTTTGACAATGTACCACATTCCTGGCTCATAGACGTACTAGGAATATACAAAATTCACCCTATGATCATTAATTTCCTGATAACTATCAAGCACCAGTGGAGAACGAACCTGAGGATCTATAATGGCGATCAATCTCTTACCACCGATGAGATACACATCAATAGGGGAATTTACCAAGGAGACTCGTTAAGTCCACTTTGGTTCTGCTTAGCGATAAACCTCCTATCTACGTTACTCAACAATACAGGACTTGGCTTCAACATCAAAGCCAATAGAGTCAATTCCCGAATAATATCCCACCTTCTGTATACGGATTATACTAAGCTCTATGGTCGGAACCATACCCAACTAAACAGTCTTATTGACGTGACATGCACCTTCTCGAAAGACATCCATATGGAATTTGGAATGGAAAAATGTAAAGCCTTAAACATCGAAAAACAAAGTCATTAATGGTGATGTAGCCCTACCCAATGGAGAAATAGTTAGGATATCAATAATCTAGGATTCCAACAAGCTAGACTGCTCCAGGATAAGCATGCAAAGGCCAAGGAAAGATCAGTATGTTCAAAGTGTGCGAGCTCTTCTGAAGACAGAACTGAACACCAGAAATTTCATTACAGCAATTAACACCTATGCTGTGCCTGTGCTGATCTAATCTTAAAATGTACTAACACGGAGCTAGAGGAACTACAACGAACTACTCGCCTAACGATGATCAAGTACAAGTCACACCACCCAAGATCATCAACTCTCCGAATGACCTTACCACGAAGAAAAGGTGAAAGATCTCTTGTTGACTTGCCTAATTCGTACTCCCGATAGCTGCGAAAATCGAGAGATCGTACTCCACTCATTCTCGCAAGTTACAACATCGTCCTAAAGCCACTTTCAGACCCCGACAAACAAGAACAGTGGGCTCAAATGGCACTACACGGCCGACATCACAATGACTTGACAGCCACACATAGATAAGGAAGCATCCAACTGGTGGCTGAGGGATGGACAACTATTCCCAGAGACAGAAGGATTTGTGATGGCGATACAGGGCCAAGTTATTAACACACAAAATTCATCATCAAAGACCGGTCCGTTGAATCCGATAAGTGTCGAAAATGTAGTGAGAGATTAGAGACTAAACAGCATATAACATCTGGCTGCACTTACCTCCAGCGACATAACCAGGTGTGTAACATCATACACCAGAAGCTTGACAATAAATACGGGTTCCTGAACACCTTTGTGCCCTATTATAAATACCAACCAAGTTCAGTGCTTGAAAATAATGCTTTCAAACTGTACTACGACCGGGCAATTATCACCGATAGACCAGTGACGAATAATTGGCCTGATGTGGTACTGTTAAATAAGGAAACAAAGACAACTTATTTGGTAGACGTCACTGTACTCAACAATAACAACGTGTTCGATAAATATCAAGAGAAAAAGACCAAATATGCGGAGCTGGCCATCGAGATACAGCACATGTGGGAACTGAATAAGTTTTATGTAATACCGGTTATCGTATAATCAACTGGACTAGTTCCAAAAACACTAGAACAGAGTCTGAAAATCATAGGACTGCATACTAACACCTTCATAGACATACAGCAGGCAGTCCTGCTCAGTACTTGCTACATAGTGAGAAAATTCCACCTAGGACTAATAGAAACCAGCCCACTCCTTTTGATGCATGCATCCGGGATGGGCTTAAAAACCCCACATTTGTTAAGAAATTCATTATCAGTTTCAATAATAATAATAATATATTTACGGAAAAATCCATGTTAAATATTATAATTATGGACCTTTTTTTTTTGCTAATAGTACCTTTCAAGGGGCTTTTTAGGAATGTGCAGAGTGCTCACACGTAAGCCGTCTGGATCACAAAAAAAAATGGCCAAAAAAATGAAAGCCAATATCAACCAAATCATCGCAGATAGAGCAAAATTGTTTGATTAAAAAATGTAGAGCAGATGATTACCTAAAAAAAAGGTGCTCACGTATTTTTCTGCAGTACTTATAGTTTTTGTGAAAATGTATATACATATTTTATAGTTAAAAAAATGTTTACTTTAATTATTTTATTAATTACTACTCGAGTTATTGCGAAAATTTTCCGCGAGATGACTTTTAATTAATTTATCTTGAAAACTATTTCCGAAAAAAATCATAATAACGTTTTTCTATTAAATCTAGATCTAATCTGCAATATTTGAAAGATATTGGACAAAAACTGCGTTATTTTTTTCTTTGAGTACTCTGCACATTTTGGGCGTCCTAATCACCTGATACTGGACTATAATGATGGACTTCTTTTCTTCTTCCCTTTGGCATATAATATGTCAATGGCCATGACCGTAATATTTATATAACAATTGTTTAACTATCAATCAAAATTAAAATATATTATTACAGCTGGCATATTTAGTAACGTACCTACTTAATTTATTCTTTTTACATTATGCATAAAAACATATAACTAAGCTCGTTTATTTTTGTTTACTTTGTTTTGAATGCACAATAACGTACTATGACTCAGTATATTAAAATAATTGAATGTAGGAAATGTATATTGTTTATGTCAAGTATGTATAAAGAGAAATATATATTTATGTTTTTTGTGTCTCCATGCATCGGTTTTGCTTCGGAATTAATAAATATGTAGCTTAGGGAAAAAATGCGGATACGTAATTTAGCTTTCTAAAGAAGGATAAAATAGCGATTACAAGTTACATTAACCCTCCTTACAAAATAATAAAATATTAGGAAAAAATCAAGGTATCACGTACGACAATTAATACAGAAAACAACAACATTTTGGCTTACCCGAGGAAAGAAACGTTAGGAGTTAAATAGTCCAAATTTTTACTCATTTCGCACTACTTACGAGCAATAATGCCAAAGAACTCTCGCCAAAATTATCAAAAATAAGCCAAAAACCATACTCCGAATCAAGGCAACACCCATTTTCGATTTTACTACCGTAATTCGCAAAAATGCGATGGTGTGGCCGGTTTAATGGTAATGGTGTTATATACAAAACAGTTTATTCAAATAATTATTTATTGATAATACACTCCGCTATAAGGATAAGTGAATTTGTCGGATTACAAGGTACTTCATTTGACCCCTTTGTAATTCGGAATATTTTAACTGAAATTATTATACATATTTGGAATGTACTACAGAATAGTACACAAGCGCATAAAGGACATTCAAAAGTAATTTTATTTAAAAACATATTCTAATACACAGATACAAAACCACATATTAAAAATGTTGACATAACATTGTGGGACATAATATTTTCTCTCTAGGTGAAAAATACTTAGTCCACAATCTTCGTTTGCTTTCTTTGTGGGTAGGATTTTATTAAGGTAGCGTCTCTCATTATTCTTGAAAGTAGAATTTAGCTACTGCAAATACTATTTTCTTTCGCCCATTGTGGATAAGTATCAATTTTGGCTTTTTCGCAACTGAATACAAATATTTAACTTTAAATTAATTGAAGCAAATATTTAATAAAATTACATATCTCAACAATCAATTCTTTTCTATTATTTAATGTTTCTCTCTTACGATCGGCGCACTGATGAGTCCCGATAGGATGAAAGTATTTGTAGAACTACTATGTGTCTATAAAAACTTAAGGTAAATGATATAATTTATTATGCTTGCTTAAATAATATTGTTTATATATGTTTCGAAACATTCCGTAGACAGACTAGTCTACATGTTGAGATATGTAATTTTATTAAATATTTGCTTCAATTAATTTAAAGTTAAATATTTTTATTCAGTTGCGAAAATCCAAAAAAGATTTTTGTTTGTCAATCTAAACGCAACAAATAATCTGAACACATTTAAAAATAACATTATAAATGGCTCCAAACTATAATTTTTTTCATATCTAGGTTACATGTCAAACAAACTGACAAATTTTAAAATTTTGAAATCAATTCTTTTCTATTATTTAATGTTTCTCTCTTACGATCGGCGCACTGATGAGTCCCGATAGGATGAAAGTATTTGTACAACTACTATGTGTCTATAAAAACTTAAGGTAAATGATATAATTTATTATGCTTGCTTAAATAATATTGTTTATATATGTATCGAAACATTTTGACTGATTCATCATCATCATTGGCGTGATCTTGCTGTATCTCCGTAGAACAGCTTTGGCCAATTATTTCTTCATCAGAAAGGTTTTGGAACGCGTTCTCTTCATCGTCGATCCCATCCCATCAATTACGTAAGTGCTCTAGGCTAATTTTGTTTCTTCGCAGATATTTTCCAACTTTTCTTGAGTACATGGAATGTCTGCTTTCGTACTGTCTTCTGAAGCTTCTACTACTATTCTGTCGATGTCGGTCCATATATTTTTCCAAGAACTCAACTATTATTGTGGTAGGAATTTTATTCCAAGATTTTGCGAACAAAAATACCATATCCTTTATTGTTATTGAATTCTTTTAATGTTTTTTCTATTGATTGTTCCGTTCGCATGCGTGGAAAAGCATATTTTTCTTGTAATGTTGCTTAACAAACTGTATCACATTCTGGTCCATGGGTTGTAACAAAGCCGTGGAAATTGGTCGTGATAGTTTTATCCTCGTTCGTCAATTCTTCCTCAGAATGATGGCCACGGGCATCGTCCAAAAAAAAGCTTTTGAAGGAGGTTATTTTCTTTCAGCCATTCTCTGGAACGAAGCATTCATTAAACCATCTTAGAAACAAATCTCTGGTTATCTATGCACTTTTTTGGCCATAATAATGTACGGGCAGCTGTATATTTTTAAATGGACGGGGCTGACTTTCCTATAACTAAAAGTTTCATATTATGTAAATCAGAGTCATTTCCGCAAGACAAAACAGTGATCCTTTCCTTGTTGATTTTTCTACCAGGAGCAAAAGCCTCTTGAGATAACCCAAATATTTTGTTCGGCAAAACACGCCAACATAAACCCGATTCATCAGCATTATTCACTTGCGAATCATGAGTCGTATTCCATGTCGATCTAGCCATGCCCTACTTGCGACAAAATCTTCTGTTTTTCTAATCTGCTCGTAAATACACAACAGCAGCCCTAAAATTTGCATATCCTACTTCTTTTCTGCAGAAACCATGTGTATAATGTTTCTTCCACCTCAGGATGTTCTGCTTTCTTTAGAGTTATTCCGGCTCCACGTCCACTATCCGTAGTTCAAACGAACATTTCTATCTTGGCACGGTTTTTATGTAGGTCATAAATAGTAGCTATACCCACTCCATATTCTTCGGCCAATAAATTATAATTCACTCCTCGATCGATGCTCCCAATAATCTTAAGTTGCAAGGACTTGTTAATTTTAATCTTCAGATGCAGACCCATAACGCTAGATCTAGTAATGACTTCCGTATAGTGGCGGCTCGTGGGTAAAAAAATAGGGGAAGTGTTAGTTAGAGAAAAGTAGAACAGACGAGGTTTAAAATGGGCACCGCATGCAAAACATTTTTTGCAAATATCTACTGCTACACAGCCACTTAAATTCAGAAAACCAAGAATTTTTGATATGAATATTGTAGGATTTACCAGAATTTTTAATGTCTTTTTTAGCGCTAATTCTCAGCACACTTGTTTGTCGACCCGTAAATAAAAGGTCCTTTTTGTCATCTTCTTTCCAACGGGAAAAAGAAGTTTCTAACAAACTACAAACAACGTCACTAACGGGCCCAGACGAATTCATTTTCAGCCACACACACGCGCCACTCCTTCAAAGAATAAAATAAAAGACCGCCCATAAAATACTGAATAAAGCGCGACCACCGTGATCTACTTTACGTACAATACGAACGGAAGCGTTAAACTACGGCTCTTCCCTAGAGGTTGCCATAGCAACACATTATTTTCGTTTCTCGTCGGAAAATTTTTACCGAACTCACACGTGGCGTTTATCATTTCATTTTGTGTTTGTCTTTAGGTTTCTGACGAGCGGCCAGCGGCAATACTAGGAATGCATTAAATTTAACATTGCAATAATTAATAATTTTTAATGAAATTAATTAGATTTAATATTGAAAATTAGCATATTGTATTGATTTTCAAAGTGTGTTAAAAAATAATTTGCCAGGTTTTTTTTGGGGAGGAGGTACTTCCCCTACTTCCTCCGAATAGCCGCCACTGCTTCCATATCCAACTTGTAAGAAGTCAACATGCTCAAATGCCAGTATTTTATAAGGGATCAGTAAAGTTTAATTAATTACCATATTTTTTAAAAAAATATTCAATCTCTCCCACTTTTTAAAAATAAACTAAAAATGAATCTACTCTCCCAAAATACAAACACAGTGTAATCCTATTTATAGTCTGTGTGCATATTTACTGTAATTTTGTGTATTGTTTTAATTAATGTGTCTTTCTAATTAATATTTTAACTTTTTTACTTCTATTTATTTTGTGTATCTGTATTGATGTATTAAAAATTAACTAACTGCCTATTGTAATTATAAATTAACTGTGACGATTTATATATAATAATGACAGATAAATCAATATAAATCATTATCGGCCGGATACTTACCTTTTCAAGGTAAGTCGTAAGTCTATTTTCCTTTTTAATTTAAAATATTAAAAAGCGGTTTAAGTTTTTTTCTATATCTAAAAATAAAAACTGTGATGATTTAGGAAGCTATTTGTTGATCACTGCCCTCTTCAAGAAAAAAGTTTTAGAAGCGCTGAACTACACCATTCAAAACCAAATGGGCTAACGAAGTGTGATTTAAACTAGATAATAATTAAATTGTCTTCAATATCTCTTGATCTTAGTATATTCCTTAAAATGGAAATATATCCCTATCTCCCGCACTATAAAAAACACCAGAAATAATCATCTCCCAAAGATGTGAATTGACTAATTTACTGAAAACCAGATCTTATTACATTTTTCGCACGGCTGATCAGACTTAAGGACACGGTCACTTAAAATTATTGAAGCATATTTTGTTGGTATTACATTTATAATTTATCTTTATAAATTAATGAGTTTTAAAGGTTTTTAATTCCCACTGAATTAATACTTCCTTACATTTTTCACAAACTTAACTTAAGCGCTGCCTGTAATGTAGCAACATACGACGAACTGCAAATTTTTGAACAAAATTCACTTTCATTATTTTCAATAAGAATGATATTGAGATGCGGTTTTCAGCATTATCGATCACTAGGCCCCGTTTTACTTGAACGAAAATGAAATGAAGTAACGCTCATAAAAAGTAGAGATCTTGTTTTTTGGATTCATCCATTACGTTTAAGATAGGAAACAAACGGAGCGCCAGGAGAGGACGAAATTATCTTGAGACAATCAAACTAGGTGGCTCGGTTTTAAAACAGAAAATAAGATCCCTCTTTAACTTGTGCATCACGGTATTATCCCACCCCATGAAACAATGCAATAATGGTTATAATGCACAAAAGAGGAGATATAAACTATAATATAACTTGGTAAACTACTGACCTATTATTCTGCTGAACCGTATATATATATATATATATATATATATATATATATATATATATATATATATATATATATATATATATATATATATATATATATATATAAATTTTAGGGAACTGATTTTGTATACATTTGGGTCGGTAATTTTCTATATTATCTCTGGAACCCTTAAAGACAGGCATTCATCTGAATTCTTTTAGGAAGTCCGGATAAGTACCTGTAGAAAAGAAGAGATTTATTAGTAGGAGGTGTTGCTTAAAATCATTGTTTTGGGGAGTTTTGGATATTTATATTGTTGGAATTTGGTGTCTGCGCAGTGTTTAATAGATTTATAAAGTATTCATTGATGAAATTGGCTAAATTATTTAAAATTGATTTTTTTTCGCACTGTTGGTTCTTTATATCGAGTATCGGTGACTTGTCTTTTCTATTTTTGTTTATGATTTTCCAACTTTCTTCGCACTTACTGGTGGTACTAAGATTTTTATTATTCATTTCTTTTCTATAGTTCTTTATGGTTTTTTTATAAAGTTTTTTAAAAGTTGTATAGCGTCTTGTATATTCTGGATTATTTAATACTTTGTTCATTCTTTCCATTTCACATAACAAGCTATGCATTTCTTTTATTTGCATGGTATACCATTTTGTTGCCTTTTTAGTTTTGGTTTTGATAAGTGGAAAGGCTGAGTCATAGTGAAATTTAAATGTTGTATAGAATATCACGAAACATAAGTTGATCACTTGTGTTTTAAGGGATTCCGACCAATCTTCTTGTTCGAGGCCCGTCCTGAATGTTGTAATATTGGAATCAATAAATTTTCGTTTGTATGAACTTATTTGTTGTTTTTGCTCATTGCCCATATTAATTTTATATACTTGATAAGTATGGTCTGATAAAAATAAAATACCATCAGTTATTTCCTTCGTTACATGAATTCCTGTTTCTAGCGATCAGTCTTCATCTTCCTTGATACTGTCTGGAATTGGGTTACTATTCTAAGTTAGTTTGTTAAGTCTTTCAATAAAAACTTGATGTTGAAAGGAGCTTATCTGATTCTCCATGACAGGAAACATATGATATACGCATATATCATGTTTTATAAGGTTTCCTTGATAGATGTGCTTTTCAAATCTATACATTTTGCTATAATTAATGTGAAAATTATTTGTATTTACGAATTTAATTCTGTTTTGCCTCTGAATCATTTTAATTCATCGATGGTTTTGTTCTGCTGTAAAGGTATTAAATATATTTCGCCTTGGGCCAGTATATGCCGAAGTAAGAAGTACCATATCCGTACGTTTAGTAACAATGAGTAGATTACTTATTGTACGTTCGCTGAAAGGTTTTTCCGGAATGCGATTCTCGGGGCCGATGAACACTACCAAAAAGTCGTTATGTTTTAAACTAATTTTATATTTATTGCAGATTTTGGTGATATCTTCAATAGACGCTCTTGCTTTATATTGGATATTAATGTCAAATCGATATCTTGAGAAGTGCCTAAATTGATGAGCACAATCTCTGATCTTATTGTCACCCACAATTACTAGCTGCCGTCGCCTATTGTTGCAAGAAACATTCCACATTTTTACTTGTGGTTTTGGGTTTGGAAAGGTCTGCAGATAAATAATTTCGTGAAAATTGCTCACCATGATGTTTACTTTCTTCTGTCTGAGTTGAGGCATTTTTATGTATGCTTAGGAAAACATATTGTAGCCTGGTGGTTTCCTCATCTTCTTCAATTTTTGTTTCGTTGGTGCTAGTTTGATTTTGTGGGGTTTGAATTTCTTGCTCTTTGGTTAATTTTGCGGAAGTATGAGTGTATTTAGATTAATATGTTGGTTCTTCCCTTGGTTTGTCTGTGGTTTGCTTCGCCAGTCTTGTTTTCAAAATATCTATTCTTTTTGCATTGCTTCTAGTTTCTCTTTGTAATGTGTTGCTACGCAAGACGTCATCTTCAAATGCAATAGACCTTTCTCTAAATTTTTTAATGTTTTTCTTGTTCTTCGATTTGTGATCTTAATTTAAAGTTCTCTCTTTTTAATTCGAGTAGAGGTTCCTTATTAAATTCTTCGCTGAAGGAATTTTCCTTACAGATTTGTGGGCAGTATATTTTGTACTGGTTTATATGGTGCCAATTTTTCTTGCGATTCCAATACAATTGATGGACGATCCACAGCATGGATATATTGAACTTTGTGTGTCGTGAAGCACCACATTTAATTAAATCCATAATAATTATTAAGCTTTTCTTTCAAAAATATTTAAGTCAGGTCCTGACAATACACGCCACAAATTGCATTAATTTATTCCAGTCCTGTACAAACCGAATAGTATAATTTTGTCTTCAAAGGATACACACTACTTAGTACGTCAAAATAGGGTATATTCTAGAAAATACGTTCAGCAGCTCCTATTTTTGACATTTCAGGTATTAAGTTGTGGCTTGGTTAACGTTAGATGGGGATGCTTTCGACAACAATAAGAAAAAAGTAAAATACTTACGTTTAAGTTTGGTTACTATATGATTTAAACGATCTCGCAAATGATTGAACTTTAGAATTAAATAAACGATTTCATCGACAGCTGCAAGCCGCTTATTTGGATTCTCTACTTGTTTGGAAATTTTAATAGATAAATACACTTAAGAATTATATACTTATCAAACCAACTGCAAATGCTTTTGTATATCTATATGGAATTAAAAAAATTTTAGTATGTCCAATAAAAATCATAGCCGTCAGGGGCGCCGACTTAATGGGGATTCAGAAGCCCTAGCCCCACATAGAAAAATTTGTGGGACCGAGTCTCACATGAACATGTTAAAGCAACTGTTTGCGAGATGACATTTAAACAACACTATTATATTTTAACCCAGTAAACATAGCTATTTTTTTGGGTCGAACTGAACCTCAGGAAAAATAGGAGGGAGGTCATTTTTTTTACTTGAAGCTCTTTGAGAATTCTTTTAAATTAGCTAAAGTTTACGTCGCTAAACGTTTACGTTTCTAAATATGATTTCTGACATAAAATATTCAGAAGCTATAGTTTATTTCCTCCCACGAGCTTCTCGTCGAGGCACTAAATTTGCAATAACTAAAATTATTATTTTTTGGTGTTAAAAAAATGAGGAGAAATTTATGGCTACAACAGTCGATAATTAGTTTATACCTGCAAGTTGAACATATACGAAAGCGCACGCACAATATGAAGCTGATGCTAAAGTCATAGAGTAAGGATTATAAGAGGTGACACCCATCAAACGATTTATGCCTTGGCTCTTATTAACCTTGAACCTTTAACTGGGATTAGCTTGCCGATTAGGATTAGGATTGCCGGTTGTTACGCCGCTCTGTGGAACGAGCCTGTAGTAAAGTGTGGACATTAGGCCCAAAATAAAAATTAGCATAACTGAGAATTCTATAATGTAATTTTATAATTGACTATATGTATTATAAATATCAATATAATGAATGACAATTATTCTACTCTTGATCTTAATATTAGCCTCCGAAGTTGACCATGTCCAGTCGATCAAAAAAAAAAATTTTTTCTGAGAGCTCTTCAAAATAGGATTACTGAAATTTTAGCAGTACTATTGAATGTATTTCGATACTTTAAATATTTTTTATTGTTTTTATCAATTTAGAAAGTTTTTCGAATGAGAGTGTTCTTTTGTAGATAGTAGGTTAGGTAACCCTTTTGTTACATTTAAATGTAATATAAATTTGTAAAATACGTAAAACGCCCAAAATCACCCGGCATTTCGTGGTAAGGGAAAATGTCCTTTTATGGAATTTCAAGGAAAAAACTGCCCCAAAGTGCCAGTGTATAAGAAAAATTAAAATAAATTTATGATGACAGCATATCAGGCATATGGGTTTATAATAGGCAACTCAACAAATACTTTTTTCCATTTGGTCGTGTGCCGGTATTAATATTTGCCTGTTTTAACTACCTATAGATATTATAATAATTATATTAATTCACCTTCTAAAGAAAATTACTTGAAAATGATTTGAAAATCGTTCAATTTAAACATTGTTATCAACTCAAGATCAGTAACGCGCCGAGAAATTACTTTTTTTCCAATATTATTCATTAAATTACTTAATATCCATTACCACCTTCAAACGCTAAAATTAAATAGTTTTACTAATATAAAGCAAAGTCTACAAAATATTGTTAATATCTCCAAAATGTTAAAATAATAATTTAAAGCACTATTTTCATACTGCTTATTCCAACGATGTAGTTGCAGATTAATCTTAGATGGCTTTGTTTTAAATCAGATGTCAAGAAAGACGGACATGTTTTTTAGTTGACATTTAAAAAATAAAACTTTTTGTTTTGTTAGTGTTTTTTTAGTAAAGGAACATAGCAAAATAATGAATTTGAACAATTTAACTAATGACAGGGTTTATAAATCATTCTTTGGCTGCAGAACAATTAGGACAAGTTTTAAATATAAAAAATGACAAAGATAGCTGGACGCTCTTAAATGAAAAGATTAGAAAATATTGTGTTAAATTGAATGGAAAGTGGCAGATGTGTGAAAAAACAATTACTAGATTTGTTAAGGCCAATCAGTTGTGGTTGAATCAATCTTTTAAATTTACCGTAATCGGCAAAGAAAATAGTGTGGTCCCGACTTCAAACTGTGTCCCTTCTTCATCCCATTCCTCTGAAAATCTATGCCATAGGCAGAAAAAATGGAAAACAGAATATTTAGATCAATATCCTGAGAAGCATTTAAGATGTGTTGCCAAGAAAAAAATTAAATCTGTAGATGCCCGATTTATTTTTGATTTTATTGAAGCACATCCAGAACCAAAAAGTAAGGAAGTTTTGTGAAGAACTTATTTCACCATTAGAAGAAGACGAGCAAGCTTTAAGTGTGAGTGTGGCTGCTCATTTGACTAAAAAGCAATACATCGTTATTCGCAAGTACGCAAAAAACTTTCCAAGTTACTATCAACTTCAAAAGGCAAAATTAGACTATTATCCTCTTAGCAAGTATTTATCGTTTAGTGAATCTGGTGCAAAAGTGGTACTACAATCACTTCTGGATAAAACTACTGAAAGGTTAGTACAATCTTTAACAGTTCAATTAGAACCAGACAGAAAATATGTTTTAATATCAAAATGGGGCTGTGCAGATCAGTCGGAATATAATAGTAATAGTAATATAAAGTTTTTCGAATGATTCTAGTGATAAATGTATTTTTATATGCAGTCTAGTGCCAATGAAATTATATGATTTAACCGATAACTCTGTTTTATGGAAAAACGATTTTCCTTCATCTACCATATACTGCCAACCAATCCAGTTCCATTTCATTAAAGAATCAGGAGCTGTAGTAAAATCAATCACAGGTGAAATAGAAAATCAAATTGAAAACTTGATACCAAGCCAAGTTTCAAATATTACAGTTACAATAGTTGACGAAAAAATGATAAATATTATGACCGATACAAAATCTTCGATGCGATGCTTTTTGTGTGGTGCTTCACCAAAAGACATGCACAATTTAGATTTAATCAACAAAAAAACTGTTAATAGAAGTAATTTTTCTTTTGGTATGTCGTCCCTTCATGCGTGGATTCGGTGTTTCGAGTGTTTACTCCGCATTTCGTACAATCTGCCATTTAAGTCAGGGTCTGCCAAAAGTGATGAACAAAAAACATTGAATAATAATCGAAAGATGAATATCCAAAATAAATTTCGAAAACGCACTGGTCTATTAATAGACGTTGTCCAGCAAGGGAGAGGAAACACTAACACCGGAAATACGGCACGAATAAGAATATTGTACTGAAACTGCCTTACATTACGCGCATCTCTATGACTGGTATTTTATGCCTGTGTCTGTACATAAAATTTTGATTCATGGTGCTGATATTATCGAAGATGCTTTACTACCTATTGGAGTGAAGTGAAGTGAAGATGCCCAAGAGGAAAACCATAAACTTTTTAGGTCTTAGGAAAAACCATTCATTATAGAAAAATATCTAGAGTTGCAAATAATAAGGACATTTTTAAATATCTTTTATTAGCGTCTGATCCATTAGTTACTAAATTGCGACCAAAAATCTACACTAAGAATCAAAATTTACCTTTTTTTTTAAATCTTTTGATCTAAAAATGAAAATTAGCGGCAATTATTTCATAACTATTCATAAGCTTTCATTGTACAACTTTCCTCCATCACATCTCCTCATATTTTCAAAGTTAAGGGTACTGTTTTCTAGATCATTATTCAAAATGTTTTGCCTACTCTGTCTATTTTTAGACTTTACTAAAACTATAGCTACTGCTATTTCAGTATCTTTAGATGCACTAATTATTACCAAGAATAAAATGGTTTGAGAAATTAAAAATATATGTTGCACACTTGGATCTCACTGTATATATAAAACATAATTTTTAGGTTGTTGATATTGTATTATATTTATTAATAATTTATAAGTTATAATAAGTATTATTAATGTTGCCAGATATAACTGAAAATTGTTTATTTGGTCCTATAATGTTTAATGTGTATTTTAAATCTAAATAATATGATATTTAGTGTACATAATTTTTA
Source organism: Kuschelorhynchus macadamiae (assembly GCA_030620095.1). Lineage (NCBI taxonomy): Eukaryota > Metazoa > Arthropoda > Insecta > Coleoptera > Curculionidae > Kuschelorhynchus > Kuschelorhynchus macadamiae. The sequence continues at coordinate 1,140,317 of JAUTXW010000329.1, forward strand.
TTTTATAAAAATTTAAGCACAAAAATAACATTGTTCATCTATTCTTTAGTTATTTGTATAACACCTGGTTAAAAATTATTTTAATCACACAAATATAACCAACATTATTAACTTAAAAGTAAATGTCCAACGGCAGCAGCACGTTACGTTAATACTCCTAATTTATTGTATTTTACTGGTCAAAATAACATATTTTTAATGTTAGGAGATTAAACGATCAAAAATACAGGACGCCAGCGATTACCGCACAGTGGTTCAAAAGAAAAAGACTAGCAGGACAAAATAAATTCACACATTTATTTTTCAAATAAGTACAAAATTGTACGGGTTTGTAGTTTATTTTAGGTGACAAAATCTAAAAGTATAGTTTAATTTTTTTCGTGCTTCATATCTGCTAAAAATTAACTGGCTTACCTTGAGTCATCCTAAAAAATTTTAATATTTTATTTAAATTACTATAATAACTATAACAACGCATTCTACCAAAATTTTTAGGAGCACCAGTTTGCCTATTTTGTATAGTTATAAGAGCACTACGGGCAGAAAAAGTTATATTATATTTATTCAGTTCAACGTTTGTTGATATTGATGCTTTAAAATTGATACGGGGTTTGAAATTGCGACTTATCAAAGTTATAAAGAAATGTAGCAATTTTACGTGATACGTGGCCAATAATTACATTAATTTGATGTATAGCTTGCTACTAAGAAATATCTGATACTAAGAAATAAAGAGCGCTCATTTGAAAGTTATATCATGCTTTGAAAAGCTGTAAAATGAACCAAATTTTTCTTTTCGACTGTTCTTTCGTCTTCTTTTTATTAATTTAAAATGAATTTAAGAAAATATTAATTTACATGAATTTAATAAACAAAATTTAATGATTTTTTTTAATTAGTAGAACGGGTATTTTTAATTGAACTAGGAAATTATATTTTATACTAAGTAACTAAAATTTTTTATAAACGTTAAGTATTTAAAAAATACTAACGCATCTATTACACAACAGGCCATAAATAATTAAATATAAATTATTATTAAGAATAATGTTAAACTCAAACTATTTATTTCCCATTTAAATTTACACAAATTTAATACAATAAACACTTGAGATGCAATAACACTACAAATGGCAATTTATTCCTCAACCGAATTTTTAAAAAAATTTTCAGATATTGCCTAACCCCTCTATAATTTCCACCATAATAATGCTTTAACACACTACATGCCTTTTTGTAGAGGCTTTAATAAACATAAATGTGAAAATTGAGTTAACATATTTTATACAACTGGCTTCAAAAATAAAGTTTATGGTTTAATTGAATTCTCCCAAGATTCATAGTACTATGTATTTTTTAATACAAACGTAGCTACATGTTTCGCCCAATACACTACCATTTAATAATTACATATTTCATTCGTCTAAATCTTGTAGACAAGGCACTGAGGAATCCCTTCAATTAACATAATCATGTGAAATATGGTGACTGCATAGGCGGCTATCTTTTCCCGGTTGCTAACTGGGCTTTTAATAAAAGATATCCAATATTTTTCCCCTGTTCATTGTTGGGAAAGCTACAAAAGTACTATATACAATAGGGTTAGTTTTTTTTTGAAGATGCTCTAGAATGAAAGAGGCATGCAGAGGCCCCTTCTTTCGGAATAGTTTAGTTAAGGCTAAAGAAGGATATGTAGATTTAGGTTACGTCTGATTAAGTTAGTTTAAACTTACAGAATCCAAATTTTTATTGTTAGTATTTTATTTTAAAAGATGTAAGGTTAGATTAGGTCAGTTTTTTAAAATTGATTTAAATTACTTTTGGGTTAGATTTAAAAATGTATATATAATTAGTTTGGCTACTTAGGGTTAGTTTTTGGATAACTGCAATAAATAAATTAATTAATAAATACAAGAAAAATAGTATATTTTTGCAAAAAACATAATGTCTTATAGACATTAAAAAAATATATGTACCTATAGATATAGAAATATTCTATTTTTCCTATAGAAAGTCTAAAAAAATTAATTCAAATCATTTATCTACACAAAAGGATTTCATATTTTTTGTTTGCTTTTAAACAAATTACATTTGTTGAGATATAAAATCAAGGAGAATATAATGTTAGATATTAAAACTTATTTTGTCCGATAAAAAATTGTTTCTACAAGCTCATAACTCTTTTTTCGTTTTAAACCTTTCTTAAGGTAATTTAAAGGTTTTGGCCTAACAAAATATTACACTACGCTACTGTGTTTCTTATATACCACTTGGTTCCTAACCCAAATTGTTTGACACTTTAAGAATTATGATTTTCATTATAAAAACAATTAGTTTTGTTTTTAAATCGGATTTAAATGTGTTTGTACTTTTAATACGGGAACGACCACACAACTGACCGTTTTTCGTATTCATGACAACACAAACCACCACCACAAGTGTGTTTGTTATATTTTATTAATACGATGTAAATCTTATTTATAAACTGCTAAATGCTGCTTTAATTCAAATCGTATTTTTGCCCTAAAATATCTCTAACAATTTGATAGCGGCCGGTCACATCATCAAACAGTTAACTGGGGCGACACGAATGCAAGGTTATGTTGATTTTTTACTAGATTTGTCTTAAGGCGGACTGAAACGGCTGATATACTTGACAAATAATCGTCACTTGTAAATATTTGTGTTGTGCATGGTTTACTTGCAAGAATCATAAACCACACAGGATAGTTGCTTCTCGTAAGCCGTTTCTCGCCGACCGCAAAGGTCAATGACAGGGTGAGTGACGTACTCCGGCCTTCTCAGTCTAAAGATTTAGTATTTGTTACATTGCCTTTTAGGCATTGTTTTTTCTATATTCTTTAGTTTTTACAAGTGGTAATGGGTCACACAAGTTTGAAAAAGTGTTGTTCGTGCATAGTGAAACGTAATTAGCTAAGGAATAAATTAAAATTTCTTTTATAACTGATATAGTTACTTCTGTCGAAGTCTACATAACAAAAAATAATGTCTGGGAATATGTATGATATGTATAATTGCAAAAATAGTTACAAAAATCACTTGCCAGGTGTAACTTTTCATAGAATTCCAAAATTAATTATTATGAAGAAACAGTGGGTACACCGGTGCAGTAGAAAAATGTTAGCTATAGATATATTTGGATTCTTTATTAATTTTTTCTTTTAATATATGCTTTTTAAATTAATACAGTTAGGTACCTAAATTACGGAAACGTGCTTATTTGTATGTAACGATTTGGGACATCCTATCATAAAAGTATATACTATAACAAAATTTCATGAATTAAGAAGGCACTCAATAATATTGTTTTTGTCTTGACATAATGCTTAAATTATTTCCTAGTCTTTTATTTTTATGTCCAAACATGAATTTCTAAAACATTTTGATGAGCAATTGACCATTACTTATTGACCGAAATTCGTATCGAAATGTTGCTCTATTAGTTTAATATAAAATTTTTCGTAACTGATTACATTCAAAATCAAAATAACAGCATCAAATGGCTAAACTATATTATTCTCCTGTAGAAATACCTCATGAAACTTGTTTCGAGCGGGCCAGGCGACGTCACTGCAGCAAGGCTCGCTCGCGCTAAACTGGTGGAAATAAATAGCCGATGTAACTATCCTGTGTGGTTCAATCTTCTTGGTCTACTACAAATATTTTGCACTTGTTTAATTGCTAACGGTTGTTGGTAAATATGCCACAAGTCAAAGCTTTCCTGTGTCATTGGCATACCAAAGGATGTTGTGTAAATGCGTTCAAATGTTATAAATAAATAAGTAGGGTGATCGACAATCATTGATCATAATTGGAAACTTGCGAAATGCACAATTATTTGTATGTTTGTCAAGTACGGCAATGGTTTGAGTCCTCCTGTATATAATGATTTTAGCGACAATTTTTCGATTAGTAACGATCGAATATATTTCAAAATTTATACTATAAAGTGGGAATTTATAATATATTAATTATATCCACTAAAAGAACTAGTAAAGGCGTCGCGCAATTTGGGTTGTGTATGATGATATTATCAAACATAGATAATACTTTGAATAGACCATCCATCCAACGTTAAATAAGATAACCTTAAATGAATCCCATTTCTGTATTTTAGTCTTTAGGAAAGTAAAAAACCTTATATTCCTATCAAAATTTTTTGCCTGATTATCCCCGTCACACCCGAACACAACACACCTCATATTTATTGATGTTTAATAAACTAAATACAAAAAACGACACAGAAATCCGCAAACACTTTTAAACATCAACTGAAAATACACTGAAATCATATGGCCGAAGATCAATGACAGACGGCGTTAATCACCCGATGACGTAGCAGAGCTATGCGACGTTGAATTCCTTGGTTAGGTAAGATTGGTAATCTGCGACGTTAACCTACTACAAAAGTATAAAACGGACGCTGGCATTTTATTCGAAAAACACACACAAGTTACAGAGCATGAGCAGCATTCGCATTAACGCTCAGGAACTTTAAACGGGTTATGCTTTGTATCTCGCTTTCAATTTTCGTTTCTCTGTCTGACTGGCACATCTGTAGTGGTAATCTGTGCTAAAGAGTTTTCAGCGTGATATATTTTCACACATTTTAGAAGCTGATTTATTTTCTTTACATACAGACATTTTATACTTTTCATTAACAATGCGAATTTTGCAATACAACACTATTGTTCCAGGCCCTCTGAGCGAAGTTAGTTGTATTTTTATAAACAATAATGTATTTATTTATTATGCTATTTTAGGAAATCGAGAAGAAATTACCAGTCTTCTACAGATAAAAAAGAATATTTGATAGAGTTATTTACGGTAAGAGGCCTACTAACGCCTATTACTATTTTATCGCCCTTTATTTTTTATTAATTATTAACATTTCCTTTCCGTGACCAGGCCAAACTGGAAAGGGCAGACAGTTTAACGTTCTCTGCTAACCACGGACCTTGGTTACTCTTTCGACCCTTGGCCCCAGCTCTCAGCTCTCGAGAAGGACGCAGCCTTTAACCTTTAACAAGTGACCTACCTATGATCTGGATGCATATGGTGGTTTTTTTATCCAAGCTAGCAGACGTACCTTTCGATCCTAACACATTATTCTGATTGCTACTCAGTGGGTGCAAGTGTCTGATAATAAATATCTAGATCCATATCATATGAAACAAAAATACTCCTCATTACTTTTGAATCTTTGTTATCACAACTGCATGCAATTTAACACAATAGTCAAGTGTAATAATAAACTTTTAAATTTAATATTATCTAACAAAGAAAAAATATCCGAAATCAAAATTACTGGTAGGCAAGTCTTATCCCGGAAGGTATTCATGATCCTTACGTTGAACTTGTATATGACGTAACATCCTGTAAAGCTTTATTATTTAATATTTTAATTTAAAAAAAAGTAATTATAATCAAATAAATGAGGAATTGTCGAGAATTGACTGGAACAGTAAATTTAGGAACAGGTCACTTAACAGCTCACTTAGCATTTTTTATTCCATTGTCGATAATGCTGTACAAGATCACATCCCTAGATAGTTTAAAAATAAATACTTTCCGACTTATTACATAAAAATATAAAATAATTTAACAAAAAAATAAATTGCATAAAAAATGACGCAGGTATAAAAATCCGTCTTATCCATCAAATTTGTGGAAAGTTAGCTTGCAGATAATCCCAACAGGTTTTAGAACCACGCCTCTGTAAAAAAGTAAAATACCAAATAAAATGTATTGGGACGGTACTTGACTTGTTTCGTTCTTATTTTTCAAGTGTTTTTGAGCCAGAAAAGTATGATTTTAATCACTCCGCTGCTCAAAACGCCGTAATTAATTCCCATGTGAATACTATTATATTGGATAAAGCTCTTCAGCTTATATTATATATATATATATATATATATATATATATATATATATATATATATATATATATATATATATATATATATATATATATATATATATATATATATATATATATATATATATATATATATATATATATATAAATATATAACGGTTTAACGGCCATTCGGACAAATAATTCTGCCTTTGATTAGCTTATTCAGGTATAGGGTCCAAAAATCATGGACCATATTTTGCTCTTTTCGAGCTCATCAGGCCAATGCCGCCATATGGTAGAGATGATGAAAAATATTCAACGGCAGTAGTAGTTATAATAGGGGAGCGCCTCCTCCTCCTCCTCTTCCTCTCTCTCATGTCCCTCATTCTTAACTTCCTCCCCTTTTATTCTCATTCGCATCATATTTTTAATTTTTTCTCTTTGTTCTCCCACATTTGATTTTGCATTCTTAAGTCTTATAAATAGGTGCATCAAGATCATTTTAGTATGTTAAGGTACGAGTGACTGTTAAAAGAAAAAAATCTGTTGAATAAATCTATTAATAATAATATTAAAATAAAATGAGTGAATCAGTTGGAGAAAGAAATCCATCCATTCCGCTTCAGACAATTAGCCTCGTAGAAATTATACCAGGAGTTCAAGAAGAAAATATACCATTAGTTCGAGAAGAAAATAATGGGATTGTTTTAAAAAATTTGAATAAAACTGAGAGTGAAGAGAAAAAAGTGTTTTGTGCTATTTGTTTTGAAATAATCGAATATTATGATTCATGTAGACCAAATACATGTTCCCACATTTTTTGTTTAAAATGTATTTTAAGATGGAATGATGAAAATAGTTGTTCTATAATGGTAAACAATTGTCCTGTATGTCGCACTAGATATTACTATTTGGTACAAATCTTCAAAGATGTAATTAGACATCATTTTGTTGTAATTTTAAAAAGAGGATAATATTTTTTTATAATTTGTGTTTGTGAAAACTCTGGTAACAAATAATTTTGTAAAAAAAGTAAATGTAAATATATATAATAATTGACACACATTTTTTCCTTTTCCTATATTGAAACGACAACAATGATCTAACAAGTTTTTTAATACATACTAATTTTCACATTACATAACAAAACAATTGTTATGGGTTTACACAAAAAGTGCCACGCCCTAAAATGGCACCACTTTTGCAAATGGAAGCTTAAATTTTCTTATGGGAATTTACATGTAAAAATGACGGTTTTGATTGTCGGACCGGCATAGCCTAATCTACTACTTTTTAATTATACTAATAATATTAATATAATTTGCATCAAGTAAGAGAAAACTCAATTGAATACAGAAACAAGCGTTAACAAAATGTTATATGAGTGCTTCTAGTAGCAGTTGACATAATCGACACTTTTTTACATATGATTAGCTATTTCATTTAGAAATACAGTGTCAGATGTTAGAATAAAAAGAAGTATTTTGCATATTGCACTGAAAATATATAACCGCTTATAGTAACAGTTGACATTTTTTAAAATTAATATTGTTGACGTATTCTACTTATTATCTTTACAATTTATGTTTAAAATTAATATTTTTGACATTATCTACCCATTACGTTTATAACCTATATTTAAAATTAATATTGTTGAAATAATCTACACATCACCTTTACAAACTATGTTTATTATTAATATTTAACAACATAATCTTCTATCTCTTTTTTTTTCATTTTTATTGCAGTAAAAGCAAGCATGTTCAGGAATTAGTAGAAAAAGATGTATCCTACAAATAGCACAATGTAAATCAGAAGCACTAACAACATAAGCTCTTTTGTAGTGGCAGCTCACATGATCGGACTCCCCTCTCCGTAAATATCTCATGTGAATTGCACTACAAGGAAGGCAAATAGCAAATGTTCCTAGTCTTCGACTTTCAATTTTAGAGTAGCTTTGTATAACACATACATCTTTTTCTTCAAAATTATTAAATAATTCACTAGCCCTAAACTTGCTTACTTTTACGTCAGCCTCGGTTCCTAAATTTAGCAGTTGTCCATCCATGTCCACTCCTTCGTCAATTTCCTGATCATCTTCCTCCATCTCTTCTTCTTCCTCCTCAATATAATTAATGTCGATGTTAAACAAGAATGATCTTCTAACAAGCCTAGATGATTTGTCCAAAAATGAATGTTTATAAGTAATGGAATCGCCTTCCAAGTTAATAAAAATTTCTTCTCTTTCTTCAATTTGAGCGGCGTTCTCCACATTATTTTCTTCAATTTGGTCAGCGTTTCCAATCATATTTTCTGCCATCGTTAGGAGCTTTAGATTTAGATAGATATATTTGATAAAAAACAATTTTGGTTATAGCTTATAAATAATATCGACAACTGATATTACAGCGAATGATACTGTATGATCGTCGAGTGGATGTTCTTAAGTATATATCCCATCGACCACCACTTTTACTACCTGCAATACTTAAGTTTTTTTTTTTTTTCTTTTTTCGCTGTCCCTTTCCCTGTCAGTTTCCTAGGGGGGGGGGGCAAGGAGGGCTTCGCCCCCCTCTCCGCTCCGCCAACCCCCCATAGGGGGGGTTCCCCCCTCACCCTCACCTTATCTTCTTTCTCTCCCTTCCTTCTTTCTCTTTTTTATATGTTTCTCCTTTTTCCTTCCTTCTCCTTTTTCCTTCCTTCTCCTTTTTCCTTCCTTCTTCTTTCTTTCCTTCTCCTTTTTTCTTTTCTTCTTTTTTAATCTAACCTAACCTAACCTAACCTAACCTAACCTAACCTAACATAACCTAACCTAACTTAACTTAACCTGAAGAGGGTAGCCCGAAATTGGGGAACCGGGATTTGAGTCTCGGAAATTCAGGGGTCCGGGGGGGGGGGAAGGGGGGGAGGGGGGGTAAGGTTGTTGATCGGCTTGGGAAAGTGGTTTTTAGAGATTGTCGTTCAACTTTAAGTAGGACACATGTGATTAACTTTTGCATATAAAATCGCCTCAGCGAAGAGACGAATGCAATTGATTTCTGCATTCACACTGTGCAGAGCTCGCGAGTTTTCTGGTGTTTACATTGTGTCTATTTGGTAAATTTTTGTTTTTATTTCTAACATTTTTATTTGGCAAGATTTAATTTTTATATATATATTGGTGATATTTTTATGTACATTTGTGGCATTTTTATTTGTTATTACGATTTTTTTCATAATGGACAATTTTTTGGCATCGAGTAGCAAAATAATTGACAATGACTTTGACTTATACACATGTACTCAAATGCAAAATTTTGCAAACCAACAAAACAATGAAACAGAAGTATTTACAACTAGTCAACAACAAACTATTCAGGACTTGAATGAAATTATTTACAATAGCCAAGTTCAGAATAATGCCAACAAACACAACAACGAAAAATATTTATTTACAGCTACTCAACAACAAACTCTTGACGATCTTAATGACATTATTGACAACAAAACGGACTTAATTACAACAAAAACTAAACAAACTCTTAAAGAACTGAATGACATTGACGAAACTCAAAATTCTAGCTATGAGGATATTGTTTGTTTTCAAAAATCTAATCCAAATTATTTAACATTAAAATCGCCAATTAATTCTCCGAGACCAATTTGCTCTCCCTTTTTGTTTAGTGAAAATTCTGATTCGGAAGAAGAACAAATTGATCAAAATTTAAGTTTCGCTATTTGTCCTACTAATTCACCATATGATATTGTAAATTCTGATTCCCAAGAAAAACAAATTGATCAAAATTTAAGTTCGGCTATATCTTCTATTAATTCACCATATGCTATTGTAAATTCTGATCCGCAAGAAAAACAAATTGATGCAAATTTGACTTCGGATATTTCTCCTAATAATTCACCAGTTGAACAAAATTCAATTTCGAAACCATCATTTATCATTAAAAAAAAATTTAAAATTAATAAAAAAAATAAAAAACAAATAGCAAACCTTAAGTGTCTGGGTTTCGCTATTCAAAATTTAACTAATTTGATCACAATTAAAAAGGGAGACGAAAGTACGGTGAATTATGTTAAACAGGCCTTTGACAAATTAGTTGACTCATTTGAAGAAATGGATTCATAAAGTCAATTAATTTCTATTGCTTTTTTCAAAATTTGACTATAACTAAATAAAAATGCACAATATTAATTTTATTATTATACAAAGAACTTCAAAAATGCAATTGCTTTTTTCAAAATTTGACTATAACTAAATAGAATTGCACAATATTAATTTTATTATTATTATTATGCAGAAAACTTCAGAAATGCATAAGTGTGTAACATGTAATAAAGTCTTTACTAGAAAGGATAATTTACTGCGACATATTAAAAAACATGTTAACGGAAATTCCACAAAACTCAACAGTTGGTTGAAAAAACCAAAGCTTGTTAAAGGTAAGAACATTTTATTTTTCATGTTATATTTTGTAAAATATTTTTTTCTTAATTTATATAGATTCTACAAATATTGTAAAATATTGTAAAGAATGCAAGAAAAATATAAACCAAAGTCTATGGGGTGGACATCTTCGATCTAGTGTGCACAAGAACAATTCCAAAATAGGCTTGGAGGAAGGTGTTGAAATTATCAAGTCAGCATTCAGGGAACGAATAATATCTTATAGGATTTCCTCACACCAAAACTTCAGAAATGTGAAAGAATATTTTCAACATTTGGAATACAAAATTGCACATCTAATAGATCAAGAACTGCAGAAACATAAATGTATCAAGCTAAATATGGAACTGTTCGGTTTCTATTTTAACCCCAGCAGCGACAGCTATGATGTCAAATCTTTTAATGCGCCGTTCCAAGTCATTTGCCAGGGATATCAGAAAAAAGAACTGTTAGAGCAAATCTGCACCATTATTGACCAGAAAGCTGACGAATTTGCAGAAAGAGATTCAGGTAAAGAATTTATTTTCGATTTTACAACAGCAACAAAAAAAGTAATTTTTTAATTTTTACGTTGCAGGATGGGCTTTGATGAATTTACTTCATTTGGAAATTAATGTTAACAAGCACAATCCGCTGAGAGCCTCATCTTTTATCGAACTTCCTCAAGAGATCAAGAGACGTCAAGCTGTGATCAACATTAGGAATGATGACAACTTTTGCTTCGCCTGGGCAGTTGTGTCTGCTCTTCACCAACCACGCGGATTAGATTTTGAAACTTCATCCTACCCACACTACTCTTCTGTTTTGGATATGTCAGGTATAGAATTTCCAATGTTGCTAAAGAACATTAAGATTTTTGAAGAAAAAAATAACATTTCTATTAATGTATATGGATTAGAAATTATAAATCCTAAAAAGGGGTATGAGGTAATTGGTCCACTTTATTATTCATCGAATAAAAAAAATCAACATGTCAATTTATTGTTAATAAGTGATGATGATGAAAAAACTTTTCATTATTGCTATATTAAAGATTTATCAAAACTAGTTTCTGCACAAATTTCTAAACATCACGGAAAAAAATATATTTGCGATGGTTGTTTACAATATTTCCCTACAGAAGAAAATTTATTACAACACAATAGCTATGATTGTGATCATTTACGAATTAACCTACCTTCTAAAGAATTAATAAAAGATAAGTTTGGAAACTATTCATATGATAATATTTTGAAATTTGTAAATTATCATAAACAAATGAAAGTTCCTTTCGTGGTGTATGCAGATTTTGAATGCATTTTAAAGCCTTTAAATAATGACAATGTTGATAAAAATCCTAATACTTCATACACCTTAAAACAATATGAACATATTCCACATTCATTTGCCTATTACATTAAATGTTCCTTCGACGATAATTATTCTAAATTTGAAAAATATAGAGGTCAAAATTGTGATACATTATTTATAAATTCTTTAGAAAGAGATGTGTATAACATATACAATGATCCCTTTGAACGAACTGGACAAAATTTATCATAACTATGAAAAAGTTTGTCATATTTGTAATAAACCTCTTTTAAATGACAGGGTTGCAGATCATTGTCATATAACCGGTCTTTATAGAGGTCCAGCTCATTCACTCTGCAACATAAATTACAGAATACCTAACTTTATTCCAGTTATATTGCATAATTTGCGTAATTATGATTCTCATCTATTTCTTAAAAAATTATGCTTAAACAAAGAACAACTAACAGTTATCGCACAAAACAAGGAAAAATATATTTCATTTGAAAAGCTTATTCATGTGGATAACTATTTTGATAAAAAGACACAAAAGGCTAAGAAAAAAAATATATCATTAAGGTTTATTGATTCTTTTCAATTTCTATCCCATTCTTTATCAAAACTCTCTGAAAGCTTAAAAGATGAACAATGTAAGGAAATAAAAAAAATTTTCAATGATGAAGAAAGATTTAAACTTATTCGGCAAAAAGGTGTATTTCCTTACAGTTATATTGATGATTATTTAAAATTAGAAGAAACAACTTTACCTCAGAAAGACCAATTTTATAATACTTTAACGGATGAGCACATCAGTGATGCAGAATACCAAAGAGCTGTAAAGGTTTGGCAATTGTTTAAATGTGAATCTCTTGGTCAATACTCCGACGTTTACTTACTCTCTGATACTTTACTTTTGGCAGATATTTTTGAAAATTTTAGAAGCACTTGTTTATCCACATATAAGCTCGATCCAGCTCATTTTTACACTTTTCCAGGTTTATCCTGGGAGGCGTGTTTGCGTTATACTGGAATAGAGTTAGAATTGTTAACTGATCCAGATATGATACACTTTTTCAAAAAAAGCGTTCGCGGTGGTGTGAGCTCTTGCATTTGTAGAAAATCTGAAGCTAATAACCCATTTCTTTTAAATTTTGATCCTTTAAAGCCAACTAAATACATAATTTATTATGATGCAACAAATTTGTATGGTTATGCAATGTCACAGCACATTCCAACGGGAGATTTTGTTTGGTTAACAGATAAAGAAATCAATGATTTAAATATTATGAATATTTCTAAAAAATCTAATAAGGGATATGTTTTAGAAGTTGATTTAGAATATCCTACAAGTCTACATTCCTATCATAACGATTTTCCGTTTTGTCCAGAAAACTTTAAACCGCCAAATTCTAAATGCATAAAATTAATACCCAATTTAAATGATAAATCAAAATATGTTATTCACTATCAATTATTAAAACAATGTTTGGAACATGGACTCAAGTTAACTAAAGTTCATAGTGTTTTACAGTTTTCTCAATCTGATTGGTTGAAAAAATATATAGACTTGAATTCAAGATTAAGAAATGATTCAAAGAATGAATTTGATCGTAATACTTACAAGTTGGCAAATAATAGTATTTATGGCAAGACTATGGAAAATGTTGATAGGAGAATTGACGTAAGACTTATAACAGAGTGGGAAAAAAATAGAAGAAAAGATGGTGCTGAGAATTTAATTGCAAAACCATATTTCAAGGACTTAACAATATTTTCTGAAAACTTGGTAGCTATTCAAATGCAAAAGATTCAAGTTACTTACAATAAACCAATATATGTAGGCTTCTCAATATTAGATATATCTAAAACTGTCATGTATGATTTCTTTTATAATTTTTTAAAACCTCTTTATCAGGAAAATATTTCACTTTTATACACCGATACCGATTCGTTCATTTTAGAAGTCACAACTCCAAATATTTATTCTGACATGATAAAAAATATTCACAAATTTGACACATCTAATTATGAATTTAATAATATTCATGAAATGCCTATTACAAAGTCAGTTATAGGAAAATTCAAAGATGAATATGCTGGTGAACCCATTACTGCTTTCTTTGGTACTGGAGCAAAAGCATATTGTATTAAAACGGAAAACAGTTTAACAAAAAAAGCAAAAGGTGTTAAAAAAAGTGCAATTAAAAAGCAGTTGGATTTTATTCATTATAAAGATGTTGTTGAAAATCATTCTAAAACCTTTTGTTCAATGTATGTTTTTCGATCTAGACAACATACAATTTTTACAGAGTTAATTAATAAATTGGCGTTGAGTTCCGAAGATGATAAGCGGTATAAAATTCCCTATAATTTTAATACATTAGCTTGGGGACACCAAGATATTGCTTTGTATCAATGGAATGCAGAACATGAAGATTTAGATATATTTATGTAGATATTATAAGGTATTTAAATTTGTTGTTTTTGAAACCAAAGTTAGTCTTCATAAGTCTTTCACAAAATGTGCTTAGAAACTTTTGACAAAGAAATTGATAACAGTTATTTTAAAACATATGAAAAACGACTTTCCAGTTTTAAAAAATGGAAAGGAAAATTGAGACCAGAAGTGTTAGCTGGAGCTGGCTTTTACTATACTTCAATCAATGATATTTGTAAATGTTTTTATTGTGGTATTGAAATTTTTGATTCGTTAAGTTATGATGATCCTATTGTGGAGCATAAGAAATTTGCTAGGAATTGTGATTTAAATAACTGTTTATGGAAAAATAGGAATCGAATAATTGTAACCATTCAAAATAAGTCTTCAAGCTACACATTTTATATAGTATTATTAATATCCTTATTTATGAACTTTTACATATATTTAAATTAAGTATTTTATTGTTATTTTTTTACAACTGCTTTTGCTTTCGTGGTGAAAGTATCTGCTTAATGTTAATAAATTTGGAATATAATTATTAATTTGTTTTAATGACTATCAGTAGATCTCAATTTATTCTTCTTTATTTTATTTTCCAAAATGTTTTTTATGTTCATCATCCCCCTGGCGTAACACAGTGTGAAATATGTTTTTCTAATAAAACAGACGTCACTCTAAGTAAATATTGTAAATTTATGAAAATTGGATTAATTAACAATAGTACAATTAGTTGGATGGAACGAATAAATGGAAATGAAAATGCAAGTAAATTTTTTAAAATTTTGTATCATTATCCAAATCGATCTATTTTTGATACAAATTGGATAGAAAGGTTAGAGTTTAAAAATAATCAGTTACAAATTTTAACCCCCAACTGTACCAATTATTATGACGGATTCAAAAATTATTACTTTTCCATCATTAGTGTTACATTAAACTTTGCATTATTTTTATACATTACCATTTTAATTATTTATCTTTATTACAAATTTCAAACTGGAAATCTATTTTTTCATTAATCCATTTTAATCGAAACTTTAAAGAAAGTGGGGATGAGAATATTTAAGTACAAGAATAACACAATATGTTTCAGTCTCGTTTAGTCATTATGAACAACGCCGTGGTTCATAAACCTTTGGAAAGGCTTCTTAATTCAAAAATTTATTTTTTAAATAATTCTTTGTCAAAATTTGTTCTTGTTGGCATTAGTTTAAATGATTTTTCTCCAAAAATTGTAATTGGTGGAAAAACTGGATTTTCAATCGCACTAACCGAAGAAAATTGGAAAGACATTTGTGTTCATCAAGGAATTATTGTAAACAATTTCTACTTTCCTCAAGTTGATCAAACCAGTGTGAATATAAACAACATTCATCTGCAGGTTCAGAAAATAAATGATACCCCTGTTCTACAAATTACAAAAGGCCCACACTTCATATACTTAGGACAAGAGTCTTTGGACAATTTGTGGCGATTAAAGGAAATTATTGATTATAGATTATCTATACTTAAAAGGCAAGAATTCAATACATATTTCAAAATATTTCAAAATAATATTTCATCTGATTGTGGCGACTTGTGTACGCATGTTTATAATATAATAAGTCCAACAGAAAATCCTAACAGTGAAAATGTTTCAACTATGATGGAATTACTTGCTTTATATCCTGAACAAATGGAAAACAAATTGAAGCAAAATGGAACAAAACGAAAATATTACGAAGAAAACAATGAAAATGGATCAAAAAGAAAATATTACGAAGAAAACAATATGTTTTCTGGAAGAGAACAATAAGGTGCATGTGTTAGTGAAGTGGAGCTTTGCTTACAGACAAGCCCGTAGGAGTAACTTTCAGATGTGGTACTTAGATAGACTCCGTTTTGAAAAAAGAATAAATAAATCTGAGGAACATAGAAATAAAATATATTTGACACGTTTTAATAAAAATTGTATTTGATGTTTTACTTAATAAAATTTTAGTTTAGTAAATGTGAATTTTATTTGAAATTAATTAGCACATTAAGACTTTGTAATTTGTATCAGCTAAAGCATAAAGTGAGGAACAGAAATAAAACAAATTTAACTAAAATTTAATTTCAATTTAATTAAACAATATTTTTTTTATCAATCCATGTATTATATTTTTTATCAAGTCCTAACCATTTCACATAAACTTTGTTTCCTTTCCTTCTCAAAATCTTCTCAATAAGATACACATCGGTATGCTTTACTTTTAGTAATTCTTGCTCATAAAAACCACCCAGAATGTCCTGATTATCTTCGTCTTGAATTAAATATGTCCAAGGGTTTGTCATCTTAACTTCTTTAATGTGGAATATCTCATTTGACCAATTTGGTGTGTAACCTTTTGAAAATGCCTCTCGATGCTTGCTTATTCGTACGTGATCACCCACTTTAAACTTTGGAGATTTTATATCTAACGTTTTAGCATGAGTAAATGCAGATTTCAAGATTCTATTTTCATTTGTTTTATTTACTTGTTTTGGCTTCATTCCTATTGAAGAATGTTTTGTATTGTTATAATCTTTTACAATATCCGCTAATATATTAAACCATTTGTAATTTCCTTGAATGCTAAATATTTTCCACATATTATTCTTTAAAGTCCTGTTCACTCTTTCTACTATACTCGCTTTCAAATTGGAAAACGTGCTATAATGGTTAATTCGAAATTGTTGCATCAAATTATGAAAATTTACATTGAAAAACTCTCTCCCTCTATCCGTTTGCAAGTTTTTTGGTGGAGTTTTTGCACTGATTAATATTTTTTTCATTGCCGCTGTTACGTCTTTTCCAGATTTAGATTTTAACGGTTCGGCCCAAACATACTTAGAAAATACATTTATGGTAATCAAGATATATTTAAATCCCTTATTAAATTTGGCATAGGGTAACATTTCAACCAGATCAGCTTGAAAAAGATCATTTAACCCTTTCACTACCACCCTTCTGCGTTTGTAGTTTTTTCTAGCAGGTTTATGTAATTCATTAACGACTTGTTGTTTAACGGTTGTCATGACAACAAACTTGTTTATTCAATTTTAAGGAAGTTCACTTTCTATGTTTTGTAATAATTCGAAATATAACTTTTATATGTTTTTTCCCATTCATTCAATTTATCAATTTGTATTGTATAACTTTTTTCATTTAAAATTTTACTAATTTTAGTAATCTCCTTTTCTAACGCATTAAAGGATTTTTTTATCTCTCCAGTTAAGAAAGTAGTTGATCTACTATCACTATTTTTTAATTCCTCCTCTGTTTTATTTCATTCTTGTTCTAATTTCTTAATTACACTGGACATTATATTTTCCAAGGAAATATATTGTTGATTTTCTTCCAAAGTGAGTTGGTCAATTGTTCTACTGTTAAGAATGCTATTTTGATTTCTTTTTTTTTTTCATCATCTAACCTTTTTATAAAAGTTCTGAATTGTTTAATTTTTTCCTTGTGTTTTTCAATTATTACTTCTCTTATATTTGTTTCCATTATTTTATTAATTTTGTTGATATCATCACTTAATTTTTTGTCTTCCTTTTTAACATGTTCATTTAAAAATTGCAAATCTTTACTTATTTGATTTAGCGTTAGCAACTGTTTATTAACGTTTTCAATTGAGGTATAACATCCTTTAATCTGGTTTTCATACTTTAAAAAATTTTCATCAAAAACCTTAAGCTTTTTAGCAAAGATTTCATTATTTGTTTCATTTTCACCTAATCTCCTTTTTAAATTATTAATGTCACTTATTCTCTCTTGATTTTGTTTTGAAATATGGCGTCCAAATTTATCAACTGTCATGTTGAGCTTTCATTAAACAATAAATATGATTATATTTGATAGCTGTTATTTATAGTATTACTTTATCTTCTCTTAATTCTTCAATAATAGAGATAATCTCGTTACTATGAGCATTATTTCCCGCATCACTTGATGAAATTAATAAACGTAGCCTATCAACAATTTCGTTAACATTATTCCAGTATACATAGTCTGTATTTGATCTGTTTGTTTTCAAAATTAATCCCTTTCCTGTAGATTTGGCTCTAGTTGTTCTAAACGGAGGTTTTGGTTTGTTAAATGCTGTAACTAATCTTGGCAAGGTTTTTGTCTTTGTAACCCCTTTCTTTGTAAATATGGTCCTATTATTGTAACATATTTGTGTGATGTATTTCCTTGAACTTGTTCATTTGAATCAAAATTCCTACGATATACATTTGTTTTAGCTAGAATGTTCATGTAATTATCTAAATCTTCCTTCTTATAACCTTTCGGTTCTTTTTTGAAAAGCAATTCGTATAAACCTGGCGTGCCTGTGTACGTTATTCCTCCCACTTTAATGTCTTTTCCAATAATTTCTACCGGTATCTGTGTTAAACCAAAAAAAAACTTATCCGTTTCGAGGTCATGAACTATTCCATAATAATGGTCAAATTTATGTTGTGTATCTTTCACACCCTCATCAATATATGATCTGGGTAATTCATGAAAATCTGCTAAGTAATCTTTATATGATGGTGTACCAACATAGGTTTGAATTGTTTTTCTAGTTTGTTCCAATATGTCTGACAAGTTTAAATTTGTTGTTGTGTCACTAGAAGGATCTGAAGTTTCTGCTATAACAGTTGATGACAATGGTTGTACTACAGGAGAGGAAGAAGTGATACTACTGTCATTTAAAAATGTTGGTAGTTCTGTAGGGAGTGACGGAGTTTTTCCTGTTTTCTGAATATTTTTCGTCGGAGTTGATGTTTTATAAAGCTTTGTAGGTGTTTTGAAGTCTTCATACTTTGAAACTCTTTCTTCTTTTAAATCGAATGGTTCGGATTTACCAATACTTGAAATTAGCTGTTTAAGTGGTTGTGTTATTGGTCTATAAGTTTGTTCTAATTCGGACTGAGCAGTAGAAGTAGCTAATTTCAAGCTTTGATATTTCTGCTTCACGGCTTGTCTCGATCTTATTAATTCTCGAGCTAAACGTTTATCCATGCTGTACAAGTTTTAAATGAAATAAAACTGGAAATTTTTTACTTTTATAAATATATAAAGGAATCGAATTTACTCCTATATCTGCCGTGATTTACTTCACAATCTTTGTCAATTACAAGAAAACCATATGGATCCATCCAACAGTTAGCACAAATATTTTTATACTGATCAAATGTCATATCCAATATACAGTGGTCATTATATATATGTTTTAAACTCAAACAGTCCTGTATAAATAAAATTAATAAGTTTGCATTTTCTCGAATTAGACGTTTAAGGATTGAGGAATATCCTTGAAAAATAAAAAAACAATCGGTGTTTCTATGCCTTCCATGCGTGAAATAGTCCCTAATAATAGATTGATTATGACAAGGAATATCATCAAAAATGATAACGGAATTTGGCTTTATCTCATGAGGTGAAATAATGTTCTCATCGCTATCATATTCAAAGTATCCAATTTCTTTCATAGGTTTTAACAACTTTCTTAAATATTCATATTTTGGTTGATCTAATGACTTTGAATAAACATAGACATTTTCAAACCTAATTCCATTTGGATGCTCGAGCAGTGTAAGCATAACGTTGGTTTTACCGCTACCACTGCAATCAACTATAAGCCCTCTTTTTGAACCACCGCAAAATAAGTCACCATGCTTTCTCAACTGTTTACTTAAAATTTTTTCGTCATGATTATTTACTGGTAATGAGAATTTTTGTTTTTCAATCCTCATTCTTAATCACACTAGTAAATATTTTTAGCTGTAAAAGTATTTATACCAGAAAAATGTCAATGTGCTTTTAATATAAAAAGAACTTCAATGACTGTGGGTCGCCATAAGTTGAAAAAAACTATTAAAACACGTAATAGAAAAGGCTCTGGTTTAGTAAATAAATTAATTAGCAAACTACCTTTCGAAGTTCATATACCAGGATATAATTATTGTGGTCCCGGCACCAACTTGGAAAAAAGATTAACTAGAGGTGACGTTGGTATAAATCCATTGGATTCCGCTTGCAAAGAACATGATATATCTTACTCTCAGACTGAAGATTTATCAAAAAGACACATATCTGACCAAATATTAGAAAAAAAAGCCTGGGATAGGGTAAAAGCTAAAGATTCTTCTATTGGTGAAAAAATTGCAGCTTTAAGTGTTGCAGGAATAATGAAGGGTAAAAGAAAGTTCGGTTTGGGATTAAAAAATACAAAAGGGGGTAAACTTAAATTGAGAAAAAAACGTATCATTCGAACACCCAAAAAAATTGGAGGATTTCTACCTCTTTTGTGGTAGGTGGAGGCGCGGCAGGAATTGCTAAGGCAGTAAATGATGCTAAAGCAGCTAAACAGCAACTAGAAGAAATACATAGACATAATATTGCAATGGAAAATGCTTCTAAAGAAGGGAAAGGATTATATATTAGACCATATAAAGGAAAGGGACTATTTATTAGACCTTATAAAGGAGGATCCGTCAAAATGAAAGCAATCAGACAAAAAAAAAACTCAAAATAAGTTTTCCAAAAAGAGCACTTACGAACAATGATATTATTAAATATGTAAAGCTGTTAAAAATAACTGGCTTTAGATGTGTTTTTATGCTCGATGAACTTCCAAAAAAAATTAATCTGAAAGAATGTGGTATTGTAAATTTGGATAAAAAACAAAATAAAGGATCTCATTGGACTGCTTATATTAAAAATAACAAAAATGTAATATATTTTGATAGTTATGGAAATTTAAAACCACCTTTTGAACTTCTCAAATATTTTAATTCGAATGGCAAAGTGGATGTATTTTATACTTATGAAAATAAACAAAAATTTAATTCATATAACTGTGGTCAACTATCCCTAAAATTTTTGCAAAAAAATATATAAACTCATTATTTATTGTAATATCTCATTCATAAATAAACTGCAATGTCTACCACAATTGCCATATCAGGAAACAGTTCTGTTTTGTCTGCTGATTTTAATCCGCCCATATATTTAGAGGATGAAAAACAATATTACCTGGGTTTAGCTGATTTTGAAACGTTTATGACTATCCCCAATATAAAAGAAGGATATAATAAATTTTATATAGATAAAAAAGTAATTGTTATTCCCGCCGGAACTTATGACGTTACAGATATAGAAACATACATAAGAGAAAGTATAGAAGATTTATTTCCGAATGAAAAAATTTTTTTTCTTTTAAAAGCAAATGTTAATACTCTAAAAACTTTTTTAATGTGTAGTAGAATAATTGATTTTACCAAGGAAGATTCGATAGGAAAAATGTTGGGTTTTAATAGCAGGATACTAGAAGCTATGAAAGAGGAAGAATCAGATAATGTTGCAAAAATAACTAAGGTGAATGCTATTTGTATTGACTGTAATATTTGTGTTGGTTCTTAAAATAATGGTAAACCTGTTCATATTATTCACCAGTTTTATCCAACTGTAGCTCCAGGGTATAAAATAGTTGATTCTCCTTTGCCCATTTTGTATTTTCCAGTTAGCGTCAAAGCAATTAACAATATAACAGTTAAAATAGTTGATCAAGACGGAGAACTTATCAGTTTTAGAGGAGAAACTATAACAGTAAGGTTACATTTACAAACAAGTGAAATATAAAATGGTTGTTAGATATAATAGAGCCCTTGGGATGAGACTTGCCCCTACCACTATCAACAAAGTAAAAACTTATAAAAAGAAAAAGTCTAAACAACAGTTCAGTATCAAATCCAACACCAACAAGTTAAGACGAGATAATCGTAAATTTCTCACATCCTTGGGTTTCACTGTTTTAAAATAATGAACATATTAAACGTAAACGAAAAGCTTTATGTAGACAATTCCATCGTCAGTTCTGAGCTTCACACATATCAACCATATATTTCTTCAAAATTCGATTACAATGATGAAATAAGAATCCCAATTCAAGAACTCGATGCTTACACTCTACCATCAGATAGTTTACTTTATATCGAAGGAAAATTAACTAATACAGAAGGTAAATATAAGAAAGAATTGCTATTTATTAACAATGGTATAGCCTTTTTGTTCAGAGAAATCCGCTATGAACTAAACGGAATTACTATAGATTCAATAAGAAATTTTGGATTAGCATCAACCTTAAAAAGCTACCTTTCTCACAATACCAACGAAAGTTTAAAACTGGAAAATGCAGGTTGGTTTCCACATCGGAAAGAAGGTGATACAATTTTAGTTGATAATGATGGAAATTCTCCGTATCCATACCACTAAAAATGCTTCTAGGATTTTTTGAAGATTACAGAAAAATTATTATGAATATGAAACAGGAATTGGTTCTTATTAGATCAACTGATGATTTAGATGGTGTTATTTTCAAAGAAGATCCGGCACACCTTGTTACTGCTCCTGACACTCCATTGGTTACTTTCGATAAAATTTATTGGAAAGTTCCTCACATTCTAGTTGATATGCCACAACAACTTGCTCTATCAAAAATATTAGAATCAAATAAAGATATATTGATAGGATTCAGGAGTTGGGAACTTGTTGAATATTCTTCTCTAACCGAAACAACCCGTCACACATGGCCGGTAAAAACAACTAGTAAACTAGAAGCTCCTCGTCATGTTGTGATTGGCTTTCAAGAAAACAGAAAAGGGAAAATTGTTAAAGATATGAGTAAATTTGACAATATTACCTTGTCAAATATTAGAGTATATTTAAATTCTGAAAGATATCCTTATCACGATTTGTACTTAAATTTCGAAGAAAACAAATTTTCTGCTTTATACGAAATGTTTGCCAACTTTAGACAGTCTTACTATGGTGTTCCAAATGAACCCATTTTTAATCCTGAACAATTCAAAAACATTAGTCCTATTACACATATTGATTGCTCCCATCAAAAAGAAACAATTCAAACGGGATCCGTAGTAATGAGAATTGAATTTGAGACACACAATGCAATTAAAAAAGATACTTCTGCTTATTGTCTTATTTTACATGACAAATTATTTAGCTACAACCCTCTTACTAAAATTGTCAAACAATTATAAACTTTATCCCCACTATTTTCATATTTCGATTTAATTTAAAGAAATTTTCAAAAGCTTTTAGTTTTAATCATGACATCAAAACTACAACTACAAATTGAAAAATTTATTTTTAAAATTAATCAACTGAAAGAAGAAATTGCAAATTATTCAAGTAAAAAAAGTCTCATTAAAAAATTTGCTGCTTTGAAAATATGAGATTGGTTATAGATATTCAAGGATTCAAAGATGAAAAAAATAAATTTATACCGAAAGAGCTTGCAGCTTTTGATGGTTAAGAAATGACTCATTACATTTTTAAAAAGCCTTTTCCAATGAAGTTTCTTTCACCTGATTGTCACAAGCAGTCGGTATGGTTAACGAAAAATTATCATTGTATACATTGGAATAATGGATTTACTCCATTACATCATTTCCCAAAAATAATTGAAACACTTACGAAGAAAGCAGATTTTGTTTTTGTAAAAGGAAGCGAAAAAAAGGATTTTATACAGAAATATTCTAAAAAGCATGTGATTGAAATAGATGAACAACCAGCGCTAAAGCTAATGGAACCAAAATGCTTCTATCATTCAAAATCACCTTGTATGTGTGCTTTGACAAATGTGTTATTTTTATATGACAATTGTTTTATGAATGAATAAAAATATAAAAAAAACTTAATTACCTTTTTATTTTGCATTAACCAACCATGATTGAATACAATTAATATGATACCTTAAATCTAATTTTCTAAATTCATTTAAAAGTTCATACTCATTTTTATATTTTAAATAATCATTACAAAATTTAGCGGCTAATTTACATTGTTTCATTCGATCTATATTATTAACATATGCTGACAAATCTTGTGCTTCTGCGTCCTCTTCGCCTACAATTGATAAATATTGGAAGTATGCAGCAGATATAATAAACTCTTCATACATTTCAGTAACCATTTGCTCCATTGTAAATATTATTAAATTTATTCTTCCTTTTCAATTTCTTGAAGAATAGTATCCTCGTCAATAAATTGCTTCAAGTCTTTTAAATAGTAACCAAAGCCAATATCTTTTAGATCTTGAATAAGTTGAAAAAAATTTAATGTTTCAATGTATTTGTTGCAACAGAGGGCAGCCTTTACGAATTCCTCAGATTGATTACAATAAAAGTCTATCCACTCCGGACCACTTGCCATACAATATGAGAAATAGGTTTTTGAAAGATTACTAAATTTCTCCTCTAATAATTTAACTGCAATCAGCAACTCAGCCATTTCATTTATTTAACATAATATTTTAAATATGTAGGGGGACGTCTTTTGCGAATAGGATTAACTTTCTTTGATAATACCTGTTTTTTATCTTCGTATAATTGAAACCTCTTTTGGGTTGCAATAATAGCAGGTATAAATTGGCAATCTTCTCCTATAAATTCTATTAGGTGGCTTAATTCTCCTACAAAGTATGATTTCCCAAATGTATTGAAAAACGTAGTAAGGCTTATAATTCCTTCTAAATAATCATCACAACAGTCAATTGCTTCCAAATAATCTCGTGTCAGTGGATAAAACAGCTTGGTGTATTCATCTTTCGAAATCACTTCAAAGAAATTGAGATATTTAACTTTTAACTGTCTGATAGTTGTAGTTAATTTTTCGCGATTACACATAATTCACTTATTACTTGACACATTTTTTCTTTTTGTTTTATACAAAACTGGTGGAAAAATTCAAAAATAACTTTTTACGCAACTCGAGCACAGCTTAGTAAATGTGTCTCGGCATACTAAAATGATCATGATGCACCTATTTATAAGACTTAAGAATGCAAAATCAAATGTGGGAGAACAAAGAGAAAACATTAAAAATATGATGCGAATGAGAATAAAAGGGGAGGAAGTTAAGAATGAGGGACATGAGAGAGAGGAAGAGGAGGAGGAGGAGGCGCTCCCCTATTATAACTACTAACGGCAGTTTGAAGAGTAAAGAGGTATCATCTATGGGTATCAGTGTGAGGCTTGTTATTTGAACCTCTAGTAGCAATGTAGAAGTATATAGATGTAAAAGTTAAAAACACAAGCGCGATATGCGTAGGCTTTCAATTTTTTGTTGGCCGTGCGATACCAACTATTTTGTTGGCGAAACGAGGGCTCCAAAGAAAGTAAATAACGTCCGTAGATGTTCTTATTGAAACTTTGGCCTAAAAAAGCCGGTATCATGGATTTTCATCCTTTGAAGCCGTCGCGACGGACGAAATGTAAGGAATATATTCTGTAATATTGCGTTAAATGTTATCCAAATGACTGAAAATTTGGCAGAAGTTGTTACCTAAAAACCGTCATGGAGGGAACTTTTTAGTCCAATATCAATGGAGTTGAACTGCGGTGTTTCAAAGGCAACAAGGTCTGAATTATTTGTTGTGCAACTTTTCATAACTAATTTTTTTCAGTTAGCTAATAAGACACCATTATTGTTGTACTGATTAACAAATTTTGTAAATATCATCATCCAGAAGGAGAGATGTGCCTGTATACAAATACCTCCAAAACCAGTAAGCGCATAAAAAGTGGAATCTATGGAGCAAGGCCAAAGT
The DNA here is from genome assembly GCA_030620095.1 of Kuschelorhynchus macadamiae. Taxonomy (NCBI): domain Eukaryota; kingdom Metazoa; phylum Arthropoda; class Insecta; order Coleoptera; family Curculionidae; genus Kuschelorhynchus; species Kuschelorhynchus macadamiae. Next base: position 1,165,987 of record JAUTXW010000329.1, read on the forward strand.
TTACTTTTTCAGTGAGCCTAGGTAAAAACACCTCCATATTACAGGCAGAAGTCCATGCTATTGATTTGTGAACGCCATATTGCACATAAAACACAGAACACACAAAGGTACTTTATCTTACTTAAACAAGCAATTCCATGCCATAAAACACTGCCACTCATGTTTTACATATAAAAAAATCGGTAAATTTCCTTTACTCGGAACTTCCCTCGTTATGAACCTTTCCTTTTATTAGCAATAGTGAAGTGTGGCCCAATTTAGTACAGTACATAGTTTTCAAACATTTTTATTGTGTGCCATTTTGTTCCATCACCCTTGATTTTTGTCATAATTTAAAATAAATTCAATAAGTATTTTTTACATTGACACACATCGTCATTTTGTTACAGTTTATCCCTATATCACATGTAAATTCATTTTGTTACAGTTTATCCCTATATCACATGTAATTCTTCTGCAAAATTTATGGTCAATTGAGTAAGATTTTATTCGTTAATTTTTTAAATATTTATTTGGTCTCCATTTATATCTTATACTTATACCAAAATGTTACCAGTTCATTTTTATATAACACTTGATTTTGTGTGCAAAATTTGAGGTCAATTGGATAATTAGCTTTTAAGTAATAATTTTTTTAACGTTTTACCATATTGTTCACGCGTATTGGATTTTTACCAAAATATTACCAGGTCATCCCCATATGACCCCTAATTTTAGCCTAAAATTTGAAGTCAATTTGATAAGTAATTTTTAAGTGTTGCGAACTGACACACAGACAGACAAACCGACAGCAATTGATAAAATATATTTCTTGGCATTTTTTAACGATTAGAAACATCTTATTTGGCCGCTATTTTGTTTCGCCATCTTGAATTAGTACCACAGTTTTACTAGTTCATCTCTATACTACAATTAGTGATAGAACACAATTTGAAATCAGGTCATTAAAAAGTTTTTTCAGGCTGAAAATTTTAAATATATCAAACCGCAATTTTGTTCCGCCATCTTGGATTCGTACCAAAATTTCACCAGCTGATACCCATATAATACTTGACTTTAAATTGGATAAGTAGTTTTTTAGAAATCATTGTTTAACATTTCACTAGGCCGCCATTTTGTTTTGCCATATTGGATTTTTACCAAAATGTTGCCAGGTCATCCCCATATGATCTTTCAAGTCAATCGGGTAAGTAGTTTTTAGCTACGCCTCGAACTGACAGACAGAGAGACAGGCAAATGGAATTGAGAAAACAAATTTTTTACCATTTAGAGACCCTGAAATTTAAAATTATTTGCGATTACAATACTTCCATTTTACGAGAAAAGTAAAAATTAAAAGAAAAACAGTATAATTACAGTTTGATTTATGAAAATCGTTTCAGGCATTTGCCTTTAATTGGTGAAAACAAACATTCATAAAGATATAGAAACATTCTTATACATTTATTAGTTCCAAATTAAAAAAAATCCAAGTTACTGACTTATTTAAACGCGAATTAAATATTCAAAATCATAAAAGTATCAATTTTGCATAAAAAAATGAAAAACGCAAAATTCCAGCTTTGATACCCTGTTTGTCAAAAACTAGCCTCATATATAAAATAGGACGATGGTAGATTTTGATCAGAAGTTTGAGAACTACAATATATTAGATTTTAGAAAAAAATAACTACAAGCCATTTCTCACAACAAATATGCGGGTTGTTTAGCCAAATACATTTTTTGATGTTTTTTTTTGTATGAAGAAGCCATTTGTGAAAATAAATACTATAATATATAGCTCTATATGATTATTTATATTATAACTAAATTGTAAACCGCAAGTTCTAAGAACTGTGTAAAATGTAATGCAATTTTTTATAATTTTATTTGTTTAAGAAAGAACTTGTGATTAAACAGAAGAAAAGTACGACCTCGCCAAAGAACAAACATCATATAAGTTAAGTACTATCAGTACTATCTCATCTTCTATCTTAGAGGAACTTAATCTTCTTGCGCATTGTGAACTGGCAATCAAATTCAACCTTTAGAATATTTTTTTTAATAAATTAATAACTTGTTATACTTTAGATTAAGTACTTGTCATAATAGAGAGACAATTTAGATACTCCGTAATAAAATATAGGACTTGCAACATCCGTGTTCTAAAAAAAATGAGATGTTAATCAATACTTAATAATTATTTTGATGACAGCTCTAGCCATTTCAATTTTTGATACTTACAAATTTTATTTTATATAAAACTTTACAGGATAATTTTGCTATAGATATTGGATCTCCTTGCTTTTTGATAAGTGCTAAGAATATTGGAGGCCTTAGTACTATGAGAGTTGTTTGGATGGATGAAGATTGGAATAAAGATGTGCTCTTGTCAGCCCCTGAGATTTATTTTTTACATTTCAATATTAAAATTAAAATTGATCTAAAACAATGAATTTTATTTCTTTTTGCCGCGGTTCTCTGTTAGGAAATAATAATAGTATTTTTAACTGACTTAAAAAAAAGAAAATAAAACGGTCGAATTGATAAGTTCTTCTTTTTTTGAAGTCGGATACAAAGGAGGAGATTCTTAATTTTTTTTTGTATGTAAATCGATTAGTTCGTGGTGGTTTGACCAACTTGCATGAAATTTTAGGTAATATTCAGGATAGTGCCGGAGCGCGGTTTCCGCGATAAGTTTAAAATGCTGTAACATATTGCACATGGTGTATGAAGTATAATTAGCCAAAAAAGTAATTTGACATCCCATGACTTAGGGGGGATGGGATTTATTTTCCTGTGTGGTTGTTGTAAATATTAAATAAATTTATTATTGCTAATAAGTGAGCTATACGGCTTTGCGAGGGAAAGGGGGAAGGTGAAAAGAGGAGAGTAATCCAAAAACAGCGAGTTTCATATTGTTCCTGGGGCTCAATTTTACTAATTGTTTTAATTTTTGACAATATATATATATATATATATATATATATATATACATTTAGGAATATACGTTTCTGGAACCTTTAACTATATTCTTATGGAATTTTCTTGGTTATTTGGTTCACTGAATTAATTGGCAAGTTTTAGAGATCGGCAAATATTTATTTCATAGCGTGAGTTCAAAACGTTTCAACCATATTTTGGTCTTCATCAGTTGTCTGTAATGAGATATATAGATAAGTCACGGCTCAGAAAATTACAATAATTAAAAAAAATTTTTTTAACCAAAATCAAAAAAAAGGAATTTTTTTCGGCTTACCTAGAAATTAAAACATTATCCGAGATTTAAATGTCGGCGTTTTAACATATTTCCATACACCACAGTTCGTTACAATTAATGCTAAATTTAAAATAATACATATATGTCACATAGCACAGAACATTTAAACGTATTACACTGTAAACAAGTATACGAACAGTTAAAATGGTACTAAATTTATATTGGAGTAAGAAGCGATTCGTACTGATTTTATTTGTTTTGATGCATTTTTTTTTCGTTTGAACCTCGAAAGAAAGGAAGTATGTGAACGTAAATTTGATTTTTTTGTTTTGGTTATTTTGATGATTATGTTACACAATTAAGTTGTTATATATTTTACTTAAATTTTTAATGTCAGTTTTATCGTTGATACTATTTTTGTTTTTTTTAATATATATCATTTCCAAGTTCTCTCTTTTCTGTTGTTTTTTTTAATTTTTAAGTATCGTTGTCTATTGAAAATTAAATGTATGTGATAATTGCTGTTCGTGATTAGTTAAGGCTGTTTTATTTTTTTTATCGTATTTGTGTCCATTTAATCTATTTTGTAAGTATTGGGAGGTTTGACCAATGTAGACACTAGAGCAGTTGTTACATTGAATTTCGCATATTGTATGAGATTTTTTATTTTTATTGGTTTTACATTTTAGTGAGCTGAAATTTTGTTGTAATAGATTATGACCTTTGTGACAAACTGATATATCATATTTATTAAAAAGTTTTTGTAGATTTTTAGATAGGCCATTTATATACGGGAGTGACAAGTAATTGTTTTTATTTCTGTTTTTTTGTGGTGGTAGGGGATTGTTTATGAGATTTTGCAGTCATGACTTAAAGATAGAATTAATGAGTTTAGATGGGTAACTATTTTTGATTAGAATATTTTTTAATTAATTTATTGCTTTATTCCTGTATATTGTGTCACTCAGTTTTGAAGCACGATCTGCAAGTCCAATTACGACCGATTTTTTTTGGGACATTGGATGGTGTGATAAACAATTCAAATATTGGCCCGACCAGGTGGTTTTGGTATACCACTCTGTTTTAATAGAATAGAAACAGAAAAGGGAGTTCTTGGAAATGATATATATTAAAAAAAAACAAAAATAGTATCAACGATAAAACTGACATTAAAAATTTAAGTAAAATATATAACAACTTAATTATGTAACATAATCATCAAAATAACCAAAAAAAAAATCAAATTTACGTTCACATACTTCCTTTCTTTCGAAGTTCAAACGAAAAAAAAATGCATCAAAACAAATAAAATCAGTACGAATCGCTTCTTACTCCAATATAAATTTAGTACCATTTTAACTGTTCGTATACTTGTTTACAGTGTAATACGTTTAAATGTTCTGTGCTATGTGACATATATGTATTATTTTAAATTTAGCATTAATTGTAACGAACTGTGGTGTATGGAAATATGTTAAAATGCCGACATTTAAATCTCGGATAATGTTTTAAATTCTAGGTAAGCCGAAAAATATTCCTCTTTTTGATTTTGGTTAAAAAAGAATTTTTTTTATCATTGTAATTTTCTGTGCCGTGACTTATCTATATGTCTCATTACAGACAACTGATGAAGACCAAAATATGGTTGAAACGTTTTGAACTCACGCTATGAAATAAATATTTGCCGATCTCTAAAACTTGCCAATTAATTCAGTGAACCAAATACTCAAGAAAATTCCATAAGTATATATATATATATATATATATATATATATATATATATATATATATATATATATATATTATATATATATATTAAAGAGAAGGGTAGTCTTGACCGACTAGTTGAACAACAAGTAACCTAATTATTGGGGTATCGGTCCTAATTTAGGGCTAGATTTAAATTGCTTTTAAGCTACGCCAAGCTTTCGGTAATGATTATTACCTTCTTCAGGGCTGCAATATGAGAAGAAATTTGTTTTTTATCTCTGTATGCACATTAATTAGAAATTGAGGATTTTTAGAAAAAAAAAGGTAGAAAATTGTACTCACTGCTTTGCAATTAGTATCGATAAATTCTTGCGAAAAATAAACACACTTTGACCTTAACATTAAAATTAGATTTTACATACTGGCAGGAATTCTTGTTCTCCATATATTTTTATATTGAAATACGAAGCAAGTAAATTTCTTATGTAGGTTTTTTTGACATGTAAAGAATGTTATAGTACGTTCTGTCAGGATGATTGAAACACAGATCTAGGATTTAGCTATGTAATCACATCGATATACATCCAGATACAAAGAAAAATCAGTAGCTGAGAAATATCTTAATCAAACAAGAACAAATATGAATTAAACGTCGAATTTATGCCTACGACAAACTACTCGAATTGAAGAGACTGGCTATAGAAAGGTATATGGATATAATACGTACAAATACTTATATTTTTTAAAAGGAAAATTCTGTGTTATTTAAACTATTATTGTTGTTCGTATAATTGTTCAGATTAAGTAAATTTGAATAAATAGAACTAAGGTCTTCGATATCAGCTCTCTTATTTAACGAATTAGGATTCAGAACTATTTCCACCATTTCCAGAAACAGTCTCTTGTTATAATTAGTTTCCTTACATAATATTTGGGTATCATTAAAGTTGAATAAGTGCCCTGATTGATTTGTGTGTTCTGAAAGTGCACAAGTATTTTTCATTAATCTACAGTCGCTTTTATGCGAAGTTATTCTGTCTTTTAGGACCCTAGAGGTTTGGCCTATGTAAATACCCTCACACTCTGAACAAGGAATACTGTATACAATGTTTGATGTTTTTTGTATTTCACCCCTATCTTTTAATTTTGTAAAAGTGTTGCCTACTATTTTATTATGTTTAAAGGCGATTTTAATTGAAGGATCATACTTGAACAACTTAGTTATTTTTGTTGAGATTTCTTTTATGTAAGGTAACGAAAAATAGTACCTCGGTCTATTTTGAGAATCGAAGGCACTGATGTTGGGACTTATTCCATCATTTCTCTCTCCAGGGTTGATTATTGGAGCTGTATTATATAATAGTTTTTTTAATAACTTTTGTGGATATGAATTCTTGAGGAGAATATCATACAATCTTTTTAAGTTTTTTCTAAGTAGACTAGGGTGAGAAATCCTGTCAATACGTGTTTTTAGAGCCAATACTAGATTGATCTTTAATTTTTTGGGGTGGTTGGAATGGAAATTAACCAGAACTGGTAGGTTTTATGTACCAGTCTAATAAAATCTGGTTGTTGTCATTCCTAATTAGTTTGGTGTCCAAAAACGAAACACTATTGTCAGTTTCCCTTTCTACTGTAAACTGAATGTATTGGTTATAGCTATTAAACACTTGTAAGACCTCTTCTACCCCTTCTCCAGGTACAGAAGTGATTAAATCATCCACGTATTTTTTTAAAAACGTTAGTTGAAAAGACAGTTTAGGAATGCAGTCATCCAACAAATCATCCATTACGTATTGAGAAATGATGAGAGAAAGAGTGGCCCCCATGGGGGTGCCTAAAATTTGTTTATAATACTTTTGATTAAAGATGCAATATGTACTGTCAAAAATAAATTTTAATATTTCTAAAAAGTTGTTCAAGTTGAGATCTGTGTATTGGCTTATAGACTCCCAATTTTTTGTTATGCTATTTTTTGCTAATGTATAGGGAATATTACTAAAGAGAGAAATGACATCTAGGCTTATTAGGACATAATTATGTGGAATTTGTTTTTCGTTTATTAATTCTGAAAATTGAAATGAATGTGTGAGATAGTATTCGTTGTTTTTATTGTATGCAATAGTTAAAATATCTGTGAGAAATTGTGCTAATTTACTATTTGGGGCATTAAGTGAAGAAATTATCGGTCTCAAAGATAATTCTGGTTTGTGAATTTTGGGAAGCCCATAAAATTTTGGGGAAGTCTGATCGTAAATTGTGAGACTTTTAGAAATTTCATCACTCAATTGCCCTTGATCTTTAAGTTTTTTTACTAGTCTGTTAGCTTTTTGTTGATTAGTTGATGTGGGATCCCCCGTGAGCTGCTTGTAGTAGGTCTGATTATGTAAAATCTCTTCGGATTTATTTATATATGTTAGTTTAGACATAATAACAGTGACATTTCTTTTATCTGCCCTAGTTACAATAAGCTCATCATGGCTCTTAAAAAATTGTTTTGATTTATAAAATAGAACATTAAGATAACTTTGATTAACTGGTCTTCTCAAGAAGTTAGTAAGTATATTTGTAAACTTAGCCCTTGTGATATTTTTTGTTGTATTGTTAGGGTAATATTTTATTATGTTTTCTAGATCAGCTAATAAGTTTTTTATTGATATTTCATTTTTATTTAAAGGTAAGCTAAATTTAAATCCCAACCCTAAAAAGTTTTTTACATCCTCAGGGATCTCTATTCCTGAAATATTTTTAACCCAATTAGGTTCGATGTGGAAATTGAAAATATGTTGTTGATTTTTCAATTGATTAAATTTCTTAACATTGTCAATTCTAATTTTTTTAAAATATTTTTCATAAGAAAGAGTTTGTCTGTTATTGAACTCATTAATTATATTATCAGAGACAGTTTCTTTTAATTTATTTTTATATGTGTTAGAGAGAATTCTAATTGTCTTAAATTGCTAATTGTTATACTTATCTCTAAATTAATTAGTTTGCTGTTCAACCTGTCATTGAATTCGAGAACCATCTGTCCTGTATGTCCGTCACTAAACTCTATCAAACTGTGGACGTCCTTTGTTCCATCATGAATATGTTTAGGTGTTATTCCATTTTTTCTGCATCTTAGAAGAAAAATACGTCTGTTTTTCATCGAAGCAATCTTGTTGTTAGTTTGTGCCCAAAGTTTAAGCAGTCTAACTACTTCATTCCCATATTGGTGCTGAATAGTTTGGTTAAACCCCATTCCTAATAAATTAAAGAGAAGGGTAGTCTTGACCGACTAGTTGAACAACAAGTAACCTAATTATTGGGGTATCGGTCCTAATTTAGGGCTAGATTTAAATTGTTGATTTGTTTCTTGATTGGGTGGATGGTTTTGATCTGGGGATAAAAGAAAATTTTGATTTTCTTCGATTGGAAGATTTTGATACTCTTCGATTGGTTCGTTAACGTTTAAATTGGAATCTGGATTCTCATAAGAATTGTCGTATTCGTTTTCGAATAAAGTAGAGGGGTCTTCATAAGAAAAGAATGAGGGATCTTGATAATTTTGTTGATAGTCGTTAAAATATTTATCTTGACTGTTATTGGTGCTAACTAAATGAGCTTTGAAATTGGGATTTTTCTGAATTACTGAGGGTCGAGAATAATTAAAATTCGGTTGACGTTGGAAATTATTTTGATTTGATTGGTTATTTGTAATATTTGGGTTTTGCGTATTTGGACTTCTTTGTTGTTGCATGTTCGGTCTGTGTGACTGAAAAGAATTTGTTTGCGGGGCAAACTGGGTCGCTGAAAATTTGAGTTTTGGGAAAAATTGGGACGTGGTTGTCCGTTATTGGCATGGCATTGATTTGCTGAATGACCAATACGTCCACATTTAAAACATTTTTGTGTTTGAAAGTTTGGTTTTCTCAAAGGTTGATTGAATGGCTTTGGTGGGTTCGGTTTTGAAACTTTTTGAGATTCGAAATAGGACAATTGAAGTTCACGTCGAATACGTATTTGGGCTTCAAGAAGATCTCTTGGGTTACTGGCACGAATTATATGTCCAATACGGGGTTCGAGACCAGTTAAGAGGGTGCTCAGGGACATGGATTCGATCAGGGTTATTTGAGCTTGTTTCTGTTGTGGGGTGAGATTAGACTTTTGTATATTAGCGTGCATTTTTGCATTTAGCACTTAAAGTCGGTTGAGGAAGGTTAAAGGACTCTCATTTGGTAATTGTTTGATACGTTGTAAGTCTTGTATTAGAGAAGACAAGTCTCGCGTATCTCCGAAGTGAGAATTAAAAAGTTGTTTTATTTCTAAGTAAGAAATAGGATTGCGAGAGCTTATTAGCTGCGCTGCTCTTGCACGTAATTTATTTTTTATGTGGAGTACTAATAAATCTTTTTGATCACGTGTAGACATATTGTAAGCACAATCACAAGCATTGAGAAATGTTTGGAGAAAAATTTGATCACCATCGTATTCAGGAATTATCGAAAATATTTCGGATAATTTATACGGTTCAATTTCGGGTGTCTCAGGGACATTTTGTATTCCGTTATCAGTTATGGTTGCTCAATATATCACAATATCAAAATGAAATAATATAGGCACACAATATTATATAAAAAGGATACGAACTTAAAATTAAGAATTTAGGTTGATTGGCAGTACGTAAAGTAGTACACAAATCAACGTAAATTAAAGCAATACTAAAATCTACAAAATTTAAATTTTTCTTGAAATTTGATTAACTGTATAATCAAAATTTGAAATTAAAATATTCTTTTGGATTTGTTTTTGAATTCAGTTTTTCGTTAACTAATTATCAAAATTGAAAAATCGAACAGTTTCCTTCAATTTGAATAAAAATTCAATATTTTTGGAAAATTGAAAAAAATGAAAATTAATAAACGAGATGATTCAGTCTTACGTTACTAGTAGAAACATCAGACTTCGTCGTATTCTCTGCAGCAAATTCTACCAGGGGCTTCACTAGGTGTTCCTAATCCGTAGATTGACTGTGAGTTGGTGACGTCGGGTCGTCGTCTGTTTTTCTTGTTTTTCACAGGTTCTTCTGAACAATGGATTGGGATCCTCCGTCGACAGTTAGAGTGCACAAGGGCTTCGTGTTCTGTTAGACGTTTTCAGATCCTACCGACTGCGCCAGTTTGTTAAATCACCTTCTTGCTAAATTACTTTTTAAAAAATTATTTTATTACTCAAAAATAATACAAATTAAAATATATACATTTGAACTTGCAAAGAGCAATATTTAACAAAATGAATTCAAGCTAGACTGAACTGTACTGAACTGAACTGTATAGAAAGAAAAATAACTATTTATATGTTTCGTTATGCTGACTCAGTGGGAACTGTTTACTTCTTTCTTGAATACTTGGGTCAGGACGTGGGTTCTGCTGATGAAGCTTTCTTGGTATAGACTTGTTTTCGTAAACAAGTAACACCTGCTGTTTATGAGAATAGGATGATCTACGTTGTTGACTGATATGTGATACTTTGTTATCGAGATAAGCTTGGCTTTCTGAATAACTGCGTTGGCGGGTGATAGCTGATAGTCTGGGAACCAAGGTTAGCATAACTTGTATGATGTAATAGCTGGTGAGAATAGATATAACATATATATATATATATATATATATATATATATATATATATATACATATGTATATATACATAGATTCAAAAGTTTTGCATCACCCTGTTTTGATGTGAAAACATTTCGGAGAAAACAGGTTTTTGTGGGCTTGTTTGTCAATGTTTATGATTGTAAATCATTGCACATTTCTATGCCAAAAAAATATTTACTCCAAGAATCTTTGATATAATATTTTTAGTGCGAATATTCTTATTGCTGGGCTAGTTGAATTTTACGATTTCGAGTGTGAAAATGTATCGTCATGTCATAAGTGAGATTGATCGCGCAAGAAGAAGGGCATTCTCAAAGATTCGTGGCTGATAGAGTGTTTGGCAAGACAAATTCAATGAGTGATAGACCTATGAGCGGTAGAAAACCTGTTATCAATCAACGGCATAATCGCTTTATTCACTTAACTATGCGGCGAAACCCTACTATGGCAATACCAGCTCTTCAAGGAGATCTGAGATAAGCGTTAGGACTTCGAGTATCGGTCTCTACATTAAGATGGCCAATACTTGCGCCAGGTTTTGTATGTCGTCGACCAATATGAGTACCGAGACTAAATTTTGAGCACAGAATTCGCCAGCTGCAATGGGCTCAAGAACATGCGGCCTTACGCGAAGAATTTTGGAACTCAGTGTTTTTTTAGACGAGACTAGAAATTGTTTAGTGAATGACAGCCATCGAATACGTGTATGGAGGAGCCTACGAGAGCTACTCAGCTTCTCTATGCTCGCCCTGTGCCACCCTTCGCAAGAGGAAGTGCAATGTTTTGAGCCGATATTATGTCCGGTGACCGCGCGGAATTAATCCATGTTGACGGGACAATAACTGATGACAGATACATAAGAAAAATCCTCACCTAAGGCTGTGGCGAGGAGCTGTTGGGGATTCTTTCGTTTTCATGGACGACAATGCCCCACCTCATCGTACCAGAGCTGTAAATGAGTATCTTGAAACTGAAGGTATCAATCGTTTGGACTGGCCTGCTCTATCTCCAGACATGAACCCCATAGAACATGCTTGGGACATGCTTCACAGTTTCAGCTCGTAGAAATCTACCCAGGAATCTACAAGAGCTTGTTCATGCTGCTTAGGAAGAATGGCGGAATATCCCTCAAGAGCATATCATTAATCTGGTAAACAGCATCGGTAGGCGTCTCCAAGCTTGCATTACCTCACATGGTGGAAATACCTTTAGGTACTAGAGATTTGCAGTTTACTTTTTATAAAATTTACTGTGCAAATTACTTTACTTTACTTTATATAGGAATACTTTTTTATTTTTGAAAGAAATTATTAACATTGAATTTTTTTTTTAAAATGGTCAATTAATTAGTCTCTGATCTAGTTTTAATGAAATGCAGTTTATTATGTAAAATTCAGGGTGATACAAAACTTTTGAATCTATATATATATATATATATATGTATATATATATATATTGTACATCCGTACAAAACTGTTCTTTTCAGAACGACAGTAGTGCGCAGATGTACACCCGGAATGAAAACATTATATATATAAGTTAAAAGAATTATCTTGTAAGGCCCTTTTTTAAAAACTTTAATTTTTATGTAAATAACAACTACAACGTTCAAGATTCTAAGCTAGACTAATTTTATATTTTGCTGATTCTGCTTAATGAGGTAATTAGTTTGTCGGTGTCGCATGAGGTTACTTGAAGTCATCGTCCAGTGGCGGGTAATATTGGCTAGATAACTCCTCCCCCGTTAGAATGAGGCATCCTCTGGAAGGGTGATGCTGTTCTCCTGAACAGGGATGTCTTGGGAAGTATTCTGGTGTTTCTTGGTTTTCTTATGTATTACGTCATTTGTCTTCTTCCAACAGAGATAAATGCAACCTGCAATTACTACTATATACAGGATGATGCTCCATAAACTTGGACGTGTAAAGTCTGATAGAGGGTGTGCTTCTTGAATTGGGAACATGGGATTTTCAACTGCTGCTTCAAGGTTTAATTTTTTCAATTCAATACTTATTTTAGGTGGATTTCTCATTTTAAGTTGCAGGTTAGGGGTTTGGATTACTGAGGGGTGCCCAAAACTTTTTTCCTGAAATGGAAGCTCCTGGTTTCTGAATATTATGTTGCAGGCATCTTTATTTATCAGGAAAACGCCTTTCAGTTTTAGGGTCTCCACATGATCTCCTCGTGGAAATACAGCCAAATATTGATTGATCCCATAAATTATCTCAATATGATTTTCAGCAATTTTTAACTTTGTAAATTGGCAGAGACTAGAGTTGTCATGTTGAAGAATCCCTTCTTCGCAGGGCACTTTGATGTTGGCTTGTAGAATATGGACAATGATATAGTTTGCCTTCGGTACACATGCCATTTAGAGGTTTTATTGGTTTTTTTTTTAATTTTAGAAAATATCGCGTACTGGGGATTATCATAACAAATTCTGATTCATAACTTGCAGGAATAGGTAAAATGTGATAGAGTTCAAATTGTTCTTCAAAATCTATTGGTATTGAAAGAAAATACGTTATCTTAGTCTGCTGTATATCGCATTTTACTTTAATTATTGATTCGTACTTAGAAATATTTTCAAGAGTGACAGTGAATGGTAGTTGGTTCTTGTAATGAAAAGAGATTCTTTTTATTTCTGCAAAAAGATTTGCAGGTGAAATTATACTAGGGTGTATTATGCCTAATTTGCAAAACGTAATAGAGTTCTCGATATCTTGCAGTGTGCTTAATAAAGAGTTATATAAAATAATTAGTTGGTTATACAAGTCTTTTGCAAAAAGAATATCCCGAATTTCAACTACTTCTCGCAATAGTTGATCTAAAAACAATATTTTAGATCTTAACAAGTTTTGATTATGTTGAATATCTCTAATTGTATTATTAAAGTTTTTGATAACTTGGTTATTAAGAGAGTATTGCATTTCTAGCTGGGTCTGCAAGTTATTACCCTTAGTTTCTAAATGGTTTAGTATTTTATATATTTTGTCCCCATCATTAGAATCTAAGTTACCTGTGATACCTTTAATAACAGATCCTAAGCCGTTTATTAAGCCTCTTTTAAGACGACTAGTATTATGTAAAGAAATAGTTTCTAACTTAGTAAGAATAGATTTTTTACAAAACAGCAATATTTTCGTAATGTTCTAATTCCTTAACTAAATTTGTACTATTCGAATAAGTAACCTTAAGATTATCATGTTGGATAATTAAATTCTTATATTCTACGAAGATTTGTTCTAGGTCATAAAAATGTACGAACATGTATTCGGTTCTTTGAAGTTTGGCGGGTCCTAAGCTTATTGGTAAGGCGCCCAAATTCTCCGTAATATTTCTTATTTCTGTCCCTTGTCCTGGGATGAGGAACCTGAAACATTTTTAAAATGATAAGTTTTTCTTTTCGGTCTTTTGACGTTAGATAGGTGTATTTTATTCGTAGTTTTTCCGTGTGTGGGATTAATTCTAGCGGTTTTTAAATTTTCGTTGACCTGAGTTATTTGCTCTGGTTTGTATTTATTTAATGTCTTTGACTGCTTTTGTTTGTTTTTAACGAGTACTTTTTCAGGAATTTTTGGCAATTCTTCTCGAAATTCGTTAATTTTGTTGACAACTTTTTCTTTAGATTGTTGAATTGTTTCGTTTAGCTTTTGATAGAAAAGTTTCATTTTGTCGCGGTGATTAGAGATGTCATTATTGACGAGTTGTTTTTCTATCTCGAGATTAAAAGAGGATTCTGCGGCTAGGTGGCCTGTAACTATTTCATATGGGGCTAGATTGGTTACAGAATGTATAGTATTATTATATGCTAGTATAGCATAATTAACTTTCATTTCTATGGGTTCATTTTTAAATTCTTGTTGGTTATTGAGCAGCCTGATGTGCTCGATCAGTGTGGAGTGGAATCTTTCTATAAGACCATTGGATTCGGGGTGTTGGGAACTTATAAAGTAAATCTTAATCTTATGTGTCTCGAGAAGTTCACGAATTATAGAGTTTTTAAATTCTAATCCATTGTCTGAAATTGTTTGTTCTGGGATACTGTGATGAGAGAAATATTTTATTAAATTATTGGCAACTTCTATAGATTGCGCAGAGTTTAATTTGTACGCCTGAGCATATTTAGAAAAGGAATCAACTAAGGTTAAGAATTTGCAATTTTCTAGAGAGATACTGTCGATATGTAGGATTTGGAAGGGTTTAATTGCTGTAGGTGTGATGTTTAGTTCTAATTTCAGCGGTTTCCTATCATATTTCGTTAATTGGCAAATTTCGCATTCGTTAATATAGGTTTGGATAGAAGCACGTTGATTAGGCCAATAATAATTATTTTTTATGCGTTTTTCAGTTTTCATGAGATGAGTGCACAGTAATATCGCTATCTTCAGCGGCACTTTCCATTTTGTCGAGGTTGCCTGTTACTACTAATAAAGATTCATTCTCATGTTCATTATTTTCATTAATATTCTTATTTATTTTTTCGACATATTCTTGAAGCTTAAATATAGATTCAGAACTAGGTTCAGTTTCGTTGCGCGACAGTGCGTCAGCATTTTTATTAAGACAACCTATTTTATAAACAATGTCGTAATCGTACTCTTCCAGTTTTAAGCGCCAACGTATTAATTTTGAATTTGGTTCTTTTAGTGAAAATAGCCATTCCAAGGGCTTGTGATCGGTGACTATTTTAAATTTACGCCCAAATAGATAGGGCCTAAAATATTTAGTGGCCCATACAATAGCAAGAAGTTCTTTCTCGATGGTTGAATAATTTATTTCTGACTCATTTAAGGTTCGACTAGCGTATGCTATCGGTAGGTCTAATCCTATTTTACCTTGAGAGAGAACAGCTCCTAAGGCGTAATTAGAAGCATCACACGTTAATATGAACGGCTCAGCAAAATTGGGATACTGAAGAATTGGTTCGTTTGTTAAAAGTTGTTTGCATAATTCGAAACATTTAATATATTCAGGATGTTTTATATTATGTTTTATTTGGTTTGTAAAGGTTAATTTGCTGCCGTCGATATGAAATATGTCTGAGAATTCTTTAATTTATTTTAAAATTGCATTCTTTTCTTCAGAATTCATATGGTCTGTTTTAATTTTTGAGACGTCAAATTTGATCTTTTCGACGTTAAAATTGCTCAAGTTTGGATAATTGTTAGAACTTATTTGGAAATCTTTAAAATCCATAGCAATTATTGGATCTAAAAAGTCTATAGACTTTGCCATTTCGGTCTTGTTTAAAATAAAGCAAAAAGCTTGGTTGTCTTTAACTTTAGGGAGACATTCGGGGATTTCTAATTCGTCTATTTTCGTGTAGGGTATAACGATATCGCCATTTGAAATATTTTTAATTGGAATTTTAATAATTTGTTCAGATCTTGCTTCAACAGTGATGTTATTGTTCGAAATGCCAGATGTATTATGGTAAAAAAGTTTAATACTGGTGTTGGATGTCACTAGAAGGTTATTTTGTAAGTCAACATTTGCTTTAAGGATTTTTAGATTGTCAAAATAATTATGGAAATTAAACAGATAGAATTTTAGGGGATCTATCTTCACATTAAACATTCTAGCAAGAGGAACTGTGGTGCTAAAATGTTCCGAGGAAGTGCCATGTGCTGTAGATATTTGAAAAAGGTCATTCTTTATAAATTTGCTAAAATATTTTTTTGCTATTTCAGGTTGGATGAAAGATCTAGTACTACCTGTGTCTATAAGTATTTTTAAATTTATTTCGGGAAACACTATATAAGGGAGTTGGCTACCGTTAAATGCAAAGGTCATTAGATTAAATCTGGGTGGTTTTTGTCCGAGGCTTCTATCTGAAAAAACTCGGAATTACATGGTTCTGCGGATTCTTCGGGGAATTCAACAAAACCTTCGTTGTAGCAATTATTGGTTAGTTGATTTTCAGATTCAAGAAAGTAGTCGTTGCCTTCCTGATTTTCAATATTATGCAATTCCTCAAACGCGAATTTTGGATGACTAATGTGAGAATTGTTTTGCCTTAAATTTTGGAAATTATTATTTTGTGATTGGTTATTCGTAAAATGAGATTTTGTAAACATACTATTTTGATTTGTTTGGGGCCTGAATGTATTTCTTGTAGAAATAGACATTGGTGTGGGTTTCGGTAATGGTTGAGAGTTTGTTTGATTAGGTTTAAACACATTGTAGTTGAAGGACCGGGGCTAGAATAATTTCTAGGTACAAATCGGTTATACACAAGTTGTGCATTATTCGGATTTGTTGTGTACGTAGATGGTCTGGGAGCGAAATTTTGTCTTAAGACCTGCGGTCTGATTTTTTGTGTTCTGTGGGTAACATTTTGAATTTGAAAATCATTTATTAACATATTTAGAGCACTGTTTAAATTATCAGGGTTTTTAGTTCGCATCAGAGAACCTATCGGTTCTTTAAGACCACGTAAAAATACTCTTAAAGCTAATTTCTGGCAATACTCAGAAAGAACTGGAGCTTGTATTTCATCAGCTAGAGCAGCAATTTGAGCTATTTGTAAATTTAACATTTTTTGAACTTTATTGAAGAAATCAAATGCGTTTTCGTTTTCTTGCCTAAGTTCGACCATTTCTATGTTTAAAGTAAAAATATCACGTTTATCAGCATACGTGTTTAAAAGAGCTTTTTTTAGGTCTGTCCAAACTTTAATTATACAGGAAGAGATATTTACCGCTGCTTCGCCTTTTATTTTAGACACAATAGAACTCATAAGATATTCGTTTTGAAAATTGCTTGTATCGACTGTGTCGTAAAATTTTTTTACAAGTTTTTCACAAATATCAATAAACCTAGATAAAAGTTCGACTTCTCCATAAAATTTTGGTATCATATTTAAATATTCTTGTTTTAATTGTGGAGGAGCCATTTTAACAAGGATTATAACAATATATAAAACTACTAAACTTAATAATAATGTGAGCCTAGTGAATCAGAATTTGTATGTTATTTTATTTTAAGTTTTTTTTTCGAGCTAACCTCTAAATAACAAGATTTACTTACAGTAAAGTCACCAGAATGACATCCATGCATTTAACTTTGATATGCACTCAAAGATTCTTGCGTTGCTGATGGCTATAGTCTTCTGCGAAAGCGAAAGCTAGTTTTTGCCTGTAGAATATTCGTTCCTACTTTTCAGCTGGGCTTCTGGTTTTTAACGATTTGAAGTGGGTTACTCAATTCACCCAGGGACCGAACCACGAATTTTCGACGTTTCACTACTTTTTTCGCCAACCCGTGAAGTTTTGGTTCTTTTATTTTTCAAAAATCGTAAAAACGAACCGATTTTCTTGTGGAAAATCGTTGAAAAAGCCTACAACGACTGCGCCAAATAAAAGAATTTCCTTGTAAGGTTCTTTTTTAAAAACTTTATATATATATATATATATATATATATATATATATATATATATATATATATATATATATGTATATATATATATATATATATATATACATGTATATATATATATATATATATATACATGTATATATAAGAACAAGAAAGTAAATAACGTCCGTAAATAAATTAGTAGGAAGTTTAACGGCCATTTGGACAAATAATTCTGCCTTTGATAAGCTTATTCAGGTATAGGGTCCAAAATCATAGACCATTATACCGACAAGCCTTTAAGCATTTTTCGTCATCTCTACCGGCACAATTGACGACGTTTCTCCCTTTTGGGGCTCATCAAGCCAATGCAGCCATATGGTAGAGATGATGAAAAATATTCAACGACAGTTTGAATATATACGATGAAAATTTAAAGCAGTAAGAAATTAACCCAAAGAGTAAAGAGGTCTCATCCAAGGGGGTCACAAGCACGATATGCGTATAGGCTTTCAATTTTTTGTTTGCCGTGCGATACCAACTATTTTGTTGGCGAAACGATGCCGTCGTTAGAATACTTGTATATAACCTTTCTCGCGTTTTATTGGAAATTTGGTTTTGCTTTAATTTTTTAAGTTTTTTTTTGCCGTGAACTTTTATTAGCCATAATTATGAGCAAAAGTTCAGTTCCACAGAAACTAAAGCACCCTATATTGTACGGGCTGTACTAGTGAAAAAACTGAACATTTTTAGCATCGTATAAAACAACTAAATATCAAAAAACTGTCGCCAATTTGCGTTTTCTTATGGAATATTCCGCTTGTTATATGCTCATTAAATAGGTACTTCTGATTTATACCCAAGAAACCCGGATTTGTATATCTAACATGAAAAATGGCCTAATAATAAACAAAAACAGTTCCATAAGGAACAATATGTTACAGAGACAATATTCCTTCCAATGCATGTATATTATGAACATATTAACACTGATATAATATACATTTTCTCTCTATTGCATTTTTTCTTATGCACTGTTTCTGATGAATTTATCGATCATTTTTTAAAATAAACTGATGGCCATCTCAAGTACATAAAGCAAAATCTTGATCTGAATTAAAATCTATACATCTCGGGTACCAGGAAAGATATTCTAATATGCTTTTTAAAATATTAGGGCGCTTTCTTCTAAAATAGATTATAGGTTTAGCAGATTTTGTAAATTCAGTAGTTTTGCTCTAGCGGCTGGTTTTAAAAAGTAGTGCATTTTTCACAAAATTTCATCTTACTGGTAATCATAAAAAAAGTTAATAATTTTTTATTTTAAGTTGTTCGGGAGAGTTTTTTTATGAAAATGTTGCATATTTTGCACGTTACCATGTAGCTCCATTATAGTTTATCAAATGATGTTTCTTTTATTTCATAAATTAGTTAAAGAAATGCCTCTATTTTATGCGTTACCAAAAATGTATACGGGGTGTTTATAAATTTTAAAATTTGAAAAGGAAATGTTTTTAATGAAAAATGTCCAAAGATCAAAATATTATTATTGAAGTGGATATGAAAAAACCAAATGTTTCGTTGTGTAATAGTCCTAGTTCTTCGGGGTGGACCCGAAAGTCTCACCAAAGTTGTCGCAATTTAATGAGTATTCAGGGTGTAAATTAATTCTTGCCCAGAACTCTAAAAGTTGATGTATCTAAAAAAAATAAGAAAAAAGTTTTCATAAACAGGGGTCTGCAAACGTTCTGAGTTCGAGATACATGGTGTTAAAATGTTCATATTTTTTTAGATTTTTTTGACATGCCTTGAACATTTCTAGAGATTATTAAACCAACTTTGGGACATACTATGGTTAATATTAACAAAGCCATTAAATATATTTTGAAAAATCTACAGGGTGTTATTTTTTCCGGGTTGTGACCCGTTTAACCTTCCAGAACTATTTGCTCCGACGCACAGAGATCTGAGGCTAGGTCAAAAAGCGGTCATAAGTGGTCAAATCCGACATGCTGATATCATGCTCAACCGATGCTAATTAAACCCTTAAATGGCCCAAAGGATACGATGGATTAAAACTTAATCCCTACGTTTATTTTTCTAAAAGTTACAGAGGGATCAATTAGTATAATTTTGGAGCGTAAATACGCGTAAAGAAAAAAAGTAAAACAAATTAAAACTAAGGCACAAATTGTTTGTGGAAGAAACTAAAGACATATGCATATAGGGTAAGAACTGAGCTTTTAAATACTATAAAAAATGGTAAGGGCGTTCTTGGCCATTGCGTTAAAATTTTTAAAGAAAACTTTATTTTAAAAAAGTTCTGACAAGTTTCATAAACTGGATGTTTTAAAGTCCACCTTGGCCCGGTCAGCAAGTAGATAAGTATAATGTCCGAAGGCTTACTAACTCAAATATTGCTGGAAAAAACAATTATTTTATAAAAGGTTCGTTTACTTTTAAACAATTTATTAGCAGTGTTAACATTCCAGAAAATTACAGACTTGTGTCGCTTGATGTAGTTTCCTTATACACCAATATTCCAAATGAATTAGTTCCTAAAATAATTACAAAAAAATGGGATACAATAATAAAACACACAACACTTGATTTAAATGATTTTATAGAGTCTGTAAATATAACATTAAACAACAATTACTTTCAATATGAAGAAAATTTCTATCAACAAGTAAACGGTTGCGCAATGGGTTCTCCAATTTCTTCTACAATAGCACAACTTGTAATGGAGTATCTAGAAGAAAGTGTTTTGGAAAAATTGGATTTTGATGTGATTTTTTTCAAAAGATTTGTTGATGATTGTTTAACCGCCATTCCAAAAGATAATGTAAACCAACTGCTTAATGCTTTTAACAATTTTCACCTTAAATTACAATTCACAATGGAAACAGAAGAAAATAATGAAATAAACTTCTTAGATTTAACACTAATTAGAAACTTAACTCAAAACAACTTAAAAACAAAATGGTACACCAAAAAACCTGGTCAGGCAGATATCTAAATTTTAATTCAAACCATTCTAACCACCAAAAAACAGCGTAATAATAGGATTAACCGACCGCGCATTCGCTCTAACCTCTCCTGAATACCGACCAGAAACTCTAAAAAAAGTAAAAGAAATATTAATAGAAAATCACTATCCAGAAAAAAATATTCTAAGAATGTTTAAACAAAGAACTTATCTTTATTATAATAAAAAACAAAAACCAAAAACAGACGAAAGTACAAAATACTTAGCCCTACCGTACACAAATAACCTATCAGAAAAACTAAAGTCAATTCTCTCAGAGCACAATATTACTGTTTGTCACAAAGCTCAAAATTTATTAAATTATTTTTACACTCCATTAAAAAGCAAAGTACCAAAAAACAAGAAATCAAACTTGGTATATTCAATTCCATGCTTAAATTGTCCTAAAAAATATATCGGAATGACAGCACAATATTTAGAAAACAGAATTAAAGGCCATAAATACACTAAAAATGCTTCTACAGCCCTACATAAACATGAACATACAACAAAACATGAATTTAATTTTAAGGAAAGATTTTAGCACAAGACAAATATTATCATAGATTGAAATTCAAAGAAATGATGAAATAAAAAAAGAAGTTTCAGTAGTTAATGACAAAAAAGATATACGTGGTCTGAGCCAAATTTATTTTAACTTAATTTTAATAAATAATAAAAAAATCGAAACTCAAATTCTCAACTCTTCTACTCCCCTGTATATATTTTAAAATCACCGTATATCCAATAGAAATAACAATATTTATTTTCGCAGACACCAAACAAAAGATAAATGCTGCAGTTTTTATAAACGAAAAATTGTACGGTATTTAAAACCAATCAATCTAATATCATTCACTACATAAACTATCCACAATGAAGATGGTTTCTATAAGGTACGTACCCATAAATAAATTAAAAACTAATGTGTATTATAGATAAAATTTTATTAAAATCGTTGTACCCAAATTTGTTTTCTAGTCAAATCCAGATAATTTATTTTACCAAATCACAAGTACTATTTTATGCTAGTTGTCACCAATAGTATATAGGACATTTTAAACGAAAAAAAAATAGAACAAGGGCCTTTTATGTATTTGATGCTTAATGTTTACGTTTATATGTATGTAATGTGCTATAATTTTATTGAAAAAAAACAAACATTTTTAGATAAAAAGGAAACGAATATATATATATATATATATATATTTATATATATATATATTTATGTATTATATATATATATATATATATATATATATATATATATATATATATATATATTATGTATTATATATATATATATATATATATATATATATATATATATATATTTATGTATTTATATATATATATATATATATATATATATATATATATATATATATATATATATATATATATATATATATATATATATATATATATATATATATATATATATATATATATATATATATATATATATATATATATATATATATATATATATATATATATATATATATATATATATATATATATATATATATATATATATATATATATATATATATATATATATATATATATATATATATATATATATATATATATATATATATATATATATATATATATATATATATATATATATATATATATATATATATATATATATATATATATATATATATATATATATATATATATATATATATATATATATATATATATATATATATTTATATGTATATATATATATATATATATATATATAACATCTAGCGAAACGTAAAAAAAATCTTTAAATATTTCTTTATTGACTTTTGACCGCTTTTAAACCTAGCCAGACCACTGTGCTACGTCACTGGCACTATTTTTGCAGCAAAGTCAATATCTTCATTCTGGTCTGTAACTGTAACTATCTTTTGCACAGTGTAGAAATTATTTAGCAAAATGTACAATTTGCTAATATAATTTTCAAACCGAGCAAGAAACGAAAAAAATAAT
The DNA here is from genome assembly GCA_030620095.1 of Kuschelorhynchus macadamiae. NCBI lineage: Eukaryota > Metazoa > Arthropoda > Insecta > Coleoptera > Curculionidae > Kuschelorhynchus > Kuschelorhynchus macadamiae. The sequence goes on from JAUTXW010000329.1 coordinate 1,188,918, forward strand.
AACATTTTAACGCCCTGTATCTCGGAAACGAAGCGTTTGAGGTACCCTGCTTATGTCGCTTTTTGTTATCTTTACGAGTTGAATCACTTTCCAAAGTTTTGGACAGTCTGTATATTAGATATTTTAAAGTGGGGTTTACGAGGTCACGAATTTTGCTATTGTGAAGTCCTACCTTACAGAGTGTATCTAAAAATCGAGTCTAAGTGTACCGAAAATGTAATAGGAGCTATTTGAATTGATTTGAAAAATTTTAAAAGTTTCGTCAGACACAAAATTTTAACTACAGTCTACAAGAGCTTTCAAAGGAATAATTGCAAAATTATCAAAAAAAATAAGAAAATTGATTTTTTTTACATTAATTACCTCAATTTGTGACTCGAAAACAGATAAACATCAACAGATTTCATACTTGACTAGCTTTCAACCTCTCTGCAAATAAGGCGGTTTGGTTAATCAGAGCAGAATTTATAGTCGGTTTTCCCTCATGCTCAAGAGCTTTATAGAAAATTATAAAAAAAAGAATCAAATTTCTCTTTTACTAATTTATTTTGCAATTAATCTTTTATGTATCTTGTAGATAGTATTTTTTCGAATCTGACGAAACAGTTTAAAAAGGTTGAATCGTTAAAGCTGTATATTACATCTTGTTTGTTACATTTGTTATCTTGTACCTCCTTTATCAACTTTTAAATTTATAATATACAGAGGGTAAATTAACTCATCCACAAAAAAGTTTATATAAACAGGGGTCTTTACTTTTCGAGATCGAGTGTGTTAAAATGTTAATTTTTTGCCTTTTCCGTACACTTTGTACATTTCGAGAGACATTTAAATTAAATTTCTTATTCTGCTTTGTAATTTGTTGGCTTTTTAAAATTTTTTGATAGATTGCACCTTTTCAAAGTTATTTAACAAAATGTAATATTGAAAAAATGTACATTTTGCTAAATAACTTCTAAACGGTGCGAAATAACTAAAACATCTAGGAGTTCAAAAAGTTAGAGACCAGAATGAGGAATTTGACTTTGTTGTAAAAATGACAAGTGATGTCCTTATAAATAAAAAGCGAAAAGTTCAAGAAAAGGTTATAAAAGGCGAAACAGGTTGCAACCCGTAAAAAATAACTCCCTGTGGTTTTTTCCAAAACCTATTCAGTCGCTTATTTACTCATAGTATAACGCGTACCAAATTTGGTTTAGAAATCTCTCTGTTTTCGATGAATCGATTACATGAAAGAAAAAAACGTTTTTTTTGCTCTTCACATCGAGCTTTTAACTGTACGGTAATGATTCTATTAGTGGTCACTGGATGACGTTTTTTCGTAATTCTTCAAATAATATGGATTTTCTCAAAAAAATTTTTGTCATAATTAAATTTAAGGTTATAAAAGGTATCGAATACTGAAATAAACAATCAAGGTCAGCATTTAAATTATAAAAGTTGTTAATGGTCGCCAGAATCCGAAATATCGGATTAAAAAACTAACCTCACCAATTTGTAGAGGGGAAATAGTGACAATAATAAAGTGAAAATTATTTTCATCTGTCATTTCAACTAAGCCTATAATTTTAGAAAAACTAAAAATAAAACAAAAAATAACTTTTATAGTTTTTCTATAATTGTTGTCAGTTTTTCTCCTTCTACAATTTGGTGAGGTTAGTTTTTCAATCTGACTTTTCGGATTCGGGCAACTATCATCAACTTTTTTACTTTAAATATGGACCTAGATTTTGTATTTGACTATACGATACCTTTTATAGCCTTAAATTATATTATGACAAAAAAGTCATATCATACCATTTGATTTTTTTAAGAAAATCTGTATTATTTGAAGAATTAGGAAAAAGCGCCTTCTAGTGACCACTAATACAATCCTTACCGTACAATTAAGGCTCTAGGTGAAGAGCAAAAAAAGCAGTTTTTTCTGACACCAAGTTCAAAGTAATCGGTTCATCCGAAACAGAGATATAAACGTTTTAAAGAAAAAAGTTTGACTTTCCCCCACTACTTTATTATTGAAAATAAAAAAAAAAATGATGGATAACAAAAAGTTGCATATTTGACTGGAGAATACAATTTTCATATTTTCGACAAACCTTAATCAGGAAAATTCAAGAGGGAATCGGCATTTTTATTTTTAAGTTCCTGTTACGCCCCCTAGCGGCAATTTTTCGAAATTGAGAATAATTTCCAGTAATTTCTCTTAGTCGATTTACCTATAAATATTTTTTTTCCATAATTGTATGATCAGCGTTTACCGAGTTATACCCGGAGACCATTCTTAATGGATCACCCTGTATAATGCAATACCACACATTCAAATTTCGGTTTAAGTAGCCTTTCTTTTAAATTAGGGCTCTCTGTACTCCAGTAGTGATGATAGTGTTTATCGGATATTCCACAATTTGTAAATCGCGTTTCGTCTGTTCAAAGAACATCAGCTAGGTATTTTTCGGCAGTTATCTATATGCCAATCACAAAATATTGTTGTTCGTCTGATAAAATCATTTCCCTGAAGACCATGAACTTTTGTCATATATAATTTTCTTCATCGGAATAAGTACCGGCCATTCTACTAGATAAACTTTAGACACCGTTGTGATAATCCAAATAAATTAAAGAATTTGAAATTAACTCAAGGAAGACGACTAATAAATAGGGCTTAAGGGAGAACTTCACGCAAAAAGTGAAAAACCAGCGACAAGGTCTAGTCAAGTTCAAAGTAGGATGAAAAGGTACCTACGTATTAGAGAAAACCACCTGCACGTCCGACCTCAAAAAAATGTGTTATGTATAGGCAATTTAAATTACATTTCGTTTAAAAATGGGTTCAAAAGGGTTCACGCGCTGCAGAAATACAAAGACATGAGTACGAATTACCATTTCAAATTTTGCAGTTACGTAGACAAAGGATCAATGCAAGGCGTTAAAGAGCCATTTTGTGGAAAAAAAAATTATATGAGACGGAATTTGCGTCAAAAAGTGATCAAAAAATGGTCGAAAATGGACAAATCTAATTCTATTTTATAATTCTAGATTAGATTTTTTCATAAAAATTCGCATTTAGCGCCCAACTATACATATTTCCCTATTAAAATCACATTGAAGCTAATACATATCTCTTATAGTTTTAACATAATATTGCAGCGGCGGAAAGCTTGCAAATAATCCATAATACTGCGTGCAGTTCTCCCTTAAGGAAAATAATAATCTCGATGGGAGCTGATATTTTCATTTTACCTCCACCACATTCTTCTATAAAAGTATCTTAATAATGTATTATTTCTAGAACCATAACAGCGAGAAGAAAAATTGAAAATAAAAATGTTTAGTTTTTCCTAATTAATTAATTAAACACCGCTGATGATAATTTAAAAATTAAGTTAGAATGAAATTTATAATGTAATTCTTTTGTTATTTCTCCATCTTTCTAGCTGTAATAGTTTTCGAGATTAAAATACATATTACTCGAATCTTGGACACACTGTATATGTAGAGGACTTATGTTGAATTTATGATTATTATTATTATTTATTAAATCTATTTCAAGATATTGGTTATACTTTTGCTTTTCTGAAAAATCAAAAGTTGTCGGAATTTTTTTTTTGCAAAAAAAGTAACGTGTTTAACGGTAACGTTGATCTTTTATTTATGTTTGTTAGTTTGTTATTATTTATAGGCCAAATGCCTGAATCGATTTTCAGAAATAAGGCAACCTCTTTACAAGGCAACAAGCGCTATGACCACTGAGCCACGAAGATCATGCTCTCAACACCAATTACGACAATTTAACTTATTCGATTTAATGTTAGTAGAATATTACGGTATTGCAACGCATTAAGTCTCACACAGTGAGAAAATGTAAATAACACCAGCAGTAAAACTAAAACTACAATTTAAAAGAATAAAATTATTGAGACAATAAGATAAATTCAGTAGTTAAGTCTTATTTCGAGGAAATGCAATTTAAAATTCTATATTCTGTGACTTTATCTAAAATTACACTATTTTAAAACTCAATTTTGTAAAAAATTGTAAAAATCTATAGTTAACCTAATTCTATAGTAAACTTCGATGATTATCAAAGTACTCTGTTAAATGCAAGGCCACATAGATACTAAATTATATTTTATGGTCAATTTAAACTTATTATCTAGTAGATTTTTAATATCCACTAGCAGATTATGATTATTATACAATTTACTCGATATAATTATAAAAGTATTCTGTGTTAAACTCAATCTATGTTGATGCAAGACAATGAGAGATTTATGTCTAGTCTCATAAATGGGTAGAAAGTCATGTGTATCAAATCTGTGTAAATTTGATCTGGCATATTAGTAAGCACTGATAAATGAACAGTGCCGGAGGTGTCATAATTTTCAAGTTTTTAAAATAAAACCTCAAGATTCCCTGTATGAGAGTCTGCAAATAATGCGAATGACCGCTTTTTGCTGTTTAAAAATTATAGAGGACTATGTGGAGTTTCCGTAAAGCAACTAACTCTGAAATAAACCGATATACCATCTGACGAATATTTTGACATTTTCCTAAGTAGAAATTTTATACTAGTGAGTTTAGCTGATAGGTATTCAACAAGGAAAATGCCATGGTCTCAGTTTTTACAGTGTTTAATATAAGTGAATTTGCATTAAACCAATCTTCTGCAAGATGTAACCCATCATTCACCACACGTAAAGAAGATGATTCATCAACATGAGAGCTATAAAAGGTGGCATCATCCGCGTACTGAATTGTTTGCAATAAGTTAAGGTGATAAGGCAAATCATTTGAATATAATATAAAGAGCAGTGGGCCCAAAATAGCGTCTTGTAGTATTCTAATCTTATATTATCAAATATTAATAACTTGAAGTACAGATGACTTTACTCCATGATATTGTACTTGCTGGTAGCGTCCAGATAAATATATCCTACAGAATTTCATGACAAACACAGTCAAAAGCCTCTGGAAGGTCTCAGAAAGTAGCTGTAAGCACCTTGTTCAAATGTCCTGACTATGTCTGTAATGAGTAAGATGATATTTGTTGTTGATAGATTTTTTTGAAACCCAAACTGTGTTTTGGAAAGTAAATTATTTTTAGATAAAAAGGCAGTCAACCTTTTTATGAATGCAAGCTGAATGATCTTTGATAAAATAGGTACTACTGATATTGCGCGATACTTACCTTTCTCCTCTGGGCCACCCTTTTTGTAAATTGGACAAACCTTGGAAGTCTTTAATCTGCCGAAAATCTCTCCAGAGGAAAAACAGTCATTGATAATAATAGTCATTGGCTCCAAATGCCATTTTTCTATGTCTTTTTCATTGTATACTCGTATCCAAAATATCTTTAGAATTACTGTTTGACAGACAACCAATTAATTCTGCCAATTCCGGCTCGGTGACCGGGGTCAAGAATATAGTTCTATAACAATTAATGTTGAAACTGGCGATATAGAATTTTGAGTACTAATTGGCTTTGGTTTAGCTTTATTAACTATTTTTCAAACCTCCCGGGGTTTTTTACTCAAAGTTAAAATGTTATTCTCTATGTAAGCTTTGTGTTCATATAATGTTTTGCACTGTAAGAATATCTAGCCCATTTGAAGTCTTTTTTACAGTCTATATTTGGATTATCTCTAGCGAATTGGGTTATAAACCTAATATTATCTCTTAACATTTTCAGTTCACAATTAAACCAAATAATTAAATTGTAGACTGATAGTTTGAAATTTATTTAGTAGTATACACCATTTGTAACTTTTTTAATTTAACAAATATTTCCATAAGGGAAGGTTCCGAAATCGGTCTAAAACTTTTGACTTCTGTGGCAGTACTGCCTCTGGTGGAATGTGTTAGATGCAAATTGTTAAAAATAGCTTTATGATCTGACACGAATCCCTCAAACAGAGAGAAACAGCATTCCTCTTTGATATATTGAAATAGAGTTATCGATGCAGTTTTCACAATATCAAATATAGGTGTTGGCCATTTATTAGGGAATTAAACTTAAAACTATTAACAATATTTAAAAAAATCCAGAGAACAATTTGACTGTTGGTCCAATATATTGGTATTAAAGTTCACTGATTTGTTTAAAAATAACTGTACACTTGTGGTGATCGGTATACACAAACAAAAGTAACATCAATATCCCTTATTTTAACAGCACACATTTCGTAATTTACCACATCTTCCGACAATAAAAATAAAACTGACTTTTCGAATTTTAAAATTAGATCTGCATATATTATAACACCACCATGTTGATGCTGCCCACGCCAATATGAGTTCGCAATACAGTAGCCCTTCAAGTCAAAATAAACCATATTGAGGAACCAAGCCATTGTTAACACACGTACACAACATCAATACTATAGTCCTCAACAATCACTGATAGTTCATCGAGTTTGTTACTTAGGCTTCGTACGTTTTAAAAATAAATACATAGTGACTTTTAACAAAAAGAAAACTTCGTTTACCCTGAATAAATCGACATTTATATTATTTTGTGTTATGGTGCTAGCCCACAGTCTGTCATTTTCAGGAGGTAGTCTACACTTTCTCCCTTTCTATACTACTTTGTTCCTTTGAATTTTTTTTTACAGGTAATATTATATGAGTCATTTTCTGGAATAAAAAATTTAAAATAAATACTTCTATTAAGTATACTTAAGTATTGTTGTAGATAACGTTTATATAAAACTAGTTTAATTCGCCTTTATCAGTACAACAATAATGGTGTCATATTAGCTAAAATTAGCTGAAAAAACTTTTAATTATGAAAAGTTGTGTAACAAAAGGCTTATTACATCAAATTTAAATATAGAAATTAATAATTACATACTTATTATTATGGTAATATTTTTCAAAAACAACAATGAAATCTTATTTCAGTTTAGTATACACAGTATTTTGGCAGGCGATGCGTAAACCCTTCAGTTATAAAGATGTTGGAAAAAGCTAAAAAACCGGTAAGAAAAAGAAAAAGGTTGAATCAAGCTTACTCGTCAGTGAACATTCAGAAAAATTCACGGTTTTAAAATCATTTCACTTAAAAATTTGACATGCAACAAAGACAAATGCTGACAAATACCAAATTACATTTTAAAGCTTTTTTATTGCTTAAAAAGCAGCCATATTTTACATAGTATGATAAATAAAATAGAGGCAGAGATGAATTCCTTTAGCAAAAGGCAAATAATGACAGGCAACAGGGTTACCAAGTTGACACGGGATTAAAAGTAACTATCACTGTTCAAAAAGTTATGATAATATTGAAATCTTTATGTATAATTATAAATTTAAGTAATCCGTTTAACCAAAACAATTTAAATATAAAATAAATTGTAAACTTGTGATAAAACTAATAGAAAATGACTCTAAATGGAAACTTCGGTGTGACATCATAGCGAGAGAAAGACTGTTCAAAGATAAGCAATTAAAGACTGACTGGGCAACTTTGGTTAAAGGGCCTGATAACTAATAATAAATACAGAGGAAATACATGACAGAAAATGTATAAAGACTTACAAGTATAAAATCAATAAACTACACCAACTGTGAGAAGCGACATAAATGTTTAGATGTAATACAAAAATAAGACAAATAAATGTCTTTTACTGTTTAAGCAAAAATGGCAGCACTGGTGACGACTTGGCTTAACCAAAGCAAAAAACACACACTATGCGGATAGATTGAGAGAACCAAGAAAATGTAATTAACAAGCTTAGAAATATTCAACTGAAAAACGTATGGTATCCTTGGATGCGACTATTTTGTTTGTGCCAAAGAAGGAAACTTTTTCATTGGCAGGTAACTTATTAAGATCCAACAAGGTCACAGACTGGTGGATATGAATATTGCTCTTTCTTAGGATTGTTTCGATTTAAATAATAAGTTTTATCGACAACCAGAAGGCCTTGCAATGGAAAGTAGCTTATCTCCTTTTCTTGCAGATCTGTTTATAGGCAATCTTAAGAACCTTCATATTCTTAATAATATAGAAATAAAACACTACTACAGATACGTTGACGATTGTTTTCCATTGATAGAGGGTAACTCTGACTCTGCTAATCTCTTATTAGACAAGATTAGTCAAATACGAAGTAACATCTAACCTACAGTAGAAATTGAACAAAAATTCTGAAACCGCACCGTTTAAAGATCAGGTACTGACCTAAAATTCAAAATGTACAGAAAACCAACTCAAACTGATCACGTAATTCATAAAATCCCTATCAACATATGATGACCGCTTTAAATTCTTATATTTACAGACTAAACGTCCCTACATCACTATAGGAAAGAAATTAACATTTAAAAGTAGATTGCTTATAACAACAGATATGACCCAAAATTACTAGATATTAAGATCAACAAGGTTAAAACTAAATATCTGAAAACTCTCTTCCATTACTTGAATTTAAGTTGTTGATAAGTTGGTCTCAATTCCTTTTTGCTTCCCCCGTAAAAGGGAAGTATTGTATGGTAAAAAAATCCACGCTTCGAGATTTATTCAGATCTTTACGTTTCAGGGTTCTTAGATGTCGGTCTGTCTCTATTTGCGGCATAACTAAAAAACTACTTACACGATTGACTTCAATTTCACATGGGGATGACCTGGAAACATTTTGGTAAAAATCCAATATGGCAAAACAAAATGGCGGTCTAGTGAAATATAAAAATTATTACTAAAAAACTACTTAACCAATTTATCTTAAATTTTGCACAAAAATCAAGTACTATGTAGGAATCAACTGGTAAAATTTTGATATCCAAGATGTCGGAACAAAATGGCGGCTGAATGAAATATTTAAAAATTCAGTCTGAAAAATACTACTTAATGGACTGATTTCAAATTGTGTGCTATAACTAACTGTGGTATAGACATGAACTAATAAAATTGTGGTTCTAATTCAAAATGGCGGAACAAAATGACGTCCAAATAAAATGTTTATTATCGTGAAAAATCACCCTCCCAAGTTTTACATATCTTCCGTTTTAGCGTCCCTCATGTGACAAAAACTGCTTTATTAATTGCGTCGGTCTGTCCTTCGGTTTGTCTAACTGTCTGTCAGTCCGCGGTACAGCTTAAAAATTACTTATCAGATTGATTTCAAATTTTACTACAAAATTAAGGGTCATATGGAAACGACCTGGTAACATTTTGATAAAAATCCAATATGGCAAAACAAAATGGTGAAATGTTAAAAAAATTAATACTAAAAACCTACTTATCCAATTTATCTCAAGTTTTGCATAGAAATCAAGTATCTTGTAGGAAGCAACTGGCAAAATTTTGGTACGAATTCAAGATGGCGGAACAAAAGAGCGGCTTAATAAAATATATAAAAATTCAGATTGAAATAACTACTTAATAGACTGATTTTAAGTTATGTGCTTTAGCTAACCTGTATTATAGAGATGAACAAGTAAAATTGTGGTACAAGCATTAAGTGTGATTTCGAAATAAACTGGTAAAGTTGTGGTACCAATTCAAGACCCCGAAACAAAATGTCGGCCAATTTTTTTTTTTAGTTTTATTCATTTGACTTTCAATTTTGCAGAAAAATTAGAGGTGATAATATAGCGACAAACTGGTACGAATTCAAGATGACGTAATAAAAAGGCGGTGTGCGACAATGTAAAATCTACTTATTGAATTTATTACTTCCCTCGTAAAAGCATTCTCGAGATTTTTTCAAATCTGTACTTTTCGGGGTTCCTAGATGCCGAAAAACATATTTTCTCAATTCCGTCGTTCTGTCTCTTTGTCGGTCTGCCGGTTCACGGCACAGCTAAAAACTACTTACCCGATTGACTTCAAATTTTGGTCAAAAATTAAAAGTCATATGGGAATGACTTGGTCACATTTTGATAAAAATGCAATATGGCGAAACAAAATGGCGGCCTGGCGAAATGTTGTGATTATTAAAAAACTAATTAAACAGTTGACCTCAAATTTTGCAAAAAAATCAACTGCTAGTTAGTAATTAATTAGTAATATTTTGGTACGAATCTAAGATGGCGAAATTCCGCCTAAAAAAAACTACTTAATAGATTGATTTAAAAATGTTTGCATTTTTTTCACAAAAACCAAGACTCAAACTATAATATTTTGACTGCAACGCAGCAAAACAAAATGGCGGCCTAATAAATTATTTAAAAAATCAGTCTAGAAAACTACTTAGTGGGTAAATATTAAATGTTGGACATCTATTAAGTGTGATATAGAGATTAACTGGTAAAATTATGGTACAAATTCGAGGCGGAGAAACAAAATGGCGGCTAAATAAAATATCTAAAGAAGTCAATATAAAAATTCTCCTTATTCGATTTTCTTAATCTTGCAATAAAATATGATACAGGGATTAACTGGTACGAGATCAAAATGACTGTACAAAATAGTGGTCTTAAAAAATCAGTATAAAAAAATGAATTTATATTAAATCATACCCAAAAAATAAGTGTGGCATAGGTAGAAATTGGTAAAATATTGGTACGATTCCCATATGGTGGAACAATATGACAGTATACTAAATGATTATGTGCAAAACTAAATTGGGTTACGCTTTACTATTCCTATTAAAAAGAAACATTCATAACGACGGAAGTTCCGGGTAAAGGAAATTTACCGATTTTTTAAATAACAATTCAACCGAACAAATTTCAAAAATGTTCAAATCTTTTTGTAATAATATTAAAATATCTCATAACTTTAAGGACAATCTTGGAAAGTCTTTAACACCGAAGACAAAATAAATAAACTCAACAAAAGTGGAGTTTATAAGTTCAACTGCACTGGCTGTGTCGTCACATATGAAGATCCTGCATAATGAACATATTAATAACACTAATAAGTCACCATTTGGTAGTCACATTCACTCTAGCTAACATAATCTTGTTTCAAATAGCAATTCTAAGCTTTTGGTTAATATTTTATTTTCGATTTTCTTGAAGATCATTAGATCAACAATAAAAACCCAAAATGTCTCAGCACACAAGTTAACCTCAATAGAATTTTCTTACCAATCCACAACAGATGGTTTTCTACTTTTTTCTACTTAGAATAGCGTGCTTGGAAATTTTCCCCTCGTTACTCCTCAGGCAACACCTTTCACCCAAATATCCTGTCTCCTCTTTTTCCTACCCAACCCTCCTCCCTACTTTTTCAAAAAGTGTTTTTCAATATATATATTTAATGAGCAGAGGTTATTTTCTTGTATGGAAGGTCAGTTAAATTTACAAATCACTACGTATCTATGTTAGTGATTTTTAGACCTTTTTGGTCATCTATTTTCTTTTGTCTACCTTCCCGCAAGGACTTGCTTTGGGTTTCCTATAGTTTTAGCTTAGTGTACAATTTACTTAAAATGTATGTTAGGGTTAGTAACAACGCATTTGTCTTTTTTTGTGATTACTCGCCAACTGTTTTAAAGCTAGTTTGTATTGTTTTAATTTTCTCGGCTCTCTCAATTTATCCACATTTCTTTGTTTTTTTGTTGTGGTTTAAAACCAACCCGTTACCAGTGTTGCCATTTTTGCTTAAACAGTAAAAGCCAAACTATATCTATTATTTTTATATTACATATAAATATGTATGTTGCTTCACTTGCTTCTCACAGTTGGTGTAGTTTATTGACATTACACATATACGTTTCTGTGCCTATCCTTTATTTTCATTGTATTTACTTATTATTAGTTAACTGTCAATTTAACCAAATTTGCCATATCAGTCTTTAATTGCTTTTGAACAGTATATTTCTCTCACTATGACGTCACAGCGGGGTTTCTAGATTTATAGTCATTTTGTATTAATTTTTTTCACAAGTTTAGATTTCATTTTATATTTAAAATCCTGTTTTGGTTATACGGATTAGATAATTTTTATCAGATTTCAATTATTTTGTCTATTATACATAAAGATTTCAATATTTTCAAAACTGTTTGAACAGTTATAGTTACTTTTAATCCCGTATCAACTTAGCAACCCCGTCGACTGTCAATATTTATCTTTTGTTAAAAATACATCCATTTGTCTGTTTCGCTATGCCTATGTAAATATGGTTGCTTTTTAAGCAATAAAAATGTTTTAAAATATAATTTAGTATTCGTCAGCGTTTATTTATCTTTGTCGCATGTAAAATTTTTTTAAGTGCATTGATTTGATGTTCATGTTTCTTTCTGCCTGTTCTCTGACGAGTAAGTATATCGGTTCATTCAAGCTTCTTCTTTTTACTACCGGCTTTTTAGCCTTGTCCTTGTCTTGTTTTATTACTCGATGTACTTATTTGTAGGTAACATTGAGGATGACTAGTAAGTCGAAAGCGCTATAATTTAGGATTTGGATAATATACACGTTATACAGTCAGACCTTTTTGTTTCAATAAATTATTAGCCTATTAGGTGGGCAAACATAATAGCATGTTGCTCAAGTTTCAATTTCAATGTATTTATTTTACAAAAATTACAAAAGTAGGTACATGTCAAACGGTTACAGCTGTACAATATTAAGATACATAGACATAAACAAAAAGACTGACATTCGGTTGCAGAAAGCTGAATTAAATTTTAGAATATTTAACGGAATGTCAAATTTGACAGCGAGTTCCTAGATTTCTATAAGCAGCTTGTCAAATTCGAAAACTTGGTTAGATATTCTAAACAGCAATTAAGTTTTGTGCAACCGACTGCTTGATACATAAATACCCGTATGTGTTCGCAGTACTTTATAGCACAAAATGTAGTAGGTACTTTGATAAAATACACATAAACAAAAAGTAAATAAATTTCTATTTTCACAATAGAGAAAAGAATAAAGAAAAGTACCACCTATACCTATGCTTAAGAAACAAAACATTAAACATATTTACCTAGCAATGGAAAATAAAGCTATATTAAGAACATAGCTATACTTATATTTTGATTATATAACAATAAATAAATATTAGGTGAATAAATCAACTAAAACATGTTGGTAAAGGCTGACTTATATGGCTTAAATATAAATCTCGAAAGGTTTTTATTAAAAGATTTTACAATGTTCGGTTTTCTTTTCGATAAAGATAGTTTGTTATATATTTTAGGGCCAAAATAAATAATAGATATCAAATTAAAAGATGTAATATTATTAAGCAAGAGTAGATTTTCCAACATTCCTTGTCTTGTGATCCTGTCTAACGAAATTTTTATTAGTACATTTGATCATATATTTAGAAACCTTTAGAATATAGAGACATCTTACATTAACTATATTTTCAGAGAATAGTAAATCAGAATGATACAATCTGTTCTTTCTGAATATGACCTTTACTTTTACTTTCTGAAAAATATTTAATAAATATAATACATTTTAGTATAGTAGTAGTATATAAAATTTGTGTTTTAAAGATTTTATACTACAAGTAATATTTTTCTTAATTTCTGATCAATAATGATACCAAGGTATTTAGTATGGGTGACCTCTTTTATATACTGCCCATTAGAACTATTAAGACTCAGACAATCAAAGTTAGGTCTGTTTTTAGGGAAAGGAAAAACGAATAAAACCGGTTCCTCACCAGTCCAATTCCAACTTCGGCAATTTCCCTAACCCGCTACCAACTATCACTCTTAAAAATCAAAACTGTGTTATCTGCATATGATAGTATACTTCGTTCCACATTAACCTCCCTAACAAAGAATTTATAGATGTAATAAAAAGCAAGGGTGTCTTTTGTGGTACTGGGTGTACCACTGTATTCATAATTTCTGAATCACTTAAAACATTGTTTAATTTGACACGCTGAAACCTGTTCGAAAGATATGACTCAAAGATAGTCAACACGGGTCCCCTCAAGCCATATCTATACAGAATATCCAGTAGGGAGCTATGGGGTACCGTGTCAAATGGCTTTGCTAGGTCAAGAAAAACAGCTATGGCCTTTTTATTGTCATTTAGATTATTCCCTCAATCAATCCCTTCAGGGTTTTTTATGACATTTAATTAATGAATATATTTTTCTACCATTGATTTTGTTAGAATCATAAAGATGCTTATAATATCAATTTTTAGTATTATTTATAATTTAGAGAGTATTACGATAATTTTTATAAGTTTGTTCTAATTCAAAATTAAAGTGTTTAGTCAATTATTTTTTTAGCTTGTCCATATCTTTTGTATTTAATTAATTATACCTGTAATTATCCACGGTTTTAGTTTTTAATTCTATTGTTTTTAAAAATTTTAGTAGTTTTTGTTTATACGTTGTTGATATATGTCAATAAATTTATTTGTGGCTGTATCTGAGCTAACAGTGGCAAAAACATCAATCCCGTTATAGGCGTATCCAGGGGGGGGGGCTGCCGGTGTGCAGCTCCCCCCTCCTAAAGGCTAGTTTAAAATATGTTTTTACGACCCTATTTTGTATATCGTATTATTTTTTGCTTATTTATTTCTAGTAACTAGAAAACATAATTCGACAACAACAACACCGCTTGAATTTGAACTTGTGTGCAGTATTTTTTTTTATCAGTGTCACATATAAGCTTACTATTCAGCAATTTAAAGTCCTCTAGCAGCCTTTTTTCATCTTTATAATCCTTTGAAAGACGAATTAATTTAAATTTGGAATTATACTAATCTTTTACGTCTGTACTGTAATTCTTATCTAAAATTTGTTTAGCATGATTGCTTAGTTTATCCAAATTAGTCAAATTATCACTCTTAATTATTACGGATCTATTTTTCGCAGAAAAACATTTTATTGGTATGCCGGCAATGGCTGGTTTAAGTTTCTTTTTAATATCATTCATACTAACTTCACGGGTCTCTTGCTTTTTTGGTTTAGTAATAAGAGTTTTTCCATGAGAAACCAACTCACCACTTAACTCTCCCTGGACAACATTTAACTTAAGATGTTAAATTTGCTGTAGTCAACTTTTTTCTTAATATAATCCCCATTTAATTGAGAAAATTCCAAATAAAATCATGTTTAACCATAACACTTTGACAACTTTGATAGTCTACTAGTATCTCGATGTATCCTTGAAAATTAGAAGAATTTGTCGGTAGCATGCGCAGTTCAGTACGATGATCCAGAGTAATTGATCGCCATACCATTACTGAACCACTGCCAAATTTATTTTTCTCGATAAACATTTGTTGTTCATATTTTCCCCAGGCCAACTCCAAACTTTTTGTTTTCCATCGGATGAGCTTAAATAGAAGCGTGACTCAGATCTTTTGCTCTTCATTCCACTTTGCTCGCTCATTAGCAAAATTCATGCGAGTTCTTCGATGTTCGAAAAGTAATTTTGTACCAGTCGCTTGAGCAATAATTGATTTCAGGCCTACTTGTTTTAGGCTTCGACGGGCTCTGTCATCACTTATGACCCTTTCAAGTACATCTTGTAGACGTCTCTGAAATCAATTTCTGGTTACATGGAAAGCAATAAACCTCATCAATATTTGTTGTGCATCTAGATGGACCCGATTTAACTCGACACATGCTCAGTCTCAAGAAACCCGCTCTTCTGGTTATCAATTCTGGAATATAAATAAATAAATAACCATCTGAGAGTTATAATTTCCAAGGCTAGATTATTCGAGGACATTTAAAATATATAGAGCTTCAAAATATACCTAAATATTTCGCTCGTCATTTGTTTGCGGGTCAGTTTATATTACCAACGGTCTGCGACGGTAAAATGAACTTAGCCAAATGTGCTTAGCGTTTGCGAAATATGAAAATGCTCGCTGGCGCGTGAGATCCGCGTCCACGCCGCGCCGCGCCGGTCAGCTTTACTGCTACTTTAAGTACATCAAAAATTATGCAGTTTAAAATGTACTCGAAGATATAACAACGGAATGGTCAGTTGTATTAGTGTTCATATAAATAATGAATGAATACATTTATTTGTAATAACATTGTTATTATACGAAGCGGTAAATTGTTCAGATCAGTATTTTCAAAGTCACGAATAACTAAATATTTCCCGTTATTAAAATAATTTGTCTGCTTTAACAAAAGTTGCATAATGTTGGCATGTTGGTGACCAAAAAAAAATTAGAAAACTTACAAACATTTTCTGGAAGGCATGTTCAAAATACGTGAAAAACAATTTAAAAAATTAGGGTTTTTGTTTCAACAAGGATATAAGGGAGATTTATAAAGGTAATTTTCTAGAAAATTGATATGTTTTCAAGGAATAGTAAAAAAACACCAGACCTCTTTAATTATTAATTAATCGTTGTTAAAATTGTTCTAGGTTAATCTTTATGTGTCTAAAAACATCTAATCGCATAAACATCTTATAAGATTAATATTCAAAAAGTTATGCGAACCTCAACAGATTACGCTTACGTATAATATTTGCAAACTTGAGATTGACCTAGCGCCGAATATAAATGGCTGAAACCTTTAATCTATTGCAGTGCCGGCTTCGATAAGTGAAGCGTAACTAGCTGCATTTTATACAGTAACGCACGGCAAAGTAGACTTAACAATGTTTAAGTCTATTTAACTTAGTCCTTCTTAATTTTTGTAAATATTGTCTTAACCGATTGCGCATATCTAAGGTTGTAAATTAGCGAAACCAAAGTGTTTTGTTCATTCATCGGTAAAATACGGAACGTAGGAAGTGGTGTGGTAGACCCAGCGTGTGAGTTCTTCAATTACGATGGAGGAAGATTACAGAACGAAACAAGACGATATGTGCCAAATCAGGATTGAAAGACCATTTTACGAACACAAGCAACTTAGAGAAGACTTTTGTTATGAAAAACCTAAAAAGCCAAGTAAGTACACAAATTTAAATAATAAAATGTTGGCTTTTTTAAAAATATTTTTGAAAAAACGCAAATTTGTGTAAATAAATAGGATAGAAAATCGGTAAATTAGCTTTTACCCACAAGAACGTCCCCTCGTACAGAATTCTACCACATACGGATAACACAGTTTATATAATATACATATAATTATTTCGTAATTAAAAATTTATTTCATTTTTTTTTAAGTTATTACCAAATAACCATTCAGATTCTTAAAATGTATATCTATGTGTAGTGAAATTCTGTATAAGAGAAGTTGTGAATAAACGCGAATTTACGAATTTATTTTTAAATTAATTTTACATTATTATTATTATAATTATTATTATTTATTTTCCAAAACTTTGTTTACATTGTCTGTAAAAAATAAATTATGTCATTTATTATTTTCCTCCATAAAAAGGTCTTATTCCATGAAATAAAATTTTACCGAATATTTCATTAATTATATAATTAAATTTATTATTTTGTTTATCATCAAGGATTGGATTCGCACTAAAATTTTACCAGTTTATCCTTGTTTCACACTTGATTTCTGTGCAAATTTCAAGTCAATTGGATAAGTAGTTTTTGGGTACTGAAAATTTAATATTTCGTGACGCATCCATTTTGTTCCACGATATTGGCTTCACACCAAAAGTCTATCAGGTTATCCCAATATCACACATCATGTTGATGCAAAATTTGAGATCGATTAAGTAGTTTTTTAATAATGGATTTTTTTACATATTTTGAGAACCCCATTTTTTTCCGCCATGTTGGATTTTCACCAAAATGTAACAACGTCATCCCCATATGAACCTTGATTTTTGACCAAAATTTGAAATCAATCGGGTTAGTAGTTTTTGACCTATGTCTCTCACGGACAGACCGACCGGAATGGGAGAACGTGTTTTTCGGAATCGTTCACGACTACAATAAATAGTATTCTTCTGATTAAAAAATAATTATTGTCATTAAAAAAAGAACCAAGAAACATAGCGTAAATGACCTACTGCTAGCAACTCTTCAACACCATATAGAGGGTAAATTAATTTTCAAGCATCAGAAATATAATTGGCGTAAATTAAATTTATAATCGTTAAATTACTTCAAACAAAGAAATGCCTGCATGAAAGTTATCTGTCACTTGCCAGAAGGTGATGTGATTTTTGTTGTGGACTTATTTAATTTGTTGAAATTTGAGTTGTAATTTATTATGCAACAATGTTTTAATATAATAATAATAATAATAAATAATGTATCACTATTGGCCGGTTGCAGAGAGCAAAATTAAAGGTTAGAATGTTTAACGGAATGTCAAATTTGACAGCGCGTTCCTAGATTTCTGTAAGCAGCTTGTCAAATCCGAAAGCTTGGTTAAATATTCTAAACAGCAATTAAGTTTTTTGCTACCCGGGGTATCTATTATTGACGTTATCATATAAATTCTAAACAAAAATTATTTAAACTATTTATTTATTTCTGATTTGATCATTTTTCATTTTAAACCACAACGTTATAAACACATTTTAGTATACCTGTGGAATTTTTTTATTTCACTTATAACTCCTGCTACTTTTTTAAAACGAACCATTACATGATAAATGTATTTCTTACAAGAAAAAATTACATTGCATTTTGAAAACAAAATATTGGATTACTTTTGAGAACTATTAATATCACAAATAATTAAATGAAATCTACGATTTCTAATCATCTTTACCCCGACTAATTAACAAATTTTCTATACGAAGACATAAAGTACAAAAATCACTGAGTCTGAAAGGCGCCCGCAGAACCATTTCCAGGGGGGAGGAACAATGTTTAAAAATAATTGATGACCAAAAAGAAAATTCATCGATAACCCACTTAGTATATAAATGTAACTCCAAAAGAAAATATTCGATTTTGTCCAGGGGGGTAATAATATATAAATAATATACAACATTTGCATTTTCCAGGGAGAGCCCATGCTGAGACTTTAACATCTGAAAACCTATGTATCTTTTTGCAAAATATTGCAACATTTCTGACTTGCAGTGTTTTCAACTGAAAACAGATTTACATTTACTTTTCTTCCAAACTGAAAACTTTTTAACAGTAGCTTTTTGACATATAGGTTTACTTTCCACAACGCTCCTAGATACCTTGACTTGATTGAAAAACTGTAGAGTTTTGATTTCAACGTGTTTTTCAGCCCCGATCATAAAAAATAATTGTTTTTGTTGTTGATCTGAAACCCTACAAAAATAATACTAGTAATTATTATTAGGAACGTGATATTATGAAACGCAGTTTTTCTTTATCTAATGTTAGAACACGTGCGATTTTCATTTTTTCTTCGGATTTAAAGTTTATATTAACAACCTAAATATCATAAATTTTTTTCGGAGAAAATTTTATAAAACAAATTTATTTTTTGGCCTAATGGATAAAATTGTATACAGAGTATACCAAAATAATCGAACAGCTCTTTTGGTATATTTTGATCATAACTAGGGATGGGCGATAATGGAATTTAGCTATCGCCTATCGATAGGTGAAAACTAGTCGATAAAATTAATTTTTTGATACATATTGATATTGATAGTTCATTGCTACCTGCCGATATTTGCGACAAACTCATTTTGGTAGCCAAAAGTATCAAAGAGCAAAAAAAAAGGTATTTTATAAATATGTAAATCATTTATGTATAACTATCGATGTTCTCGGCACTTATGGATATATCGATATTTTTTAAATTTATCTTTTGTTATTCGATATGTAGCTGACCTATCGATATATCGATACAACGCCGATCTCAAACCATAACCGATCTGATGACAAAATTGGCAATATTGTCTAGTTTAACAGTTTTGCAGAATATAAGTAAGAATATAATTATGCTAGCTCATACTCATTTTTATTGCCTTTTACTATCCCTGCCAATTTTACTATGACCTCAACATATCAAGTTTCTATTTAACTTGTTTTTGAAAATAAGGCAGCATTTTTTTATAAAAAGTACAGGAGCTGTTAAATATTTCAGTACTTACCAACTACACGTAGTAGATACACCAAATCAGGTAAGTAACTATGGAAATGCTGCATTACTCATTGGTGATTGGCTAAAAGTATGAATACCCATGGAAACGGCCTGTTTTTAACAATACTCCGCCTTTCGTGGCGCCCCAAGATCCGTTTGGCGTACTTTACACGGGGTTAATTGACAATATCTGACGCGGCAATGCTGTCAAGCTTACCGGTTTTGTATAGAATGAGTAATGGAATCTTCAGTTCACAAATTATGATAACGCAGCATTTTTGTAAAAAGTTATGAAACACTCAGGAATTAGTTACTCGCTAAAGGTAAATATACACTTTTTTTGTACACATATTTTATTGATATACAAACAAACTTATAAATTTTAAATTTTTCAAATTAATTATTTTCTATTATAAATGTTTTTCTTTTACGATCAGTCTCCACAGAATGAAAACACTTGTACTACTGCTTTATATATATGAAAACTTAAGGTAAATGGCACTATTTCTTATTTTTGCTTAAATAATATTCTTTCTTATGTATCCAAGCATTCTGTGGACAGTCTAGCCTACATGTTAAGCTATATAATTTTTTTAAATATTTGTTTCAATCAATTTAAAGTTAGATATTTGTATCTAACTAAGAGTAGGCCCTGAGTTATTTGACCATTTCAGTTTTTTTACAAAAAATACTATGTTTTTCATATTTTCAAAAGCTATTGAACTGGAAAATTGATATTTTCGGATCATAATAAAGTGGACGGGGGAATGGTGAAAGCTTTCGTGCTTTGTTAATTGAAATGGTTACATTTAAAGAATGAAGTTTACCTTTTTTCTACAAAAGCTAGTAAGGTTAGCGACATTGCCAATACACCATAAGATCGGTTATGATCCATAATCCATGTATACCAAATCCATATATCAGCATCTAGTTATTGCATAATCTGAGATATTTGACCGTTCCGGTTCTTTTGAAATACCCTTTACAGCACTCGATTGAAAAGACGCGCACTTGTCAGTAAAAATTGTGCTAGTTTCTGGCTTGTCTTTCAATTAAGGCAGGTGTGCGATAACGGTGTCTTATGCAACTAATAGTTTGATTGTACTTGGTATTATAGTGTCGTCACTCGTCGCTAGGGATCCATCAGCAGATTCGTTACTGATTGTCGATAAATAATCTTCATATATGGTTATTTAATTAATTGCATCTAGGTAGTATCAAGCAATGAAATCGCAATTTTAATAACGGATTTGACATTTAGGAGTAATTTTTTGTATAATGCACCCAGAAAACAAAATAAAAGCGTTTATCGTTGATAATAATTACTGTAACTTCGGCAAGGTCTAGAAGTTTATGATCAAGAAAAAATGTTTTCATGTAATTATTAATATTACAATTTGAAATTTGATTCAATAGATATTTACAATTAATAACGGGGCTAAAATAAATGTATGATTAAAATGACATAAATTAACATTTATTTAATACGGGGAAATCTTCCATTAGGTACGGTAACACAACTTATTGACAACTTTACACCGGAAGTGAATTTTTTATTTTCAACAGTCGTAACTGTCATAGATATTCGGGTTTTGTTGTGACGTGACTATATTTTCATCTAAAACGGGTCCCGAGCAGACCGAGAGGACACTGTTTAGGTAACATAAAAGTATAAGACATATAATATAGTCTTTTTGAAAATTTTTCGAATCCTCGCAATGGCTTAATCAGTAAGGAATAAAGCCCTGTGTTAAAATTATAATTTCTGTATTGATTGGTAATTTCATAAAGTTAAATAGAAAATTAGGGAGAGGTAATTAAAAATATGTTTGACAGAATTTTGGTTAAATATAGGTACCCTGACCATTTTTAGCAATTTTTCATTATCAATCTGGAGTGGGATTTTTCACCGTAGGTCGTTTCGCTGTACATTCTCTCGAGAATGCCTTGGCCGTCATCAAGTGGTTTCGATATTAAAGTACCTTTCCTTAATAAATCAATAAATAATGGAAGTGGGTAACTAAATCAATAACGAAACGTTGTCGAACGTTTCGTTATTAATAACTTCAGATCATCCTTTATTTCGATACTTCACTGTACAATGTGTCCGAAGTTAGAATCTCTATATGGATCTAGGTTATTAGAGGCAGAGAAAAGATGAAAGTTTTGCTTAACTGTTTTATTCCTAAAAACTTTGCAGATATGTTAAGACTTATTCAAAAGTTTTTGAGTAAAATTTTGTGTTGTCAGATTTTGATTCTGACTATATATCATCAACTTATTTTTTAAATACATTCTGCCTGTCCACACCAACGACGTATCACACACCAGATTTAAGATTTTCCCATGAAACAATGTGCTAAAGCGAGACAGGAAACCACAATTTTGCAGAATTCATAATGATTAATTTTAATTACTTTAAATAAATAATTTCTATACATAATTAGTTCTAGGAGGTCAAATGCTTGTAAAAAACAAAATTATAAATCTATTTCCAATTTGAAAAAAAAAGTTGACGAAATATCAATTTCAAAATTAGACCACACCCCAAATTTTTGCTGAAAAACTTACTTTGAAAATGTATTTACACATTTTAAAAATTTTAACGAATTAAAAAATTACAGCCTATTTTTAAAAATAGGGTATTTTAGTTTTTTCCAAACGACTGGCTAGAAGCGGTCTGCAGATACCATTCGGCTGGTAACAAAATTTGCTAAAATTTTTCTCATTTAACCATTTCTCTATCTTTTATAATAAGCGAGATCCCCTTGTATAGTCTATATATACAATAAATACATTCGCTAAAGACAAAAATAGTTATTGAATGTGTTATTAGAACTAATTAATTACATTACCATCACTGTTTCAGTAGGGCCAAAGTCAAGAGAAAAGGTAGGTATAGGTATAAATATAAAATATGTCTTTTTTTTTTTAAATAAAAGCGGTGTTTTTTATGTATAATACTCCACGAACCTCGCTTTGAAAAAATTACTGTAAAATTGTCAAATTTTAAATCCACATCACAAAATTGACTAGAAGAATTATGCAGGGAGGTGACAATTTCGATGCTCACCGTTAGTATATTTAAGACGGTGAGTCCTATGAGGTCCGTTCAATTAGAAAAAAATGCCTTTCTTGAAAATCATTCACAAGATCTTTTATTTTGTGGCGAAATGTATGTTATTTTTTGAAATAAAAGGTGATTTGTGGAAAAGGCCTAAACATATTTCAAAAACTGATTTCGGGACACAATTAAAATTTGAATGTGCGTAAAAAAACAAACAAAATTCACAATTACCCAAAACATTTTTTTTGTTTTCTTTTTATTAACACCAGAAAATATTCTTAAAAAAGGGGAGAGTTAAAAAAATTTTACAAAATTGATTTTAATGAATCAGAATCTCTGAGCCTTGAACTAGTTGCCATAAGAAATAATAGATTAATATATAGAGATATTCAAAATCAAAATATTAAAGCGTAACTGAGTTTTCAAAACATTTGTTAATCGAAAATGCATTATGTGCATCTAGCTTTCCTAACGCAATCAAAGCGTTAATCTTATATTTAACTTTACCTGTAAGCATAGCTAGTAAGAAAAGATTATTTTCAAAATTAAAAATTATTAAAACTTATCTTAGAAATAATATCTTTCAGGAGAGATTAAACTAGCGACAGAAAATGATTTGGCACGAGACCTCCATATAAATCAGGATGTTACTACTTTTGCGGAAAGAAAAGCTAGGAAAAAAACTTTTATTTTTATTTGTTACGTTTATTTGTTTTTATATGTCTATTGCGTTATTTTTAAATTAGTGTTTGTGTTCTAGTAATATAGGTAGACATATTTTTGAAACATGTTTGTTCAGACAAAATTGAGAGTTTTTTTACGATTTTGAAATGGATTATATACGAGCATATCTGCGTATAGGGGCCCTTTCTCAAAAGCTGCGGGGAGACCGAAAGTTTGTAGTTACGCCACTGTATTCTAAATCTTAATAATGCAGTAATAAACTTATATGGCCTGGGTTGTTAAAAGTTCAAACCTTCCTTGAACTGTTCCTTTCTATATATATTAAAAATCGGGACAACTTATTTAAACAGTTGGTACTTATTTACCAGATAGCTTGGTGTCATCTTAATGCTTTTTAATTATTGCTCAATACTCATTTGTATTTTATCATATTATGTCGCATTAAGCTCTCCACAAAATAATTTGTGCGGCTGCCTAAAATACGAATTATTTGTAAAGAAATTACACAGTTAGTTATCTTAATCTTACCTAATATTGTACCCGGATCTTTAAACTAACGAGAATTATTCAGACAATAATAATCAGTGAAATTCTCATATATTTGTCCATATTATATTTACATATAGAATCTTGTTTAGACTGGTACATTTTGGAAATTCTGGTCCGTGTAACGACAATTTTGTGGTAGCTTTTCACCTGACTAATTTATTCAAGTATTCACGAACCGCTGTCAAGATAAAAGCAGATAAATTTTCTTTAATGAGGGTAGTTAACTACGTTCAATTGCAATCTTTCTTACATAGAAATTAGAAAAATTATATACCAAGGATAGGTCATTATTTATTTTGATTATGTTCTAGTATATTAGTAAAGTATCTAGATACTTTACTAATATTGCTTTCAAAGTTGGTGCTAACATTGCTCCACCTACAAACCCGCCATCTATATACCGATAAAAATTGTATCAAAAAGAAATACACATATTGAAAAAAGAGTAAGAGTATAAGAGTACATTGGATTCCTACCAATATTTTGCCAGTTTCTACCTATGTCACAGTTGATTTTTCGGGATAATTTAAAATAAATTAAATAAATAGTTTTTTAAATTGAAACACGCCGCTATTTTGTTACGTCATGTTGAATTTATATCAGTTTATCCATATATCTAATTTTCTGAAAAATTTAAAGTTAATATAATAAGATTTTTTTACGTGGATTTTTTAAAAATTCTACTTAGTCGCCATTTTGTTACGGTTTATCTTCTTACCACACTTAATGATTGTAGAAAATTTGAAATTAATCTAGAAAGTATTTTGATTTTTTAAAGATTTTATTAGGCCGCTATTTTATTTTACTACCTTGGATTCTTACCACAATGTTACCAGTTAATTCCTATGTAACACTTGATTTTTGTACAAAATTTTAAGTAAATTGAATGATTAGTTTTTTAGTAACATTTTTTTTAACCTTCCACTATGGATTTTTACCAAAATATTACCAGGTCATCCCCGTACTACCCTTAATTTTTGATTAAAATTTTAAGTCAATTTGATAAGTAGGTAGTTTTTAAGTTATACCGCGATCTTGCAGACGGACAGCCGAACCGACAAACGGACCGACGGAATTGATAAAATATATTTTTTTGGCATCACGCTAAAACATGAAGAAACCTGAGACGGTGATTTCTTCAAGCATTATTTTATTTGGCTGTCAGTTTGTTCTGCCATCTTGAATTAGTACCACAGTTTTACTATCTTATTTATCTCTATATTACAGCTAGCTATGGCACGCAATTTAAATTCAGTCCATTAAGCAGTTTTTCAGGTTTTAAATATTTTATTAAGCCGCCATTTTGTTCTGCCATCATGGATTCGTACCAAAGGTTTGTCAATTGATTCCTACATAATAGTTGATTTTTGTGCAAACTTTGAGATAAATTTATTAAGTAATTTTTTAGTAATAATTTTTTTATTTGCTTCATTGGATTTTTACCAAAATGTTACCCGGTCATCCACATATGACGGGGACCAATATGTGAATTGGCGAAGCAAAGATCGGGATTATATCTACGTTTCTATAAATTGCAATTAAACGAGGAGGGTAGTTTGGGGTCGTGTATTAGTGTAGCTTCAATTTGTTCTACCCAGGGTTAAACCCCTTCGTGATTGAGATCACTTAAATTATAGACCCCGGCACTACTATGGCTGTCACCTTCAATAAACTGGGTTTCCTATGCATGAAAGTTAACAGCTGATTTAAAGATGAAATCCGGTACGACGCGGCGTCAATGTGTGTTGTCTAGTTTTTACAGTAAACGCTTCTACTTCTGTAGAAGTTATTTTACGTACAGAGGTAATTGGTGAAGATGGAGCTGTTATGTTTTAAGTGAGTGTGGCAGTTCGACTATCATTTGCATGCAAGTAACTGCTCCTTGTTCTTTGTTATTCGCTCGATATGTATAACGATTATCATGAAGATTGGCTCTAATAAGTTCCTTTCTTTATTATGGGGTTTATTGTATATATCTAACTCAGCGATAAGAGGATTCGCCGTCTTAAGCAGGCATTTCCACGGGACACCGAAAAAATGTATAAATTAGTTTATAGATCTCTGTATATACATAAGTAAAATATATCAATATAGGTTCGGATATTTCTTCATTTTTTAAAACACTTTTTTTTCACCCCTTCTTTTACCTAAAATTGACTCCAATATCTAATTAATTGTATATTTTTTCTCCTTAAATTTCCTATTTTAAAGATGTATCATGGTAAACTTTATTCTTAAAGTGACTATAAATTAGCCAAAACTATCCTGGTTTGTCAAAAATGGTGCCACCTTGAAAATAACAGTTGCAAGCTAACCAAAAAGGAAATTTTACGCCGAAAATAACTGGAAAAAAATACAAGGTGCCATTTTAAAATCCCCTTTCGATTGAACAAGAAGTGAAAAAAATTAAAAATTGTCTTAGTACAAACACGATTTTTAAATCGAAGTGTTTTAAAAAATGAAGAAATAAGTTATTTAAAACTGTTTGAAAAAAGTATTTTATAAATAGTGACTGTATTTTTGTATATGGCGGCAATTTTCAAAAAATGGCTATCCAGCGGCTATTTTAAAAATAAAAGGTAACTTATGAAAAGCTAATTTTAGACTAAATACGATAGTCCATAAAAATATACAGGGTCCTATTTAAAATAAAATAGTAAGATTCACTTTCGTTAAAACGGGAAGTAACTCTTACTGCTTTTTTCATAGAAAATTTGCCACTTATGGAGTTACAGAAATATTTTAAATTTCAAACAGATATTTTTAAAAATAAAACAAATGGAAGCCCGTTACATGTTTCCTAGGTCACATGATATTGGCAAATTTGGCTTTAAAAGCAACACCTGTATTTAGTTAAAATAATAAAGTTAGAGAAAAAATAGAAAACCCGTTTGGAGAAAATGTCCAGAACTCCTTAAAACTTAAATAAAAAATTATAAATCTAAATTCGTTTTTAAGCCACATGGTATTGAAATATACGTATCTGATCTTAGTTTCTTAACTACTCTTAATTTATTTTTGCATGCCCTTTATATTTTCTGTGTGGTGCAGACACTATAGATTATGAAATTAAGACTTAAGTGCTCTCTAGCAAGAAACCTTTACATTAAATGGCTAATAAAAAGTTTTAGTATTTTCAAAAAAAAATCATCTTTCAAAAAATACTTTTTTTTTAATTTTAAAAACTATTCAAATTGTTTTTTAAAAATTTTACCAAGGATTAAACTGATCTCGCAACTAGAACAATTCGTTTTGCTAAATAAAATATCGTAGAATTTGCAGAATCTTGTTTAACACCCTGTATAAATAACTTTTAGCTTAAGCAAGTTTTATGCTCAAAATACTCTAAAATTCTCAAGACATAACTGAAAACCGGTTCTTAGTATTTATTCTTATTTTAAAAATATTCGAATTTAAATTTTACTTAAAAATTCGCATGTCCCGATTGCTCAGTCCAGCAGTGTATTTTAATTATTCCGTTGTAAATATCTGTATGTATTTCAATCTCATACAGAAACTGATACAAATTATTTAAAGTTCTATAATTTTAATTAATTTTATTTAAAATTGACATATAATATTTCATTACTTCAAAGAAGGCAGTTACAGCATTTGCATATTTTTCAAATCAAGGGTTATACCCAATAAAAATGCTAATGTCCAAGTTTTCGTTAAATGATTACCCTATTTTTCCCGTGGCGCATTTCGATATCGATTGTTCTTTTACCAAAATATAAGTAGCTAAATAAAGATTGCGATCTTACACTTATTTGTCAAAACACTATTATGATATCACTTAAATTTGGATTAGGGTGTGCTTATAAGTACTCAAACAACAATATTTTTTTATAATTGATGACACTTATTAATACATAGTCAAGTAGGTAGTAAAAATGTAATGTACCTAATTCTACTATCTAAATAATTTCTGGCTTCGTCATAAAATAAAAGTCGATGTATACAAAATGAACCCGGATCTGATAAGCATAAATAACTAATCAAATAAATATTTGCACCACTATTGGCAACATTTTTTTATTATCATTACCAATCTATAGGATTGAAATAGTTAATAGTTGGTGCAAAAAATATACTATATATTTATGAAATCGTTAATAAAATTATCAAATCTTCTATCACCTAGAAAATTAAAATTGTACAATCCACTATATATACTTACCCCAAATGTTTTATTGCTGATATACGTTTAAAAATATATTTACTACTTTACTTCCCTCGCAAAAGGGAAGTATTGTAACCGTGAAAAAATTACCCTCAGGGATTTTTTAGATCTTGTTTCAGGGTCCCTAGATGACGAAAAACATCTGTCTGTCTGTCTGTTCGCGGCGTAGCTAAAAAGCTACTTATCCGATTGACTGAAATTTTGATCAAAAATTAAGTCATATGGGGATGACCTGGTAACATTTTGGTAAAAATCCAATATGGCGAAACAAAATGGCGGCCTAGTGAAGTGATAAAAAAATTAGTATGACAAATCCACTTATCCAATATATTTCAAATTTCGTATATATATATATATATATATATATATATATATATATATATATATATATAAGTATTATGTAACCAACTAATAAAATTTTGGTACGAATTCAAGATCCAAGATAGCGGTACAAAATGGCGGTATAATAAAATATTTAAAAGTTCAGCTTGAAAAAACTACTTAATGGATTGATTTCAAATTGTGTGCCATAACTAATTTCGGTATAAGGATCAACTAATAAAACTATATTACTAATTCAAGGAACAAAATGGCGGCCAAATAAAGTTTATGTAATCGTAAAAAAATCACTCTCTCACTTGGCGACATAGCTTAAATACTAATTACCTGATTGACCTCAAATTTGGACCAAAAATTAAGGGCTATGTGGGGATAACCTGGTAATATGTCAAAGAAATTTTGTTAGAGTGGTAGATTATTTGGGGTTAAGACCCATTAAAAATAAAAGTCCTTTTTTTAAATTGTAAATTTAAAATATGTATATATATATATAAATATATATATATAGATACATATATATATATATATATATATATATATATATATATATATATATATATATATATATATATATATATATATATATATATATATATATATATATATATATATATATATATATATATATATATATATATATATATATATATATATATATATATATATATATATATATATATATATATATATATATATATATATATATATATATATATATATATATATATATATATATATATATATATATATATATATATATATATATATAAATATATATATTCTATATCTAGATCTTCTTCATGAAACCCATATTATCAGTCTTACCTACTCCGTTGGTTCACAGATATTTCCCAGATAGTAAGTTTCTAAACGGTTTTCGTTAACGATCTTCTTGTTGTTATGTTAGAGTGGTGTATTATTTGGGGTTAGGAAATATATGCGGACTAATGGAGTAGGTAAAGACTGATAATCGGGGTTTCATGTGTCCTGAGGATGCAATGATAAAGTTGCGAAACGGCGAAAATTTAAAAAAAGGCTTTTGTTTTGTATTTACTGGATCCTAACCCCAAATAATACACCACTCTAACATAACAACAAAGACTCATTGAGGAGTTGCTTCGGAAAGCGTAAATATAGGAGTAAGCCACATTAGAACACAGAGTCGAAGTGGAGGGTTGGTTTGATCCACTCACTTTCAACCTAACCTAAAATAACAAGTGGCTCGTTAACGAAAATTATTTAGAAGCTTATTATCCGGGCTAACGGAATAAGTAAAGACTGATAATATGGGTTTCAATTTAACATTTTTTTACGAATTTTTTAAAAAATCTTCGTAAAAAATTATTGAATTTATTATAAATTATGCCCAAAAGTCAAATGTGGTATAGGTAGAAAGTAAATGGTAAAATATGGGTAGGAATTCAATCATGGAACAAAATGGCGCCCAATAAAAATGTTTAAAAAGACTGTATATGTAACACATATATACAGTGACTATGTACTGAACTAAACTGGTAAATTACTAAACAGTTATATGATCTAAAATATGATCCATCTTAAAATGCAGTAGTTACTACTTTACTACTATTGCTGTAGTAGTGACTCCTGCCAAAACGCCTACTTCAGATTAGTTTTTCTCAACTTCTGTTAACTGCTTATGAGGAACACGTTCCTTAAAATAATCAAAACATTTATTTGTATACATTAATATATTTCTTCAAGGCAAACCAAATCAATTAACCTGTGGAACTGACATTTAGAACAAATCTTCGCTTAACCTAATCCTTACATCGTTTAGCATGTTGAAAAAAAGCTCCTTGGTTAAGTGCATTGACATTTTTTATGGTTCACATATTGACAAGTGCACTTGTTACAATTACTTTATCGTCACTAGGAAACCATTTTTTTATTTCGTAAATTCTACTTTTTTCATTGTTTTAGCTGAGGTAGACAACAACACACATGCAATAATGGTTAAATATCTTATCAGTCAGCCTAATCTGCAGAACATAATTTTAGTCAATTTTCTGAATACAAGGCATCCACTTGGCAAGTGCTTAAAAATACTGATAGAAAAATATTTTTAAGTGTTTATATTTTACAATTTATTTGAGGATTATTTGTTACGAAAAGATAATCTAAAGGTATTTGACTGCTGCAAGTTAAGGAAATAGGAAAGGTCAGGTGGTTTTTAAAACACCTCTGAAGGCGCTGTATGAACCCAAATGTAGGTATTTCTTTTTTACACGAAACACCATAAAATCGAATTTTATAATTAGAAATGTACACCTTTATTATCACGTGCTGTCTTTAAAATGGCTGCGTTATACTATGGCAATATTAAATTAGTTTTTTTATAAAAAAATATAGACAAAATATGCGATTTTTGTTTCCTAAATTATCACGTCAAAGATATTTCCTAGAGACTTTTTCTCGCCCAGTTAGTTGAAAACTCTTCTCATAAAAATATAGCGATTTTGTCTAATAATGGGAAAAAATATGTATTCAATTTAATAAGTCATTTGAGTCTTCTATTACCTTTCGACACATATTCTTTAAAATTAAAAAAAGACATTTTTGTTAGAGTTTAAATTGTTTCTGCCGTTTTCTAAAAATATTAAACGACTTTTTCACTTCGTTGATTTATTCTCTAAAATATTCCTTTATGAAACAAAACATACTGACAAAATTTCGCGACGCCGGCGCCGCCGGCTTGCCAGTGGCAGCTTCGTGTAAGCTTATACGACTTGTGCTTCTTTAAATATAATTATAAACATCCACAAGAATACGAGTAAAGGAGTAGCAAATTAATTTTTTGAATTATAAGATGGCTAGCCAAGATGGGAATCAATATTTGTCAGTTTTGTTACTTTTATGATAAAAATGAGGAACACATTAATTGCTTATGATAAAATAAATGCTTTTATTACTATTAATGATATTAAAAAAATTGCTACACCTTCTCTTTCTATTACTTTGTCTTGGATTCGTGGCTAGGTTTAAACCCAGCAGGCAGTTTAAACGTAAATCGATTTCAAAGTACAAATTTTAAATGTAATTCTTCAAACTTTAAAACGCGCTATCCGTGTCTTGATGATTGATTTCCCTTAAACTGTTGTGTTATTTACTTTTATATAAAACAAAATATTTTAATCTTTTAATTTTAATAATAATTGAATTCTCATTCTGTTTTGTTTCAGATGCTACAAAAGAATGGTCACAGAATTTCCGAGTTAAAAAGCTTATACTCAGTACCGTACCAATGTTAGATTGGTTTTTTAAATACAGTTGGAAACAAGATTTTTTTAAAGATATTATTTCTGGAATAACAGTTGCCATTATGCATATACCTCAAGGTAAGAAGCTTTGCTATAGATATTGATACAATTTAAAATATAAAAACATCATATATACAGATCCAATTTCGATTATTATTGTTGATGATTTTTCCCATATTGAGAAACTTTAATATTGATAAATCCTTACCATTCTTAGTCATAACAAAAGAATAAAACACTACGTTATAGATTTTTATTAACGTTGGTTTAATGGCTAAAGTTGAACCATACTTTATACTAAAGGAAAATTAAATGCTCATGCCATATGGAAGAAAAAGTAAAAAAAAAATAAAAATCATAAATATAGAAATTAATACAGCCTCGCCCAAAGCAACAATAATTTCACTTCGATTATTGAGATTAAAATTTATATAAAAAGAAAATTAATTCACACAAAAAAAGCGAGAATGCTATCGTTTGAATTCCTATTGAATAAAAGTTTTATATTTAAAAATATTTTTTTAAATATAAATAACACTCTTCTACAAAACAGAAAATATCCACATATTCTGCTTAAGAAATAGTTTATTTAATACGTAAAAGTCCGGAAATACTTTTGTGAAAATATTTCAGTTTTTTAAAAGGGATTATTGCAGGTAAATCAAGAAATGTACGAGGGATCGTACATTTCTAGATTTACCTGCAATCATTTAAATATCCTTCTCCTTGAATCAAAGATCATTAAATACATTATAAGGTATACCCCATAAAATTACCCTAAATTACCACTTTTCATCTAATTGATAAATTATCCAAGAGGATAATTTAGTTAAATTTAAGAACCCTAATTATATTTTAACTTTTTTATTAACAAATCTAAATATTTAAAATTAATGTATGATTTCTCTAAATAAGAATATTGTACACTACTTTGCCGCCGGATATACTTCAGACAAAATATTGATATATATCTCTCCTTATCATCCTTCTAATTAATTGGGAACTGAAGATTAGGAGCAAAAATCTATCAGCGGATGAAGTAACTATTTGAAAAATTGATACTATAAATCGGCGGCTACATTAATTATTAAGTTTCTAATAATATAAAAAACGCTGGGTGATTTCATACCACAAACTCCCACTATTAAAATAGTAAGAAAAGATTTATGTCCAAAAGATTGGCAATGCTTATTCTTTCAAAAGCTATTTTTCTGTTGACGAAATCTTAGGAGATGTCGAGAATTATCTCAAAAAAGTTGACTTCCAATAAAAACACTCTTATCGGTGGACAATACACGATCTGATAATTATGAAAAATCCCTCGAAACCGGCGACATAAAAGTAATATTTTTATCTTCTAACAAGTTTAATTCGACACATGGGTCAATGATAGGTTTAGACCAAGTTCCTGAAAACATTATCTGGAAGATCTTTTAAGATAGATGCATATCGGTGAGGAATGATAACTCCTCTCCCCGCAAGGACAAACGATACCCAAGACAGTGTTTTGCTTTATGAAGGAAGAGAGAACCCGCAGGTGCATTTGGTATGAAAATTAACATCGTGTAGCAAGTTATACAATTCCTATAAAAAAAAATTTTGTTAATTAGGGTTCCTTTACCTAAAAATCTTTCGTTAATAAATTGTTGGAACTACCTACAGGAATTTCACTATAGCATAAATCCCAGCGCCCGAATTTCCTCAACAAAATGAGGTCCAAATAAAATGGTTTAACGTGGCAAGAATCATCCTCCCCGATCTTAAATAACAAAAAATATGTTTTCTCAATTCCGTTGGGCTGCCTGTCTAACTACTTACCTGATTGATTGATTGACCGAAAAGTCATATTGGGATGATCTGAGCTGTTTTTTTGCGACGCTAATATTTCAAAACATTTTTCAAACCCGGTTTGAAATGGGTTTAAAGTGAGTGACGTCATTTTTTAAAACCGCAAGAAAATGAAAACGCCAACAGAAAAGCTAATCTAACTAATATAATTCTTATGAGTTTTGAAGTCGAAATTACCTCTTGTTTTATCGCTCCTATATTGTTTATAGTTCTATTTTTATAGTTTTTCTTTAACCGATCAGCTTTTGCTCATCAGCAGACCTTCAGTAACAAGGCCTTGTTAAAATGGCTGTCCAATAAAGATAACCAATTATGTTTGTTATTCGTCTTAATTCTTTAGAACACCTGTGACAACAAATCTACTGTGAAGAATGGTTACCACATTATGCTGAACATTTTTTCATTTATTTCAAATGGGTCGCGAGCTTTTCCAAAAATTCTTAAGATACCTTTTGTCGGCAAAAGACAACCATGTCACCATTAGAAAGTTTGACTTCTTTTCTATATTATGTACAACACGTTTGTTGTTTTGCCCAGGACCATGATTACATACAATTTCTATATATTTGAAATATATCTAATGAATGAAAAGCCATAAAAACCAAATAAACCTTAAGAGCTAATCCTACTTTACTTTTAAGAGATTGTATTTCGAAACATTTTAAACCAGTTTCGATATGACTCATTAGTTCAACGCAAGAATGCACCGTTTTGAAATTGTTTGAACCTGGTTCAACCAATTTCCGTGCTAGAAAACTGCTCTGGTAATATTTTGGTAAAAATCTAATATGGCGGAACAACATGGCGTTCTAGTGAAACATAAATCAAATTATAACTAAAAATATAATTAACCAATTTACCTGAAATTATGCACAAAATTCAAGTGAACATAGTAATTTTTTACATTGGGATATTAATCCAATATAGCGAAAAAAAATGGTGGCGGAATAAAATTTTTTAAAAATTACTTAAAATTACTTATTAGATTGATTTAAAATTTTGTGCAAAACATTAACTATGATATAGAGATAGGCTGGTACGAATTCAAGATGGCGAAACAAAATGGGGGCCAAATAAAATGATTCAAAAAATCAACGTAAAAAAACTTCTTATTCAGTTGACTTTAAATTTATTGGTAGGAATTCAGCATGACGGAATAAAATGAGGGAAAAAAAATTAGTATAAAAATTACTTATTTTTTAATTATCCCAAAAATCAAGTGTGTTATTTCTGCCGTTATAATTTTACAATTTTTAAATAAACAGACCTAATTTTTTTGATATCGGTAGGAAGGAAACGAGGTAATAATTAATTATTTTAATATAAAATTTAATCAACTGCTTGAACAAATTAATACAGCCTTGTTTATGTAAACCGCTGACCTTTTAATAGCAAAACTGTTAACAATAAAGGAATTTATTGGAAAAATTAGGTCGAATGCCAGACAACCATACGAGGCTACTTAATAGAATTTTCCTTAAATCCTAAGCTGTAATTGCACTATAAAAATCAAAGGTATACGCAGGTATTTCCTTATATTGCTAAAAATCATGGGGTTTTATTACCGATAGTGTAAAGCCTTGGTTAATTTCAAATAGCTAGCTACTTACCAGTTTATGAGTATATCCGGTGATTAGAGAGGAAAACGTATTATTTTAAATGCCCAAGAGATACGAAATTCAGGAAACGTAACAAACATGACGTGTTTCGGATGTATTAAATGAATTAAGAAGTACGTATTACTATATTATTATATTATATATACTAGATATTAATTTCGTTAGTTTTTTACCAAATTTGTAATGCTCAGACAGTTCATATTAACACCTATACTCGGTGGAAATATGAAATGTCTGAAAATTATAAAAATTAAAACTATGCTTTACACAACACTTACACTATGTTTGTTACACAACACGTGATATTATGTTTCTCTACACATTAGCGGACACACGGACATTACGAGTTGTTCAGAGGTAAAGTGGATCAAATCCATAAAAGAGATTTGTATGATATTAAGACTTTTTTATTTATTAGTATTATTAATTATGTGATAAATTTTTGAGAAATTTAAGTAGAAAAAGTTAAATTTAAAACATTTTACTTGCTATGTAAACATAGAAAAAGCTAAAATGGTGTTAAATTGTAACAAAGCTGAAATATAAATCACAGTAATCACTTTCTTCGCGAAAAAAGTCTTCTTCCGCATTGTTGACTCTTGGTGTATTTCTCACTTTATTCTGTACGGCTAAACTTTGTTTGTCATTATTGTTCTAGAGTCCTTAGATGTCAAAAAACATCTGTCTGTTCGCGGAATAGCTAAAAAACTTCTTACCCGATTGGCTTCAAATTTTAGTTAAAAATTAAAGTCATATGAGGATGACCTGATACCAGTTTGGTACCAATATTGTGAAACAAAATGGCGGTCTAGTGAAATATTTAAAAAAAAATGGCTACTAAAAAACTACTTATCCAATTTCCCTAAAATTTTGCACAAAAATCAAGTACTACGTACAACAAAATAGCGACCAAAAAATTTTTGTAATCGTGAAAAAATAGCCCAGCCAGATTTTAGATATCTTTACGTTTTTATCGTCCCTAGATGCCAAAAAAAAACATGTTTTCTCAATTCTTGACTGACTTCAAATTTTGGTAAAAAAATAGGGGTCATATGTCATATAACATTTTTGGTAAAAATCCAATATGAAGAAACAAAATGGCGGCTTGATGAAATGAAATGAAATTTACCCACAAAAATTAAGTGTTACATAGAATTGAACTGGTAACATTAATAAAATATTTAAAAAATCAGCCAGAAATAACTACTTATTAGATTAATTTCAAACTTCGTGTAAGCATTAAGTGTGATATAATAGTGTATTTTTTCCTGGCTTTATTTCAATAGGTATTTTAAAATAAATTTTACATTTTCATTTCCACTTTTTTCCTCTATAACATGGGATTATCAAATTTTAAATGCGACGTTTGGTATTCAGGCCACTTGATTTTTTTTAATAGGATCTGAATTTTTTATTTCATTTAATGAAATAAAAAATCTATAATGGTGGCCTGAATACGAAACGTCGTATTTAAAATTTGAAAATCCAGTCTTGTAGAGGAGAAGAAGTGGCAATAAAAATGTAAAATCTATTTTAAAATTAAGTCAGGCAAAAATAAAAATGAAATCGAGAAAAATTCATATTTATACGAATATCTCCGAAATGGTTTGGAATTTTATTGAATTGTAAAAGGCATATTAATTAGCATCAAATTGCTCAACTTTGCCTCAAATTGAAAAACTTCATATCTCTTACGGTTTCCAAGATCTCCAGGTATATATTCGAATTTGTAGCGCCCTGTATAGTCACCTAGTAGACACTTGCAACCGCCGAAATAGGATGGTTCTATATAAATATTTTTAAACTTGCTTAAGGAATATTCCCTTAAAATTGCAGCCTTGGAAAAATATGTAATAAATTGCCATTTGCCAACACCTTTACCATGAGTTGGTACGTACTTGCAACCAACAAAATCGACTGTCATTTTTTTTTCTACAATTAAACATGTGTAAATAAAAACCTATTAAAATTTCACCCTTGTATTTTCAAAAATTTAAGGCTTGATAACGCAACCGCGGGCTGTCTGCCAGAACGGTACTTTCTCAATTAACCAATATTAAAACATTATTTTGGAAATTTCTAGGCTTTGTGCTAAAACACAGTTATAATATGCGTATTTTATTGATGGGTAGTTGTGTATTTTAACTCATACTTTAGTTTGGTGTGCAAGCACTATGTAGAATACTAAGATGGCATAATATCTATGAAAAAATTATCACTCTAAGGACTAAAATTACTTTTTTCTTTTAGGGATGGCTTATGCTATGCTAGGAAACGTTCCAGCAGTAGTTGGTATATACATGGCGTTCTTTCCAGTTTTAATTTATTTTATTTTTGGGACATCAAAACATAACTCAATGGGTAAGTAGTATTACAAAGTATTCAACTACAAGTAAAAATTTAAATTAAGTTAATAACTTAATCCCATTTATTATTAAGTCAAACTGCCCGACAAAGGTTAAGGATATTAATATATTTTAAATTCAGTATTCAATATTTCCTAAACGGATTAACACATTTGAAAGCTATATTATTTAAACATATATTAAACATTCAAAATAAAAAGAGGTAAAAATGTTAAATAAAATTAAACTAACTTCAACACTCCGTACGTTAAAAACTAGCCGCAGGGTTAAGTTGTAACCCTGAGATTTCTTGATTAGGAAGATGAGAACTACAACATATCAAATTTTCAAAAAGAAATTGTTGAAAGCCGTTTCCCGTAAGAAATTGGAGTTAAATTAATAATTAGCACATAACCGGTGCCCTTTCCACCAGTTTAGTTTAAACTTGACGTTAACTGCAACCTATAATACTGGGCCTTAGACCGTTAGTGTCCAGTTCACTTCTTTACAACTACTCCGCAAATTATTTGAAATAATTTTTCTAAATAAAAACTTACCCCTTTTTGTGTTTGCGATACAAGTTATTTATGCTTAAAGCGCTAATTTTGTACTTATTCTCAATCTGCAAAATAAGGAAAACAGAACATATTAATTTTTAGAAAAAGGAATCTAATAGAGCTTCTGTCTTTCTTGATTTAGCATTGATTTAGAAGAAGTACTGAGCTTTTGCTAGAGAGATTTATACGTGGAGGTCGAAAAAGTGAACTGATCCCACGTTGGTGACACAAATAAATATTGGCCCAAATTCTATTCGATTTTGAAAAAAACGAGTCTACCCTTATGAGTATTTAGTCACTTAAAGTACGTACTAGAACCTTCATGTGAAATAATTGAGATGTTTCATTCCCAATAAAGACTATAGTAATATTTATGCATACCGTAATAAAAAGAAATATAAATAAGCTGCAATAGCCGGATTAATTAACTTTCAATGATCAGTACAAACATTTTTATGTTTGACATATTGATGTTTATTATGCAGGGAGTAATATATAAGTAATATGGAGTACTGAAAATTGTCTGTTTTTAAAACTGTTGTTCAACTTCATAGGAAAATTTAAAATTTCTTTTTAAATGCCCCATCAAATCTGTTTGACGTAAGGTTAACACAATTAGCGTATTTCAATAAATAAAAAATATCCAAACTTTTTTAATTCAACCGTATTTGTATAATCTAGACAGATCAAAATGTTAAATGTATCCTCTTCATGGCAATAACAAAGTAGGCTACGTTTGAGAAAAGACAGAAACAAAACTTAAAACAGTTGATCCAGAACTTAAGTGTTTACTTGGTATCGCTCATTTCCTTATTGTTGTATTCTGTCAATAACTAAATGAAGACTTATTCAAAAGAAAAGTCAGTGCCATCAGTCAGAGCATTTCTGCAATAACTGTAATTCCATATGAACAGACGTCACTTATTACCAGATGAAGCAAATTAAGCCATCGGATTGTTGCCTAGAGGTGCGGGGCTCTATGATGTAGCAAATCATTTTAATGTTACCCAAAGTGTGGTTTTTCATTTAAACAATGTTTCAACCTTTCAATGATACTGGCACTGCTAGCGAACGACCAGGAGAAGGCAGACTAAGGTCTACGAATGTTAGGTAAGATCCTCCAGTCAGTTGAGTCATGATCTTTTTACAGCAAGTAGAGTAAGAATTAGGCCAAGAACTGTTTTAAGTGGTTTAAACGAAGCAGATATGCATTGTTTCGGACTTATACTTTATATATTTAGCCATCGGAGTAGTTGTTTTTGTGATTCCATTTTGTGCATTTGCCCTACACGGGGCTCGCTAGTCTATGGCGGACTGATGAGCTCTAATAAGAGCGAAATCGCGATCGTCGTTTGACCAAAATGGATCATTGTGTCTGCGGGTATGCAGAACATGTTCCAGACAAGGATCATATCTTTGTTATGACGTTGGTGTACGTGGAAATCAAATTATACTTATCAAATATATACCATAGACAGACTACATTTTTAAACAATATCCCTACAAGGTAACAAAGTTATGTAAAAATCATTAGGCAATTACTTCAAAAATAGTATTTGTAGGGCCTTGACTTTGATCTTGTTTAAACGATTTAATGACTGATGAAGTTAGTTATCATTTCGAATATGCTAAAAATATAAATTTAGGTATTCGTGTATTAAATCACTTAATCAAATTGAAAAGTACGAGGTTTTTAAAACATTTTTGTATGAAATTAAATTACTAAGAAGTAATAGACTTAAGACCGGTTTGATTTCAGGAACATTTTCGGTAGTATGCCTGATGACTGGAAAGGCTGTTTTAGAGTACAGTGATCCTGCATATTTTACATCAACCACAAGCAGTATAGCAAGTAATTCTACTGATTTGGAACCGACAGGATATACCCCGATGCAAGTAGCAACGACTTTGACATTTATAGTAGCATTATTTCAGGTAAAAATATTTAATTATAATTATGTACCAATATTGATTAATCTGCTACGCGTATCTTCTACAAATTCAACAATATTTGGTTTACCAAAGATTTCTTCTATATACGCATCAACTTAACGTACGAACGAATGCGGGAAGTCTATAATTTTCCTTTGAGACATCGGTCGCGTGCGATTTCTTTAATAGACAATATTTTTGACATCGCGAAGAACTTGAAATACTTCAGCGACTCAGCTTATCTGTCCCCAAAACGGTATGGCCAAAACGGCTGACGCAAGCGGCTACCACAGGGAAGGAAATATTCAAATTAATTTTAGCCGTTTAGCTTGAACAATAATAGGCAGCAGATGAAAAGCGGCGTTCACAATTCATAGGAACGGACCGAGGCATGTCATACATGTCATACCGCCTTCATTATGCCTTGTTAATTCATACAAGGAAATTCTTGCTCATGGTGGACATTTTTCCAAACTGCTCCCAAGTTTCAGTTTCCTGCAGATCTTTGAGCTTTTTTTGTTGTTCTATGGCATACTCATACACTGACGGACAGCCTTAAAACCCATTTGCTTTGGGATCAGTGACATGTTTGGTATGTCGTTTTACAAAGACCGGTAATTAAAACCCTTAAGTATAATGCTCTCAATATGCAGATGAAAAGTTAGATCAAAATATAACGCCCAGGTCGGTAAAAGAGTGACAACTCCAACATTTACGTTATCTATGAAGTAGGTACGGTGTATGGGATTAATAAGTTTATGAAAACGGGACCTTTTACATTATAAATGTTAAGATGTAGATAATAAGTGAAGAGCCTTTCAATGTCGGACTACAGTCGATCTTAAGTGCAGTTAACATTTTCACTAACTTCACGTGCACGGATCCAAAGAAAGGAAGTCTATCAGAAATCATGTATCCCAAGAGTGCGTTTACACTGAAAAATAAAAATATTTTTTGTTTTCAGGAAGACTTTGAGATACATTACAAGCAAAAATTGTAAGCTAGAAAACGATCTTTTTTACAGGAAACTAGAACTCATTACTATACTTTTTAGAAAATAAAGTAACGAACCCAAAACAGATAGAAAAGATTTTGGAGAAATCAACTAGTGTAGGGTCAACGCTAGTTGGATAGAAGAAGAAAGACGCCAATTTATAACATAGGAAGTAATCATTATGGTTTTGAAACGTGTTACGGTTGCCAAGGGCTACCTCACTTAGATAAATATCTAGTGGGGATGCATTGAATGGCCTCCATAGCTCCAGTAGGTATAGTGCGCATTGTCCTGATCGCATTCATATACCTATATATTTTTGCATGACATATGCTCAAAGACGATGCGATCCATTTGATGTTGAAACATACATTAAAAATTCAAAGTTAAAAATTTATGAAGGACACCAGATCAGGTTTTCCTCCTCCCTCAGATCAACTACCGTCTGTCACGCATATAACTAGTTTCTGTCAAATGTTCTTAAAAACGCCATTACGATCTTAATACCGTGTGGTATCGGCACACACAAAAACAATAAATTCCCGAATTAACTTGGAATCTTCACATTCACAGCATTTGGACCCTTTCCAAGCAGTTGGGTTTCTTTATAACTCATTGGTTCGGAGCGCTTTAAAATACTGTTCTGCAATATGAAGTCCATCATATCAGTTACATCGACAGAATCAAAAAAGTACAAAATAGATTTGCAAAATACATCTTATATATTTAATTTTCCATATCAAGGTCTGTCGTATAATACTAGAGCTCTACTTTGTAGTCTGCAAACCCTTGAGCTTTGAAGAAAGAATGCACTTTTTTTACACAAATTGGTCAATGGATAGATTGATTGTGAAATACTGTAGGAGTTGGTTTTATTTTTGGTTCCTATTAGAAGAGAATCTCAACTATTTTTAGAAAGATACGACCGCACAAATTATAGGGTTAGCGGATTTGTTAACCGACTAGTATGGTTACAATCGTTACTCAGCACTTTGAAGCTAGTTACGCAATTGAACCGATTGGTTTTATGAAGTTTTCTCTCTCTGTAGACATTGGTGTCTATTTTATTCATATAATTATGGGTACCGGTTACTTGTGTAATTAAAAACCTTTATCAGTGTGTATCATTTTTTTATTTATCTGACATATAATTTTTCTCATAGTTATTTGACTTGTCACTTTATTTATTTAACGTTGTTTTCGAATTCGTACCATTTGAAATGTTTAGCATTCTGTAGTGTATGCTTCATAAGAGCCATTTGTCTGATGCTTGTATCTAGGCTACGTCATTACATTATTATTTTAAAAACTCTCAAAGCTCTAATCGTTGCCATTGCTGCACAGGATATTATAAGACCAAGGTTCTCGAAGGATTCTGTACTTTTCACTTACTTTAACAGGGTTCTTTTGCTTAGGTTATCTAGTATGAATGCAAGGCTTTTAGATAAATTTAATATTCGCGGTAGTGGTCTAAATAATATGTTCCTCTACATACTCAATTAATGCTCTATACGTTTTCATCAACAGCTTCTATTAAGCTCCAAATGTTGTTTTACAGCAGAAATATGGATGTAACTGTTATTTATGTTCGGTGGCTTCTTGTCCAAGGTAGGCCAAACTCTACAGATGCGCAAGATGGTCTCTTGGACGCTTTTCTGAATTTTCTTATTAATATTAATTCATGCATGGTTAGAAGAAGTAAAAAATGTATTTATCTTAATAGACGAAAACATCCAAGGACAAACAAATATCAATGTTATCCTCATGTCTAGCAGAACGATATTAAGCTTGTTGGCTTGCATCCTGGTTGTAGTAGAAAAATAATAATCCAAGTAAATGCAGCAGTTGTCGTTTCCTTATAGAATACGCCCTGCTAGAGCGTTTACCGACATGATACCGTTGAAACGTAGCCATTGTTGTAATCCATGGAAAATCTGAGTCCATGTTCATCTGCAGCTCAGCTTGTGTTCTTGCAGAGAACATACCTTATACCAACAATGTTGTAATGAAGGTATACCAAAATAGATAGAAGAGAGATGCAGAACAACAACGGGCTTAGAGAGTCACCTTGGACGACTTCTCTCTTAAACTCAATAGGCTCTGCTTTTATCTCGGTTCTTCCGAAGGTTATAGAAAATATTGATCTTTAGATCCTTGTAAGTTGTTCAATTCCTCGTAGCAGTAGTGCGGGAACGACAAGTGTTCTTAGTAGCTGCAGTAGGATATGTCGAAGGCTTCCTTATATTCGATCCATATTATCGAAAGGTGTCGCTTGAATTTAATTAAGTCTTTCATGATGCACCTATCAATAAATAATTTCTCCTAGCAGCCTTTCATCTCTTTCTCGCCTCCACTGCTGCTGCTCTGTTGCATCAAAAATAACCGGTTCGACTCCCTCAGTACTCTAGAATAGAGGATACAAGTAAAGATCTTATAACACGTTTGAGGCAGGGCGTGATACTTTTATGTTCCTCTAAGATTTGTTTTTTTATTATTAGTAATTTTTTCCCTTCTACAACTGAACCAGAAATTGGTTGACCCCCGTTTGTCAAAAATCAAAACTTCTTGCAAGATTTGGATAGATGCAGGGGAATTTCTTTCACCAGAAATTGTTGGTTCCATCCGGACTAGGTGCTTAGCTTTTTCTAGGACCTTTTTATCTTCTTCCTGTGTCACTACGGGGTTTGCGTCATGAAGTTGCTGAATCAGAAATCTTCAAAGTTACTTACGGGCTTGAGTACTTACGTTAAGAGGGCTTGCAATCTCACAGATTCCTTTCCAGAAGTATCCCCCCCCCGTTCAAAGAG
The DNA here is from genome assembly GCA_030620095.1 of Kuschelorhynchus macadamiae. Taxonomy (NCBI): domain Eukaryota; kingdom Metazoa; phylum Arthropoda; class Insecta; order Coleoptera; family Curculionidae; genus Kuschelorhynchus; species Kuschelorhynchus macadamiae. The sequence goes on from JAUTXW010000329.1 coordinate 1,232,943, forward strand.
CTTTAAATACTTTTAAAAAATCAGAAGCTGCTTTAAGAAATGTGTTGTTTCTTTGTCAAGCTATTATTATTAAACCCTACTGAGCGAAAACAACCGCTTTAACACTGCTTGTAAATGTCCAGCGTTGTGTTGTTTAGTGTGTAATTATAATTATTATCATTATATTTATTAAATAATTATTACATATACTGTACCATCAAATAATTAATACCTTTTTAATCTTAGCTGGCAATGTACATCCTCAGGTTGGGTGCTGCAAGCGCTCTACTTTCTGAAACTCTAGTCAGCGGGTTTACGACAGGAGCAGCTGTTCAAGTTCTTGTTTCGCAAATCAAAGATTTGTTGGGATTGACGATTCCAAAATATAAAGGCAACTTCGCAAACCTTTACGTAAGTACTTACTTCCCGTTTTAATTTTTGCGATTGATTGTTACAGTCGAGTTTTTCAAAAAATAAATGTTATTGATAATAAATTATAAACTTTGTCAACAAAATCAAATGTCTATTATAGCGTAATCTTGGCTAAGAACAAGGACAGCATTCTATTAATTAAAAAAATGTTTCATTTATAAATATTTTTTTATTAATAGGATAGGTTTGGGTTGAAAACACTAACGCTATATTACCTAATACAAAAATATTTAAATATAGAAACTTTGGTATCATTTTAATGAATTTATATGTAACTTTCAGACGGTAATTGCAGTATTCAAGGAAATTGGAAATACTAATATGGTTGCCTTAATAATATCATTTGTAACTATTACAATATCTGCCATCAACAATGATCACTTTAAGGTAAGAAACATATTTTTCATAATATAGATTATTAAAAAACAATAAATTATTATTTTTATCCATCATCTTAAAGTCCTTATTACCTGAAGACTTAATATAATATAATACCTTACATATAAACAAAAAACAAACTTTATATTTACATAGGGACTTTGTGGAATGTATCCCAATCTCTAAATTTATATAATAAAAGCGAATCGCTTCTTGTATCTGACCTTTTTTGTCGTCCCTGGAAATTTCCATGAAGGAGACGCGCGCCGCGTAGCCTGCGAATTTTTTAACGACGGGACCCGAATCCATATTTTCAGACGATGTCGATTTTCATGGTTGAAATTTTTGAGTAAATTATTATGCACACGAATTTTCTCTCGCCTGTTCGCTCAAGGAATTGAAATTTGTTGAAACAAATCACGATTTATGAGTGGAAAAAAATTTTCTGAATAAAGGTTTTTTGTTTAGTTCATATATAATATTTTTTAAATATTAAGATAATCATGACAAGATCATTAATGGGAATTAAAAAAAATACGTGATATATTTCGAAAAAAAAATAATTTATTTACTAGGGAAGCTAAATATAATTAAAAATTGAATTGACTTCACAAATAAGGTTAATACGCGCTTTGAAAAGAGTTATCTGGATATTTCTTAAGTACAAACATTATTTTTCGAAAAAAAGTATAAGGATACAAGAAAATGGTAAATTATGTATTTGTTGAATAATAAAAATGTATTTTGCCAAAGATAACAGTTTCCCGTATATATACGTAAATGTCACGGGTGAATGCAGAATCTCCTATAGGAAGGGGCACACTTAAGAGCAAGGCATATAAAGATTAGTATTCTAAGAAAAAATAAAAATGAAAAATTTCAAACATTTATTTTCAAAATAAATAATAAATAAAATGTGAGAGTATTATAATAATTTATGTTTAGCTTGTAATTAGCATAAAACACTTTAATGCTAATTTAACACCCAAAGCATATGTTAGATAGCAATAAGAATTATATTTTTCGATAAACTTTTTGCCGTAAGGGGAGTGCAATTGCGCCTTAACTAAAATTCCATATTTAATTTATTAAAATCTGGCATCATCTAACGGCTCTCCTAATGATACAAAGTAGTTTCAATTTGCAAATTTTTAAAAGAGGGTTAGGGCAAATAAAATTTCAAAAAATTATGAAATTATCGTTCACGAAAATCTATACAGATATTTTTTTATGAAAATATGTTTTTTTTTTTCTTTTTATAGGGACGTCCAAATATCACCACGATCAGAATAATTCCCATAATAATAGCCGATATAATATATAAATAGTATCAAAGCGCATACACATTCATTTACATGTTTTATGCTTGCCGAAAGATAGTTAAAGTCTTTTGGTCAACAGGGTTCTGGTCATTGATAAACACTTCTTTTACTTTAACGAATCTTTTGGTAACTTACCTGTGTAAAGTGCAGTAACGGTGTAGCTCTTATCTTTCGTCAGCTTACCTGTGGTAAACAAGTGTAAAACGGCAGGAAGATGTTACCTATGCTTAAGATAGGTATCAGCTCTGCTTAAGAGAGGAGCCATCTTTGCTTGAGAAGTAAGGGGAACTCACTCTCTAGAAAGATTGAATTTATCGTAAAAATACCTTGGCATCTTTAGTTTCCAATAAATAAAACAACATACATTTAATAATATACCATCCAATCAACTATTCAACTAAAAACGGTTTTTCAGATTTTCTTAATATTATAATATACAAGATTTAATTTTTCTGTATTTTTAGCCTATAGTTGCCAAGATATCACCATTTCCATTTCCCATGGAACTAGTAGCGGTAGTTGCTGGAACTCTGGTATCAAAGTACTGTTATTTAGAAGAAACCTATGGAATTCAGGTCGTAGGAGATATACCAATAGGGTAACTAAATTATACTTTATTTCAATTAATTTATTTCAAATAATTTATGGGGGAAAGTGTTTTTCAATGCCATATTTAATTTTTATTGAATGCTTAATGAATAAATTTCATTTAGTTCCGTTAGATATTTGTATGTTGGATATTTCTGCTTAAATTGTAAAAAAAACATATTTTGTTAAATAATAAAAGTTTTCGATTGTTCTTTTTTTAGCCAAACTAAACAATATGATATATAATTTCAACGCAAAAAAAATCAAATAAGTTTCTTTAAGATCTCAATTAAACCACTGACCAAATAAAAATATTAAAAATAATCTAAACATCTCATTCAAGTAGGTAAAAACGGGGCTTTTTTTCGCTTTGGTTATTTTCAACTTTAACATCAGGCTTTTGCCTGCCCTTACCCAGAGCAGGTTATATACTAAGTCTATTGAAGAAAATGGAAACATTTTTTTGATCTTAAGTTAATAGAAATGAAAAACATAAAAAAATGTTAATTTATTGAAACAAGTACTATACACTAGCTTTGATCCAGAAAGGCGTCTTATATCTATTTAAAAGTTACCACAAAAATGGTTTATATAAAAACCATCTATACGAAAATTACTTATATTTTGAGTTATTGCTGGCGCAACTAAAACTGTTTTTTTGGTTCTAGCGACTGAATAAGTAAGTCAACTTTAAAATCAATTAAGAGGGTATACAAGGGGAATGGGAAATGACCACAAATATTTTAAAACTTAAAATTCGCTATTTCAGCAAAATTAATTTCATTACATTTTTATTTTTGGGGTCTTATGAAGCCATTATGTTCTGTAGTGAAGAAATTATTGACGAAAACGATCAACGCAATCAAATTTTTGCCGCAGAGAAGCAAATAATAATTATATTTTCGTTAGCATGTTGAGTGTAGCGCAAAATTGCAAAAATTGTGAGTTTCTTATTAATTTTTATTTTTTTGACAGTATAAGTTTCTTAATTTTGAAAAATATTTGAATACAATGATCTAATCTAATAAACGTTCAAAACTTAGAAAATATAATTGCAATGTTGCCGCCTTGACAAAAAATCGTAAATTTTAAAATGGCCAAACTCTAAAACCCCAAAAAAAGTGCTGATCCCCTGTTATATAGACTTTTTGTTCTAAATTATCGGTATTTCTGGTAAAATATCGGTAATAATTTTCCGTTCATAATATAATTTATGAAAACGAGAGTAAAATTAGTAAATGTTTTATATTTTCATTCGAGGATACTTATTTATTTATTTTTAAATTTTATTTTTTTTTAACTTCTTATAAACAGACTAATTATATGAAATTTTCAGATTGCCTTCTCCCACGGTACCAGCATTTGGTCTACTTCCAAACATAATTGTTGATGGCATCACTACAGCTATTGTATCATATACAATAAACTTATCTATGGCATTAATTTTTGCCCAGAGGTTGAATTATGAAGTTGACGCCAATCAGGAGTTACTTGCAATGGTAAATTAATATTAATCGTTTATAAGACTATTTAGGTTATGTCAGTATTTGTTCTTATACTACATGCCGTTTTCAAACCGTCTAAGTCGATTTGCTCATGAAATCAGATACAGTAAATAAGATATGCAGTAAACTGTTTTCAGCATTTTTTTAGAGCAAGATTTTTTAGAGGTACCAATATTTGAAAGGTACACATTTTTAAGCAACTCTACGTATTAGTAATAAGGCAAGCAAACATTTACTACTGTTAAGGCAGTTTTCTTAACTCAACTGGTGAATGAAAGTGTCAATTCGTCTATTATTTAAAAAAAAACTGACATAACACTTAATATGTTCTGAGAGAAATATTTTAAATTGTTATTAGATCTAGCTGCAAATATATATTTACAGGGTCTTAGCAATGTCTTCGGGTCGTTTTTCTCCTGTATGCCGTTTTGTGCATCGCTGTCAAGATCCCTAATTCAACAAGTGGTTGGTGGCGTAACTCAAATCGCATCAATTGTTTCATGTTTGATCCTGTTAGTTGTGTTACTATGGGTCGGACCATTCTTTGAACCTCTGCCAAAGGTAAATATATCAAGAAAATTAATAATTTTTTTTAAAGTAAGGTAAATTAAATTGGGCCTGTTTGCTTTTCTTTTAATTTTCAAAATTCAGTTCAAATCCAAATTCAAAATTTATTTATTTCCAAAAGATTACACTCTCTTAAACTACTCAAATTCCTATTTAAAAAAAAAGGATTTGTTCGTGGGTTTTTTTATGATGTTTCTACTTTTACATACATACTATTTTCTTATTGTAACTCTAGAACATTTAACTCTCAACTAAGGGATTAACTAATACTAACAATCGGTATATAGGTAAAAAGAACTATTAAATGTTTTTTTTTTAATTATTAAATTAATATAGTCTAAGCAAATTTGTCTATCCATTTTTTTAGTTTTTGTGATAGGATTTTACACATAATGTATTTCGAATGTCGTCTGGAATAAAGTGGTAAATATAGCCTCCTAAAAATTCTTCGAATCTTTGTCCACCTTTTTTTACTGTCGTTTGAGTTTTATTTTTTTTGTTATGTTTAAGTATCGTGTTATGTTGCATTGTAAACATTTTATGCTGCATTGTAAACATTTTAAAACAAAATATTTGATGAATATTCAATAGGTTAACCTCTTTATACAATATGTCACTGGGTTAGGTTCTCTCCGTGTTGAACATGATTTTGCATTATTTCTAGTTTTTTTTATGTGTATTTCATAGGCACCTCCCCATCCCAAAATTCCATATTGAAAGAATAGACCAGAGAGTAGTGTATTATTTTTGTTTGATCTTAATCCAATATGTATCTTATTTGTTTGAACCTGAATATAATTGATCTTGATTTTTTGACAATATGACCAATATAAATGTCCCATTTTGATAGGTTGTCAATATACACTCCTAGATATTTAATGTGATGAATTTCCTATATAATAATTTGGTCAATTTGTAAGTTTGAAAACTCGGGTCGGTTTTTGCTAAAACAACTAAATGGTCAATATTTAGTTTTTTCGATATTTATAGTTAAGGACATCTCATCAAATCCATCCTTTATCCTTGATATATCATGTTCCGCTATTGCTTTTACTTCTCTCCAGGAGCAGCACTCGTAGTAAATAACAGTGTCATTGGCAAAGGATGAGATATGCCTCTCGTAATTATCTTGCGGTTTATATAAATGGAAAATAGTATTGGCCCAAGAACTGTGCCTTGCGGCAAGCCATATTCCAGTTTTGTGTTCTCACTGAAGCACTTGTCTATTTGAACCTGCTGGGTTCTAGTGGCAAGGTATAATCTAAATACATTTAGGGATTCACCTCTGAATTCAACATCTTCAAGTATCTCCAACATTATATTGTGATTAACTGTTTCAAAGGCACGAGCTAGACCCAAGAATACGCATATAAATTTTCTATTTTCATCCAAGCCAGAATTTACAGTACTATTTGTCTTAAATTTAGTCACTATTACTTTTATAAAAAGGTTCAACTTCCACTTCTGTTGAAAAAATATTGAGGCTATAATTTCAACTTCCGGCATTGAGGAACAGATCGGTAAATATTCTTTAGCCGAAACTTTCCTTTGTTATGAATCTTTCCTTGTATTAGAAGTAGTGAAGTATGCCCATATTTAGTTCCGGACATAGACATTTAGAAACACATATAAGTTGTGTATTTTTTTCTCCTTTGTAAACAAGAGGAGGGAATTTTTGGTTGCGTTCCTCCTTTAGAGATTGATTTAACCCAATTACTCATAAGTTCCTTCATAAGGAATCCCATCTTTTGTTTAGAAAAAAGAAAGATAACAAATATAAATTATATATTACTAACTGTCCCGGCAGACCTTGTTCTGCCTGCTGTTGTTTCCAGTAAAATTATAAGAATATAGGGCGCATTCACCAGATCGTGCAGATATGTTATTGAAGAAAAACATATTGGTTTTATAGAAAAAGTACGCAATAAAACAATACAAAATATAGTGTTGAAAGATCTCGGTGATCAGACGATCATTTAAAAAAAAATCATGTAAATTGATGCAGTATAACTCTCTCACGAACTTGCTGAAAAATCTGCCTTAGTGTATATAGATGTTTACTACTAAATTACTATATATGCGAAACTAAATATGATCATACATTACTATTCCTATTAAAAGGATTAATAACGAGAAATGTTCCTAGGTAAAGGGAATTTGCAGATTTTTTTTAAACATTTTAATCGGCCGCCATTTTGTTCCAATATTTTACCAGTTTCTAGCCACGTCATGATTGACTTTTAGGCAAAATTTAAAAGTAATTGAATAAGTAGTTTTTAAACTGATTACTTTTTAATTTTATTAGGCCGCCAGTTTGTTCCCCCATCTTGAATTCGTACGAAAAATTTGTTAGTTCATCTCTATATCACATAATTCCTGCACAAAATTTAAAATTAATCGAATAAGAAGTTTTCCAAACTGGTTTTTTTAAACAATTTATTGGGTCGCCATTTCGTACCATCATCTTGAAGTCGTAATAAAATTTTACCAGTTTATTGATATCACGCTTGTTTTTTGGGCAAAATTTGAGGTAATTTGGATATACAGTTTTTTAGTAATAATTTTTTTAACATTTTATTAAGCCGCTATTTTGTCCCGCCATATTGGATTTTTACCACATTATAAAATATTACCGTTTCGTCCCCATATTTATTTTTTATTTACTTAATTTTTTACCAACTACAAGAGCTTAACTTATAGCTTCAACTATGATACCTTCGCCCTGTTGGGCTCCGGCTCCTAATCTGGTGCTAACCCGGTACCGACACATCATATGTAACAGAATATAGACTATATCCGAAAATCATAAAAACATCTTAACGCACCAAATGTGAATGAGATAGGCAGAAAATTTTTCTTAACGCCCGAATGGGTAACATTTAAGTTATTATTAAAAATTGAGGCATGCTGTGCGTTACGTAGAATGCGATGGCGTAGTTAGTTTTCTTTTTCTAGGGACCTCAAATATTGAATACAGACCAAACTTGTATTTTTTAAAATGGAACACCTTGTATATTTAGAGCAGCTAAAAGCACGCTTTCCAAAAATACATAACACTTAATATTAATTTTAAATAATAAGCCCTCAAATTGGAATTATTAACAAAATAATAATAATAATAAATTGGCTGTTGTTGTAGTACGTGGTGAAAAACAAAAGTTTTAATGACAACTATACTGCCTTCTTTTTGAACTTCTGCCGAAATCTGATTGTTGTGGAATGTCGTTCAATATTTATTCTGAATACAATAAAAAGAAATACAAAATTGTGTTAATATATCATTCGAAAAAACAACCACCATTTTGAACAGTTTCTATAGTCTAAATAAGGTGATTTTTTAAAAACATTTAGTATTACAACCACAGCCAACTTAAAAATTATTATTTTGTTAATAATTCCATATTGCAAACGTATTATTTAAAATAAATATTAAGTGAGATATATTTTAGCTTTTGGTGGCTTTAAAATATACAGGATGTTCCATATAAAAAAAATTAAAGTATGGTCTGTCACTAAATATGTCAGGCCTCTAGAAAAAAAACTAACTACGCCATTGCATTCTACTTAAAAACTATATAATAAGTCATTTTTACTTTTTCATTGTCTTGTATTATCACTAAGATACGAAGGAAAGTGCCAATTTTCAATTTCGCCCTGTATTTCAAAAAAAGTGGCACAATGCCGCGAAAACAGCATCCCTCTATCCTCCAATAATACTCTGCAAAAGTATCGAAAACGAGACACCCTCTACACTTAATTAAACACATATTTTTTACATAACTTTCGCTATAAATAATTAATTAATGTCAGTTGTATCAACTGGCCTTTTGACAGAAACATATTAAGAAACTTTGACCTAGGCAACTACATTTTGTATTCGACAAAAAATTGAAAAATTTAAATAACTTTTGCAAAAAAAAATTAAAATTCTGTCAAAAAATAGAAATTTTAGCAACTTTTGAAAAACGAATTCGAGTGCGGGCTATATAGACGTACTTGGTGACAATGACGTGAAAATGGAGATCTGAAATTTGGAATTAAGGATATCAATATTTATACTAAAAAAGTTTAGATATAAGACTGGTTTCGTTCAATAATTCAGTAACGATTAAAGGGCATTTAGTAAATATCAAATCGTCATAGCAGCGCGCATTTTTAATAGGTCAAATTTGCCGTTGTTGACAAGAAGTTAGTTACTTGTTCCTCGTAATATTAATTTTTTAAATATAATTTAATAGCAAAATTATTTATTAGTTTATCTTTTAGAAACATTTTGTATTACATAAATAGTTGCAATTTATGTTCGTTCTATTTTAGGCAATTTTGGCAAGTGTCATAGTAGTAGCACTGAAGGGTATGTTTTTACAAATAATGGATTTTTGGAAATTCTGGAAGTTGAGCAAAATGGATGCAATTGTTTGGATGGGTACTTTTCTTACTGTGGTTTTCATCGGCATCGATATTGGGCTACTCTGTGGCATAGCTCTATCGTTAGCATCAGTTTTCCTTCTCAGCTTTAGACCGCATACGTACCTTCTTGGACAAGTACCCAACACAGATTTTTATTTAGATATTGCCAGATATAAAGCGGTAAGTCATGATAAACAAGAATTGTGTCTTTAGCAATGTGTAATGCACGCTCCCATAATTGGATAATTATTTTTTTAATTTTTAATTTGATATTTATTTTATTATCCTAAGCTGTTATTTATGATGTTTTTTAGGCAAAAGAAATTGATGGTATTAAAATATTTCACTACTCTGGAGGACTAAATTTTGCAACTAAATCCATCTTTAGATCAGATCTCATTCGGTTAGTGGGAATTAATCCACACAAAGAAGTTGTGTACAGGGCAAAATTAGCTAAATATTTGGGAAAGGTAAGGTTTATTTATTTCTATTCTATAATATATTCTTCTTCTATAATATTACTATTTTTTAATGTAATGATTCATGAATATTTTCAGGTTGATGAGAAAAACGAAAAGTCAAATAGTTTGACCAACAAGTTAGAGAGAGTGCAAAATAAAGTTAATACTGAGTTAAGGTGTCTCATCCTTGATTTTTCTTCGGTTAGCCATATCGATCCATCTGGAGTTTCCATGTTGAAATCCATTGCTGAGAGTTTTACCAAATTGGATATTCCTGTTTACATTGCAAGTTGTAAAGGTAATGCAGTTTATTTCAGACGAAGACTAGAATCTATTACATAAAAAAGTGTTGCTGAAATTATAGAATTAACTCTATCAACTTTAATACAAAAATGATTGTCTAAAGCTTGAAAAAAACATCGGGCTGATACTAAGGTCGGCATAACAAGGTATTTATATTTTCAGACATATCTCAGAAAAAAATTACACTTGAGAAAAATATGGGTACGAAAATAAAGCAACCAGATTGTCTGTATTATGCAAGGTTCGCCGAATTCAGTGGTCTGTTAGAAGTATCTGGCGAATTAATGAATATATTACTTTGAAAATTTGACTCTAGCCATAGATGAACATAGACTTTCTTTTTAAAATAATTTTAATTGTGGGGTGCGTAATGTTATTGCATTTTTGTATTATCCTGAACATTCTAAACATCATCTCCTTTCCTATCCCTTTGAAGACCCATAACTGCCAAATGACTTAACTTGCAACAAAATGTATTTCACTTAGTTCTTCAATAGTTTTTAGTTATTTATTTTCCCCCACTAATGCTGGTTTGCCTGAGAATTTGACATTTCTTAGAAAATATTCCGCAAAAGGTTTTTAGAATACTCAAATACGAAAATATATTAATGTACAGGGCATTTCATTTAGAAAACAAATGTTGTCAACGCTTTAGGATAGAAGCAACAACAATTTAATTAAAACTTCTGTAAAAGCTCCTTTGCACCCCTAAGATTTCGAGATAAAATCATCTCCACAGCTAAGGTTTTTGCAAAACAGTTGGCCGCAAATTCTATTTTATGCTTTTGCCATACGATATGCTCGAAATTACGTTCAGGGCTAAAAAGGTACGACGTATTCTCAAAACTCGCTAATACCAAAAAGTCCTCTGACCTTGATGGTATTCCGGTCATAGTCATAGTCCTAAAAATATTGCGCTTCTGAATTGGCTATTATTCTTACCAGGTTATTTTAAATATCATATGACAAGGGCATTTTTCCTAAAGGCTGAAAATCTGCTCGTGTACAGCCTGTTTCCAAAAATGGATCCAAAACTCTTCTCGCTAACTACAGACGGATATCCCTCTTCCCAATTATTAGTAAGCCAATAGAGAAGTATATCAATAATGATCTTTTAAATTACCTTGATAGATATAAACTTATCCACGACAGGCATAACGGGTTTCGCCACCAAACATCCACAGTAGATCTTCTTACCTTTGTAACCCACAACTGGAATGCATCCATCGAATTCCACGGAAAAGGCCAAATTATTGCTCTCGGCTGACGCAATTCTTAACAAACTTCCTGCCTATGATCTTCATCCAAGACTTTATACTTGGATTGCCAGTTTTCTTTCCAACAAAAATATTTCTGTAGTGGTTGACGGCCATTCATAAAAAGTTCATCATATCAACGCAGGCGTTCAACAGGGTTCAGTATTGGCACCTACCCTATTCCTTCTGCAAATCAATGAACTACTTTCTTCTACCAGTAATCCTACTCACAGCTATGCTGACGATAGTACATCCACTCCAATATACAATTGCCCGAACCTATCTCCGAGACTGAAATTGATGGTAGGCTGAAATTGATGATAGTAATGACTGTCCGTAACCGAGACGCAATCGGGTTTACTATCTCAATATTTTGAAATCGGACCAGGTACATTCTTCTTGAAACATAAAATGTCTAAGTAATCATTAAATTATAACAATTCACTATACAGCATTTCCTCAATACCATTTTTATAGACATTAATGATGTTAAGAATATGAAACGGCTGTGTACACGTAGAGGTATAATGGAAATGTTTTTTATTAAATTACAAACTTAGCAGAGCGCGGCTTTCGCCATCATCAGTGCCACCTGGAAGCAAAGAAACCACTTTCTTTAAATTGTAAGGACTACAAGACGATAATATTTTATAAATTTAGGATTTTAAGAGAAAAGAAAATATTTTTATAAAATGCAAAGGAAAGAATTAGATGAATTATTTGTATAATTAAGTGGTGAAGATAAAAAACATATTGCTAAAAGAGCTGAGGTATCTAGGTAATGAAAATTATGAAATTTACAACATAATTGGAAATTGAAACAATTATATAGCACTTTGGGAAAAAAAGTGTTTTAAATTGTTTTCAAAAGATGTATGATCGACTTACTTAGTCAGGGGAGCACAAGAAATTCCTCCTTTGAATTTATTAAGCAGACAAGCGAGTTGAGAAATCAGTGTTCTTGAGTTTAGACTATGTCAGATTGGAATTACTATCCGACGTTTCGTCTTCGGTTGCACGAGGCATCTTCCAAGATCTTTATTTCATGAGATCTGAACACTGAGTGAGTTCGGAGAGATTCAGGCGGGGTTTTATACCCGATCCGTTCTCGCCGAACCGTGACCCTGTGTTTAGATCGGTTTCCACATGTAATGTTGACCGTAAACCGTATCTCTATTGAAGTTTTTCTACGGGTAAAAATTTTATTAGATTCTCTAATCTTTCGTTTATAAAATTATGAAACCGACGCTAGAACCTTGGATTCTTCTACATTTATAATATGGCCAGTGATATGTTATGTTGATGCTCAAATACAGCAGATTGAAGAGTTTGTTTCTTTTTAATACACCGTTTATGTTTCTAGTTTTGTAGAATTTTGTATTCTCCTTCTATTTAAAAAGGTACAATATCTTATATACATTGAAGATTGTACATATGTTGGACCGTCGAAGTAATGATCCTATTTTTAACTGTAGTATTGTGTATGTAGGGCTTCTTATCATTCTAGTTTTGCGAAGTTCGATTACTGTATTTTTAATTGACAGCGTAATATAGCTTCGGTTAATTTCGCTGTTTCCCATGTTAGAGTATCTTGATCAGAAATTGAAATGGCTCTAAATGAGTTAATGACCGATTTCTTTTGTGCTGGACGGTCGTGGGAATTTGCATTTAAGTATCTGTTTGTATGTGTAGATTTTCTGTACACAGAATGTCCTAGTGTACCATTTTCCTTCCTTTGAACAAATACATCCAGAAAGGAAATTGTTCCATTAGATTTAATTTCCATTGTGAATTTAATATTATGGTGTTGTTGATTAAGGTGGTCCAGAAATATGAGGAGTTTCCTGTGCATGAGGCCAATCAACAAAATTATCAACTACATATATGAACCAGAGTTTTGGTTTTAGTGGAGTGAATGTTAAAGCAAACGAAACTGAATGAATCTTTAAAAGGGAATACCTACTGCACTGAAGACTTTCAGTTAAAATATATAGTAATCCATGTTCTCGAAAGGAAAAGAATAAGAAGCCACCGTTAGTAATGTTGTTCTTCCCTACACACATAGCAAGCAGATAAAATAAGACGGTTACTTCGGTGTACATACATACAATCTTTAGTACACATAGAAAATTAGGCAATGCTTGCGATCCCAGAAAGATGTTGTACCTTTTCAAACAAATCCAGTATATAAGAAGTGTATGATTAATTATTAGTTATTTCGGTTGATATTTGTTAAAAAAATCACTTTTCTACGCTTCAAAATAGTATTTTTTAAAACCAGATTTTCGAAAAAATGTCCACAATCTTTTTTGAAGGGAACATCCCCGACCTTCAATTTTTGCATTTAACTTTGACCCTCTGCAATATATTTCGAGATATTCTTTAAAAAATAATTTTTGCAAATTTGATAAAATATTTAGTCCATTAACCTTCTTTTTTTTTTGAAGAGCGACCTCAAATTCCTCTTGAATTACTAGACTGTAAGGCGAATACGGAATATTAGTACCAACGCTTAATTTGTGTATATGTCTATCTTACATTTTCAAGGTCATATTTAATCTGAAACCATGAAACAAGGACTAAGATATTGTTATCATTTACTGATGTAATATTCTAAGGTAAAATTGTGGCCAACAAAGTCTAGATAGCGTATGAATAGGGGGATTACACTACCTTTAAAGATTTAACATCTAAAATTTTGGCGTCTTTGTTCTAAATGTACTACTATTGCATCTAGCCCGTTTTCAAGATATTTTGAAAAAAAAATAACTAATTATTAATACATTAATTCGCACTTTGTTAGTAATGTATATATTATGAAATATTTCTAAACAATAACTTTTATGGCAATCGATCAAAAGAACAAATTGAAGTTAAATCGTGGAATTGTGTGCCTGTGAATCAACACTGCTGTTAATAGCTAATGTGCGAAAATTGTCATTTATTTTTTTCTTAAAAGATATATATTTTGTAATGCTAGGCCAATAATGAAAATTCTATCTTACCTTGTCACATCCTCTCCTCTCCAAATTGCCAATTGGTACCACCTACATTTTTTATATAATTTTAAACTTTTTGCCAACCAAAAACTAAAAAAAATCTTATAATCTTATTTAAAAAAATCTAGTTAAAATTTTATTCAAATAAACTGCTGAATTTTAAAAAGTTTTCTCATGTTTTTCATTAATTCCCTACTACATTCGTCTACAGGCACACTGTTTCGGAATGTAATACAGTAAAATAAAATTGTCATAATACACGAGAAAATAAAATAACCCTTCTTCTTAAAAAAAAATCCAACAAAAAAAGCTACACAAAAAAACGTCTTATAGTATTGCCTTTATCTTTAAAATCCATCCATGTTTTCATAAAAAGAAAACTTTTTCAAAATAACGTGGGATAACGTATTGATTTACATTTAACTACTAATGACAGGCTTAACTTACAAACAGGTCCAGAAGTATAAAGCAAAGTCAATGAAGAAATACAGACATATAAAATAGTACTGTATCATTCGTCTAAGACCTATTTAAATCATCTCACATCATCTTCTCAATTCTTAATGAGGAAATAATTGTTTATTAAAATGAATAATATTTGTTATTTCATTTTCAGTCCTGAGTAATAGATTTAGAAACATGTACATTAATTTAATAAAAATAGCTTATAATGACATGGCATCCACATAATAGTGGTACTGGAGACCACTCACTCCCCTTGTTTTGCTACTACCGAGATACTAAATCAATCTTACAAACTGACATATTATTCCACGCGAAAAAAATGTTGATGTGAAGGGATGAAAGATTTAAATATATTTTTAGTTATCACTTGTTGTACCCTGCAAAGATGCTTTAAATATCAAAATACCTAAGCTAGTTCCAAATCCCGAAAAAATGAGCTCTAACTTTTGGAAAGTTTAGCAGAATCATTTGTACCGCTCCAAAATGAAAGTCGTCCTATGGCAAACTTAACTTATTCCAGAGTTCATTTCTTGCACTCCTCATATTCAATTCGACGTTATATTCAAAATAAAAATACCCCAAATATAGTTCTGCTTGTTTATATTACTTTATTAGTGGTATCAGAGATATTATTAACTAGTTGGCTCGAAACAAAAATAAAGTTATTTTTTCATTTACATTATTTTTAAACATTTAAATGGGTTAATTAACTTGTCATTTCTCACAAAGAAAACCTTTTTTTGTTTCAGAACCTATTTATGAAATGTTGACAAAAGTATATCCAGAACATATAGCAAAAACTGAATTAAGATCCTTTCCCACAGTCCACGACGCTGTTCATTACTCAACAGAACTATTTGGGTGTAGTAGTAATTCAACAATTTCTACAATTCAACTGTAGATTTTTCAAAAAAAAAGGTCTCGACTGAAAGATTTGTATGTATATATTTTGTACGTGTATGTAAATTGTTTGTAAATATTGTATATACAGAAATAAATTATTTTTTTAATAATAAATCTATATTTGTTTTTATTTAAAATGATAAAGTAGAGTTCTAGACAAAAATATCTACAGAGAAAGTATGTCTTAAAACTGACATAACAGATGGCACTTCAAAACTTCTTGTCACTTGTTTTATTTTTTCGGTCATGTAACACAACCTTGTGGAACTTCACTGTTTTGAGAGATGTTTCTTGTATTCCATTTGAACAAACTGCTTTCTGTTTCTACAAAATTTTCGAATCAACAATAGGTTTTGCCCTGAATTGCAATATCTACAGGTTTTCTAATAAAATAGTGTGATCAAAAGTATCGAATGCTTTACACAAATCTAGAAATAGTATGGTACATTTTTTATTTAAATCAATATTTAATTGAATATTTATGATTATATCTATTGCAGCTACCTCTGTATCTCTGGAAAAAGAATAGTATTTCCATCTAAGAAAGTTGTTAATTTAGAAATCATCACTCAAATTTTAGAAAAAAATGGCAAAACTGATATGGGCCGATAAATTGTTTGAGTCATTAATTCTAGCACTTTTACATACTATTTTTTAAAATATAGTCGACTAAATGTGTGAATGACCGAAATCTGCAAACATCCAGTATGGCGAAACAAAACGGCGTTCTAGTAAAATGTGAAAAAAATTATTATTAAAAAACTACTTATCCAATGTATCTCAAATTTTACACAAACGTCAAATATTATGTTGGAATCAACTGGTAACATTTGCATAATACATAAAACATGCTAAATAGTTTGATTTTAAATTGTTTGCCATAATTAATCATCAATCAATTAGTTAAATTGTGGTATTTACGATGGGCGAACAAAATGACGGCCAAATATAATAGTTGTAATCGTGAAAAATCACCCTCTCAGGTTTTACATATCTTCACGTTTTAGCGTCCCCAGAAGCCAAAAAATATGTTTTATGTCTGTCTACCTGTCTCCCTGTCAATTTCCGGCATAGCGTAAGAACTACTTACCCGACTGACTTAATTTTGATCCAAAATTAAGGGTCGCATGTGGATGACCTAATAATATTTTGGTAAAAATCCAATATGGCGAAACAAAATGGCGGCATAGCTTAAAACAGCGTTGGAATGTTATTGCTAACATGATTATGGTTAAAAAACTACTTACCCGATTGACTTCAAATTTTAATCAAAAATTAAGGGACATATGGGGATGACCTGGTAATATTTTGGTAAAAATCCAATAAAGCAAAACAAAATTATTATATTTCCCAGATATTAAATTCCTAACTGGTTTTCCTTAACGATCTTCTTGTTATGTTAGAGTAGTGAATTATTTGGGTTAGGAAATATCTGCGGACCAAAGGAGTAGGTAAAGACTGATAATATGGCTTTCTAGCAGGATATAAAATCTATGTGTCCTGAGGATGCAACAATAAACTTGCGAAACGTCGACAATTTAAAAAAAGGTTTTTGTTTTTTTTTTTACTGGATTTATTTGGAGTTAACAAATAATACACCATTCTAACATAACAACAAGAAAATCGCTAACGAAAACCATTTAGAAGGTTAATATCTGGGAAATATCTGCGGACCAACGGAGTAGGTAAAGACTGATAATGTGGGTCTAAATTCAAGATGGCGAAAAAAATTGGCGGCCAAATAAAATTTTAAAAAAATCAACGTAAGAAATATTTTTCAATTGACTTAAAATTTTGCAGAAAAATTAAATGTGAAAATGGGATAAACCGGTACGAATTCAAGATGACAAAATGGCAGTATGCGTCAATGTAAAAACTATTTATTGAATTTCTTTTAAATTATGCCCGAAAATCAAATGTGAAAGAAACGTCGAAAGAAACTGGTAAAATATTGGTAGAAATCCAATATGATGAAACATAATGGCGCCCAATAAAAATGTTTGAAAAGACATTATAGGTAACATATTATATATACTGTGACTATGTACTGAACTAAATTGAGTCACACTTCACTATTCCTAACAAATGAAAAAAAAAATCATAACGAGGGAAGTTCCTGGTAAAGGAAATCTACCGTTTTTTTTTTAAGGGGTGTAAAATGTTACATTTCAATAGATAAACTATTATTATTATTATTATTTTAAAAAACGGCAAAACACGATTAATTTATTATATCTATAGCATATAAACCTCAACTTGAGCAAACCACTGACGTACTAGTGGCAGTTGTTAATCAGAGCTGCAGAGCTGCAGCACTGGTCACAAATTTCAAAAAATAATCATTTTAATTCAGCTTTAGCTCTTATCTGTATAGTTTAGTTAACTACAGCAAAGCACTTATCCAATATCACATAATATATTACCTATTCTGTAATACTCCATAATTTATTATCCGTGGTCCCTGGTAAATTCGTCTTTCGAACGATACTAAGTGAAGCAGCTGTTGTCGCACTGCGAAGTGACGTTTTCGTCGCCTCCTATCCAATAGCGGCTCTTAGCAAGTGTGATGGGTTGTGCGATCAATAATCTATATATTTAAAACACTAAGCCAAATTTTTCAGCAGGTTCCTAAGAGAGTTTTACTGCACCAATTTACATGATTTTTTTTAAAATGATTGTCTGGTTACCGAGACCTTTCAACACTATTTTGCGTATTGTTTTATTGCGCATTTTTTTTAATAAAATCAGTACGGTTTTCTTTAATAACATTTTTGGACGATGTGGTGAATGCGCTCCATATTCTTATAATTCCACTGGAAACTCATGGCGCCAAATAACGGAAAAGGTAGAACAAGGTCTGCCGGGCCAGCTAGTAAGCTTTATATCAAATGCCGAGCTGCAAAGAAGTTATGGCAGTGTTTCGTCTGAATAGGCGTTCCGTGTATTTGCTTGCTACTCGATTCTGAACATATGTCGCATAAAAGAAGAAAATTGAACAGCGTCAACATTTGAACTTTGCGACGTTATAATTAATATTGCAGAGGACCATTTTCAATATACTGATCCGTTCAATTCAGGACAGAAACAATTAAATTGTTCAAAGTACATGTTACTATGCCGTTGATGACTATAGAAGCAGAGAAAAAAATTTCTATCTTGAAACGGATAAAGACATTTCTAAGAAGTACCATGTGTCAAGACAGACTTAATGGCTTAGCATGTTTGTCAGTTGAACAGAAATTAATTCGTCCTATTCCTGATTTAAATGAAAGAGTAATTAACAAGTTTGCCAGAAAGAGAAATAGAAGCACTGATTTGATTTTTAAATTAATTATTTTATTATGTGGAGCGAGTTATTTAAATTAATTAAATTATGTATTACATTTTATTTTCAACATAAATTGCAGCCTGCAGCACTGTCACTTTGTAAGGTCACAAGCCCCCACTGACGTACATGCATATATGGAGAATTTTTTTATAATGCATTTTTGTCCGTATTACCAACCACTGGCGCACAAACGAGCCAGGTTGTGCATTTTTCACCATTTTTCGATCATAACTTTCTTCATACTGGCATTTTTGATAATTTGATGTTTAACACTGATTCTCTAATTCATTTTACAACAACCGAAATCTCAGTTTAAGTCGATGAGTAAATTTTGTCGATTCCAGTCTAAATGCAATGTAGTAAGAGATCGGACAAATAGATCGGACAAACTTGAGGTAAAGAAAACAAGTAATGATACTCATATGATATCTATATTAATACAATCAAAAGAAAAAAACTTGAATAATTACTTATTACTTTTTCCACTACCTGGAAGAATATCATTAATACATTTTTTTATTAATTCTACAATACTACAACTTAAAGTCAGAGGAATATTTTAAGACCTAACCTTTGATTTTAATTGGTTTCACATTTGCTCTATAGGATTAAAAGCACAATTATAGGATGGAAGCCGTAGGACTGTAGGACCTATTTTCCCTGCGAATGCGTCACAAATTGTTGAGTTTATTGTCCAAATAAAAATACAGAAAGCTTAAGTTGAGTTTGTTGAATTAAAGACGTAAATTAAAAATGAAAGCGAAAATTATAAAACAGAGTATCTGGTCTGTGTAAACCTAACGAGTGAACTAACTTAAAATTAAAAATACCACAACAAAATTCTACCTAAATGGCAAAGCACTCGATTTATTTTAAAACATAAAAAGAGGCCTAAATATGTTCTGTTCCAAGCAGAGTAACTATGCGGCTGGTGCAAACTTAGACCGAATAATAAGCACCTGGTTTTCTTCTGGGGCGTAGGTTAATTTTAACAAACTACCAATATACTGAATATTACGGAAAATATAGACTACATCTTAATTTATATTTATTTACATGCAATATTCAACACTTCCACTTATTCAGGATATTGCTAAGCATTTAGACAGACAATTTTCAAGCAAGTTTTTACACAAAGGTTTTGTTGAAAAATCCGCAAGTTGTCTTTTAGTTTCTATGTATTATATTTTAACATTACCGCTTTCACACACTTCGCGCACAAAATGAAAACGAATGTCTTTGTGCTTGGTTCTCCTGTGGTACTCAGGGTTGTGAGAAAGTTTGATAGCGGACTGATAATCGACATTAATTGTTATGTTCTTTTGATCAATGCCAATTTCAGCTAACAACGATTTTAGCCACAACGCTTCTTTTGTGCCAAGTGCCAATGCCATATATTCGGCTTCGGTAGTAGATAAAGCAAGTACACTTTGACGTTGACTTGATCATGTGACTGGTCCATTCACAAGCATGAAAATATACCCACTAGTAGATTTTCTTGTATCATGGCAGCCTGCATAATCAGCATGTGTATATCCCTCAACACAGGAGTTATGAGTTCTTCTGTATACAATGAAATAATTCTCAGTTTTCTTTAAATACCTGAGAATTCGCTTTACAGCCTGCCAATGTTCAGTGCCCCAATTATTTAAAAAAACAACTCACCGGACTTACAGCATACGAAATATTGGGTCAGCTTACCGTAGCCAGAAAAATGAGTAATCCAACAGTTTCACGATGTGGTTCATTTCTGGACGAGCTGTCGGCTGTAACCGAAATCTGCAAATGAACTCCTGGTTCTGCAGGAACACTAACAGGTTTCGCTTCATTCATATTGAATTTATGGAGAATTCTTTTCACATATTCTTTTTGGTGAACACTAATCAAATTTGTTTCGTGTTCGCGCTCAATTTCAAGTCCGACAAACACTTTGATATCGAAACTTTCTTTTAAGTTTTTTAACATGTCCGAAATCAAATCTGTGGATGACGACATCACTAGCCCGTCGTTCACGTATAATGTCAAATAAATTTGTTTATCAAGAACGTTCCCGACGAACACACACGGATCACTTTTCAGTTTTTTGAAGTTATTATTACTAAGGAAAGTCACAAAAGTCTTATTCCAGCAGGGTACTCCTTCGTTTAAGTTCGTGTAAGCTTTTACACAATTTTCCGACACTGTTAGGCCTATTTGGGTCTTCAAAACCTCGAGGCTGTTTTATATAAATTTCTTCCTCTAGTTCACCATGAAGAAACGCTATTTTTACGACAAACTGGGCAACTTGAAAGTATTTTTCTTCTGCCATGGCAAGTAACACGCGAATAGAGTCATATCGAACCACTGGTGCAAAGATATCGTGATAGTAAATTCCTTGTTTCTGCGTAAAACGTGCGACTAAACAAGTTTTATACCGCGATGGATTGCCCTTTTCGTCCGTTTTTACGCGAAAAAACCCACATAGTGTCTATCACTATTTTCTGGTTTGGGCACCGATTCCCACGTACCATTCTTGCGATGAGCATCAATTTCTTCTTGCATGCCCAATTTCCATTGCTCTGAAGATTCCTGCTTAATTGCCTCAGCACATGTTTCTGGCTCTATCACCAAGCAATAAACAGCAGGATCAAAGAAATCTGGACGTCTTAAAGCTTCCCGATTACGTAGGCGGGGCTGTTTGACGATTTCTTCAGGAACTTCTTCGATGATTTCTTTAGGAACTTCTTCCGCCTGGAAGTGATTTTCAAGCTCTTGCTCGGGCTCATTTTTATAGTTTCCAAAAGTCAGAGCAATCGTTATAGTGTTACTTTGACTGTGTTCGTTCATGTTCCTTTCATCAAAATTCACATTTCGACTACATGAATTTTGCAGGCGCACTTATCCAATAACCTATAATTTTCAGAGTGACCTTCATATCCTACAAACATTAATTTTTGGCTGTTTGGGTTCCACTTTTTTTCTAAGTTAGGCTGGCAAAGACATATATGCCGAGCATCCAAAAATCTTAATATGTTTGAGAGTAGGTTTTGTTCCAAACCACTTTTCGAAAGCACTTATACCATTTTCTGTAGATATAAACGATTCAATACATAGACTGCTGTACTGAGAGCTTCTGTCCATAGTTCTGTAGGGACATTAAATATCATGGATCGGGCTCATTCAACTAGTGTTCTCATTTCATGTTCGGAGCGACCATTTTGCCGAGGGGAATATGGGGCAGATTTTTCGTGGATTATTCCTTTTATTTCTAAAAATGTTCTGAACAGACTACTAGTATTTTCTGTTCCATTGTCTCTTCTATGAATTTCTATTTTATTCTCTGTTTGTGTTCACACCAGTGTTTCAAAGATTTCAAATTTGTCAAGAACTTCAGATTTATGCCTCATGAAGTACACTAGCCTATCCTGTGCAATCATCCTTAAAGTGAACATTGGTCCACATACGTCGGAGTGAATCATTTCACCTGGTTCTTCACCTCTCGGCCTGGCTATAGGATAGAATGGTTTTCGAGCTTGTTTTCCGAACCCACACGCTTCACAGAAAAACTTTAATTTGTACAGGATAGATCACTATGTTTAATTGCGTTTTTCAAAATCTCGATGTTAACTTGTCCAAGGCGCTCATGCCATAACTGTAGTGAATTTTTAGTAGCAAAGTTACACTCAGTAACAGGTTTTAACCGAAAACGCATTTTCCATAAATTATTTGTACGCTTTCCAATACAAGAAATATTAACTTCTATCTATCGCGAAATTCACATTGGTCCTGATAAACATAATGAGAAAAATGTTTATCTGTCATTGTTCTCACTAAAAATAAACTTCTATTCAGCTCCATGAAGCCATGCTTGAATTTATATAGTACCAATTCCGATTGCCTTAATAATTCTGTTCCGCTACTTTTACAGCCATAGATTTTTCCACTGGGCTAATTTTTGTAAGCCAGTCTTTTTGATGCCTCATGTGCATAATGGCACTTGACTCACAAATCCAATCGAAATGATCTTCACTAGAGCTTATTGAGTAAAACGCTGAAATATCATAAATAAATGGAGTTTCTGTTGACGAATTCTTTTCATCTCTTTTTGATTTACAAAGTACTTTCTGCATTCACGTGACCAGTGCCCCTTTTTTGGCAACAATTCCACTTGGTCCTTTTCTTCAGTTCTGCAATATTTTTAGTATTACCTTCAAAACTACTTTATTTACTTTTATAACTATCAAACTTCATTTGAAGAGTTTCGACTTTTAATCCCAAACTAAAAGTCTCTTCTTCGCTTACACTCTTCTTTTAACTATCGATTAACTAAATTGCAAAGTTTGCAGGGCAGGCGACATAAAATCTCAAGCTGTTCTGAAAGAGTTGTATTTTGACGGCAAGCTACTAATGACTTGAGCAAATTGCACTCTGACTAATTTCTCCTCAATATCTATTAAATTTTTAACAAGAGTTTCAATATTTGCAATATGAGTACCAATTTTCCAATTACTAAACCTTCAATATTCGTAAAACTGTCGCCACAGTAGCTCTTTAGAGATATCCCTCTTTTGCTCATGTATAAAAATTAGTTTTGACTACATTTGAGCAGCATTTTGACAATAAACTAAATATTGTAATTGTTCAGGTATAATCGAGGAAAAAAAATCACTTGCACTTTAGAGTTTTTCGAATCCCAAGACATCCATTCAGTGGATTTTTGAAACTCTACTTTCGTCAGGATGAACACGTTAAATTTCCACAGCTGGAAATTTGCCCCGTCGAACTTGATGATGAGAGTCTGAGCTGACTCCCCTCGTGTAGTTGCCATTCCACAAAAAAAAAACTACACTCACGTAGGGGATCTGGGCACATAAGCTGTTGAGTTTATTGTCCAAATAAAAATACAGAAAGCTTAAATTCAAATTCAAATTCATAATATGCTTTATTGCCAAAGAGTATAAAGTCTTGTAGACAAAGCCAATATGGAAAAAATAAAAAAAAATCCCCTCTGTACAACAGACAGTCACTTTGTATAAAATAAAAATAAAAACAGAAATGTCAGTCACATATTAAAATGAGTTTAGCTATTTAAAATGTACACAGAAAAATATACAGTAAATTACACAGCAACACAAAAGCCAAAGTTATACAAACATTTTAAAAATTATATACACATTATAATAAATTAAAAATAAGTTCAAAAAAAGTTTATTTAAAAAATACAAAAATCAATTCAAATCAAAAGAGTCACTATAAAATTCTCCTAACTCATAATATGCCCTTTCCAAAAGTAATTTTTTTACCGATCTTTTAAAACATTTCAGGTTTAAAGTTTTAATCTGTTGCGGCAGATGGTTATACATCTTTCTACTCTCATAAATTATAGAATTTTTTATTAATGCTGATGATGGGATGGGAAGGCGCAAATCACGAGAGTACCTTGTGTCATAAGTATGGTTTGGCAAAGGCATCAGATCCCTGTGCTTATAAATCATGCAAACCGTTTCCAAAATAAATAAAGATGTTAAGGTGAGTATTTTTTGAGATTTGAAAAACGGTCTGCATGATTCTCTACAGTTAGCCCCACAGATGCTCCTTACCACGCGTTTTTGTAGAACAAACAGCGGCTGCAGCAAGTAATTACGAGTATGGCCCCAAACATTATTCCATATCGCAGATGAGATTCGACAAGAGAGTGATACACCATTTTTGCTGGTCCAGTCCCAGTCAATCTCTCTTGCTACCCTACGAACAGCATAACACCCTGAAGAGACTCGTTTAGCCACACTCAGCACATGATCATCAAATTTTAATAATTTGTCAATTGAGACTCCCAAGAACTTTGTTGCTATGGTGCTCTCAAGAAGAGCACTCTTACGTATAAATCTCCCAGGTTAGATCGAAACTCTACCATGTTGGTTTTGCTAACATTGAGAGACAAGAGACTCGCATCGCACCACTGCCCAACCATCGGAAGGTCCACTGACATTTTCTCCATTAACACACCAAGATCAGAATCACGCCACAGGATGGTCGTGTCGTCCGCAAAGAGCGTAAACTTTCCCCCAACACCAACTGATGCCAAGTCATTGACGTATAAGAGGAAAAGAACTGGGCCCAGAACTGAACCCTGTGGGACTCCATACACAGCAAGCTTGCTCAACAGTATACCGTGATTTACACAGTCAAACGCCCTTGACAGGTCACAAAACACTGCTGCAACTGACTCTCCAGTATTTAGACCAAAGTACACGTCCTTCAAAAATTGAAATACTACATCCATAGTACTTCTGCCTGATTGAAATCCAAACTGACAGGGATGTATGATGTTATTAAGCTTAAGATATGATAATAAGCGCACTTTAACTAATTTCTTGATTACTTTTGAGATAGTGGACAGTAACGAAATAGGCCTAAAGTTTCGTGGATCGCTCAGATCTCCACATTTATGCAGTGGTATAACCTTAGCACACTTCAAGCTCCCAGGAAACTTACCAATAAGCTAGGAGTGATTGACAGCCTCAGAAAAGACCACCAATGCCTCTTCAGGCAATGAAAAAAGAATTTTAGCCGAAATTCCATCCTCACCCTGGAGTTTTTATTTTTTAATGACTTAATTATTTGTTTAAGCTCTCCCAGATCAGTGGGCAGAAAGAAAAATGATTCTGGAATAGAAATATCCTTCAAATAACCCATAGGATCAAACACAGCATTTATTTTTGAGATAAGCTCATCAGCAATGGAACAGTAATACTGGTTTAGAACGTTTGGAGGCACATCAGGAATACCCAACACAGGTTGATTTGAAGATCCTCTAATATCAGTGACAATACGCCAGTTTTCCCTTTGAGTGTTGCTGCTATTTTTCTTTCAATCTGAATACTACTTATTATACCTTCATGATCCGATAAACCTGAATTTACCACTGACCAATCAATACCACAAGAATCCCAAGATGAGCAAAAATAATCAATTGTTGAAGAAGAAATTTCAGCGATATGAGTGGGAGAATTCACATACATTACTAAGCTATAGAATTGCAGAAGGTTACACAAGTTAATAGTATTTAGCGAGTATTTTTCATTATAATCAATATTAAAATCCCCCAGCAAAATGACATTAGCCCGATCTGGTAGCAGAGACAGGACTCTTTCAAGCTTACTAATAAACCGCCCACATTAGAAGAGGCAGAACGATAAACGCATGTGATATAGATTCTATGTTTTTGCGCAAAAATTATGGATATCTCAAAAACCTGATCTTCGCTTACATCATCATATTTATCAATATTTTGGAATTCAAATTCCTCTAAGAAGGAGCGTCTAGCTAATATCATTGTACCTCCGTGTAGCATTGAAGTCCGGCAGTATTTTGATAGCAAAATGTATTCATCCGAAATAACGAAAAATTCTTCTGGCTTTAACCAGAGTTCACAAAAACAAACAATATAGGGATTAATTAATTGAATCCAAAAATAAAAGAAGTTCATTATGCTTATTTCTTACAGACTGAATATTTAGGTAGAAAATAACAAATAATGTTTTATCTATTTTACAGAGATTATTGGAGGTGGATGTTGAAAATTTTTGGATAATTCTTTACTATTAACCACATTGTTACTGCCTTGTCTTTGCCCAAATCAGACGATATCAATTACTCGAACAATCTAGAAATAATAATTCTTTTTGATACCTCAGAGTTATTTATATTGGTATCTAGAAAACAAATATTGTCCTGCTGTAACAATGCCCTTTTAATTAAAGTTTAGTTTATTGAATTAAACACGTAAATTAAAAATGAAAGTGAAAATTATAAAACAGAGGTTCTGGTCTGTGTAATCGTAACTAGTGAACTAACTTAAAATTAAAAATACCACAACAAAATTCTAACTAAACGGCAAAGCACTTGACTTATTCTAAAACATAAAAAGAGGCCTACATATGTTCTGTTGCAAGAAGAGTAACCATGCGACTGGTGTGCAAACTTAGACCGAATAATAAACATCTGGTTTTCTTCTTGGTGTATAGGTCAATTTTAATAAACTACCAATATACTGAATATTACAGAAAATATAGACTACATCTTAATTTATATTTATTTACATGCAATATTCGGCAAATACATACTGTTTTTATACAGAATGCCTCTAAAACTTCTAAAAGATCACTTTTTTATAACATTCGTCAAGATATACGAGTATATCATTCACCGCCATGCAGTTGTGAATCTCCAATTTCGTATTATTAGAACCTGAATACTTATATAATTGACGACTGTGACTGTGATAGCTCGCATTGTCCATTACCGTCACGCATTTCTGAGAAATGCTTGGTAACAGACATTTCTTGAACCATTCTTCAAAAAGTTCTGCCTTTGTCTTCAACTTCATGGTAGTCCACAGTCTTTAATATTCCTTGCAGAAAGCCACAAGGCATTTGGGATTCAACCGTTTTCTGAGCAGCATATAAAATGGTTATTCCTTTCCCTTTACTTGACGCAGCTTTTGCCGAAAGAATCGGACCTTTCTTTAGATGGTGTTTCATGCGTGTCAAACCATGTCTCATCGAAATAAACTATTGGACGATTTTTCAGAACGGTATTCTTTTATCGACGTTGTATACTCAACACCAGGGACGCAAGTATGGGGGTTGGGGGGAGTCCTCCAAAGTTGTTTGGGTTGGAAAATTAGCTTCCGTGAGTTGAGAAAAATAAACCTAAGTTGACAAAAACAAAATATGAGTAAGTTTTAGTCGAGTTGGGATATGACCTTTTTTTTGGTTGCTAACAATACAAAAGTGAGGAACTTTTTTTTTAGTTCAGTTCGGTTTTTCTTACTTACCCCCCCCCCCTTGGGTTCTTTATAAAGTTGGTATAATTATATTTAATTCTCCAAATTCTCCAATTATTTGTTGGTCCATAGATCTTTCTAAGGATTTTTCCATATCCAGCAAATCTGATAAAGTAGCAACTTGGTGTTTTTGTGGACATATCGTGAACTCATAACAGGCAGGAGAGAGAAAAAGGTACGGTTTCCTGCTACAATTATCTTTTGTATTTATACCATTTCATCATTTGTTGATGTAATGACAGATCCTAAGTATTTAAACTTCTCCACCACTAGTATATTTTTGGCCCTCGCCTCTGTGCCATTAGCTTTGTCTTCCCCTCATTGATGCGTAGTCTTACTTCCCTAGCCATTACCTCCAATGTTTGAGACGTTTCTTTAACGGCCGTGACAGACTTTCCGATTATGTCAATATCATCCCAATACCCGAATATTTGTTGGGATTTGGTATATATGGAAGCCCTGGTGTCTACTCGCGTTCCGAATAAGTACTTGCTTTTTGTCAATTGTGCGATATCTGAGGCCTATTTTATACAAAACTTTTCAAAGGCTAGTGATGCTACAGCATATTTGGGTTTCATCATTAGTGAATCGTTGGTTCAGAGTTTCTAATATAGGTATATAAGTTGCACTTCGTAGACGGTGTAGACTTTTTTTGTCAAGTTCTTGTCGACTTCATCGAAACATTTGGTAAAACCGGCATCTTACGCTTCTTTCTTGATGGAATGGGACTTGACACTGTATTGAGCGATATCTTAATCAAATCACATGTTTCACTCGCAGCAGTACTAGCGGTAAGTCCTCTGTTAAATAAAGAACTATAAACAGTTTTTACAATTCCCGTAGAATCGATAGATAAATGTTTTTTCTCCACAGGAACACTAGAAGAAGGACCTTCAATATTTTTCCAAGGAACCCATACTGATATATCGCAATAAAACACTTCGCGTGAGAAATAAAGGCTGACATTCAATTTTTCAAAAATGTATTATAATATCTGCTATAGGTACACATTGAAAACAATTAAAATTATCTTTTATATCACAACAGAAGAAATTTGAGATCTCTTAATTCCAGGAAATTATTACAATCCGGCACGCTCAACTATTTTTGTTTGTTTATTACCAAGATCCTATCCACACAATGAGATCGACCCAGGTAATTTTATAGAAGTCATTAACACAAAATCATTTTTCCTGAAATTTACCATTTTAATCTGAAATACTCTTAGTATTACCAAATGTCAAAAATAATAATCACTCTATCTTTAGAACTTGTTTTTAAAATTCTTACACACTCTTTTATACTTTTACGAAGTATAAAGTGCCATATATATCAAATTGTCAAAAATGCTAATTTATGCTAAAATTATGATCTAAATAATGATAAAACAATTCTTGCTCTTTTGAGATTGATCGGTATGACTGAAAATAATATATAATAAAAAAATTATTAATGACCATGTTTTTACTACATCGGGTCTTATTTCAAACTAATAATCCGATCTGAATATACAGGGAAAAAACCAAATCAGAAAAAGGTTTAACACCCTGTATCTTGAACATGAAGCCGTTTTAGACTAGACAATTTTGTCTTGTTTTATGACAAGGAATCTCCCATGGCCAATGTTCGTTGACACAGCTTGTATATAAACTACTTTTTACAATTTTGATACGATTTAATTTGCAAAAGAAAATGTGGTATTAGGAAAACTGTTGCAGATAATCTAATATCAATTTTCATATTAGTTTTTTTTAAGTTAAAAGAAGTTAAACGCCTTATTTTATGCAAAATTATAAAACAATTATGGTGGAAATCAATGAGATATTATGTAGATGAGTTTTTGGGGAAAAAATATTAAAGATAGATAAACCATAACAAAGTACTACTATTTCCTTTGTCAGTTATTTTGGCATTTAAATTAAGTTACCATCTAAGGCAATAGTAATGACATATATTGACAAACAAATCAATTTAGTCTTTGTCTATCTGAGATGATACATTTCCGAGATATGCACAGTAAAAATAGAAACATTCTACAAACAATTTCAATGGCTAATAATTACTTAAAGACAAACACTTGGAATTAATTACCCCTTATGCAGTGGCGTAACATCGGATACTCTAGTTACCTATAGATTGCTCCCTTTACTTTATTACTAAATTAATTTTACAGAAGATGGCGAACAGGTGAGCTTACATGCTTACATGTAAGCTTTACATTTGTTATAACTTACATTTAATTCAACCAAGCTTACCAACCCTAAAAAACTTTATATAAACTTTGTTAGACGCGTTGTAGACATACAACCAATGGCTATAAAAGATAATAAAAGGACTTATTCGCGAATATAATTCAATTACATAAAAATTTCTTTCACCTGAAATAACTAAACTTTTTTACTGGTATCAGTAACACAGTTACCCAATCTTACTATAAGTTAGCTTATAACTAACTTTTTTCTAGAACGCGTACGTGTAACAGTTTTACGTCGGGTAGTAACTTTTCCTAGAGGATAAATGTTGCTTCTTAACAAATATTTTTGGTAACCTTCAAAAATCTTGGGGTTGTAATCATTAATTCATAGCTTGCATAGCTCGATTCTGGAATAACAGAAGCTGTTAACCTGTGCCAACAATGCTCTCGTTTAGTGTTTGGTTGTGTGTCTTCTGGGATAACGCATCAACAACTCAAATGGGGTCTTGTTAACTACATGCAGCACCCTATCACTGTTCCTTTCTAGAAATTGATCAAAATAATCATATCATTCCCTTTCTCCTCTCAGATAAATAACCAACTGACCCAATTCGGCGAGTTCTTATTCCTCCTATGTCTCCTAATGTGACAACGGCGTGTGGTTGTGTATTTCGCATCGCACTAGCATACTTTAGAATATTCTGACCTAATACGATCACAGCAAGCTTGCCTCACCCTCTCACAACATCTCTTCTTCCTCATCCTCTCACAACTTCTCTTCTTAACAACTTGGCTATATTTAGGTCACAGACTCTCGTCTGGTTCTTTCCCTCCAGCCATCCACTGAAGACGTCCCTGGCGACTACTACAGCATTGTATTGTTGTCTCCTGATCCTGTTTAGTCAACTCTTAACCTGCTTCGGCTACTTCAAAAAACCCTAACGGCCCTGTACATTACACTTGTTTATGGTAATGGAACACCAACACTGCTTCACCCACTGTGCCCTGCATTGGCCAGTACATCAGCGCTCTGCTTGTTCGGGCAACCGTTTCTCTCGTGATAGATATATTGAAAATATCTTTCCTAACTCATTGTGGAACCCATATCCTTAGCTTTCTTGTTTGTTTGTACACAAATTACACTTTGTTATATAATTTCAATATACTTTCTCTTCCCCGTCCTAGCTTTAGTCTTGAGGTTTTTCGTCACTGGATCAAAGCCCTGCCCATGTATAACTGTACCTGCGCGGTTACTGCAGACGTTCTACGTCTGTTTTGTCACTTCCTTGTGGGCAGTCGATCATCGCCAAACCGGTGTATCCAATAATTGCCTTCTGTTTTTTGAGAGACTTTTCATTTTTCCTACCTGGGTTCCTTGGGGTAGTGATTTTGTTTGTAGGTAGGCTGTTTAGTGTTCAGGGTGCTCATAGGAAGTATTACCTGTGACAGCAGCACGGCAGTTGTAACCTATGATTGATAAGTGGATTCCTGTAGTTTGGGGAGTGTGTTTTCTTCCCGTTTCATTTGCTAGCATCCTTGAATTATGGGTGGCGAGTTGTTTGCACTTGCTTTTTATAAAATGCACCTCCTAACATTCTGAAGGCCTTGCCACCCATTTTCCTTTTCCTGACGGATTAGGAAAGCCCTTCCATCTCCCTCAAGTTGGCTCACTGCTAGGGGATAGAAAAAACTTTCACCGCGCTTCATACGAGCTGTGTCTTCCAAGTAATTTTCTCTCTTCTGGTTCTCTGTAAGAATCTTCCCATAGGGTGGAGATGGGGATGTAACCTTCGGGAAACCATCGTTCCGAGATTCCTTCTCTATTTCTTTTGCCAATGTTTAAGCACTCTTTTTCAGATCTTTAAAAAACCTACCGAAGCAGCGGCGGCACGTTTAGGTACAAGAGTATATGCCCTTTGAGAGATCCTTTTCGGGGTTTTAAACCTGGTCGTGTTTAAAACGTGTGTTTAAACCTTACTACCTAGGGAACCTTAACTATTGATCGGGATTCTTTACAATCGGAATGGCAATTGCACTAAAGATATTCAGTTAGAAAATATAACAATCGAACCTGTGACAAAAGAGTAATAAGAAGTCACCGTTAGGTAGAGATATTCTTTTCTACATACATGGCACCACAGACAAAATAGCCCGGTTACTTTGGTGATCCTTTTTACGTAGAATCTTCAATACATGTAAGAAGATTGGAAGAGGCTTGCAATCTCCTAAAGATGTTATACCTTTTCCAACAGGAGTATATAAAATTCGTTGTTCCTGTGGGGAAGTGAATGATGGAGAAACGGGTCGCGCGATATCCAGCACACCTAGAGAACACGACAAAATGTTTCAAAAAGAAACAAACTATTCAGTCTGCTCTAATTGAAGACCACCATACACCGGACATAAGATAAATGTAAAAGAACCAAGGTTCTATCGTCATTTCCAGGATTTTATGAACGAAAAATTAGAGAATCTGTTTAAGGTTTTAAACAACCAAAAAAAATCAATATCAAGGTCACGATCTACATCACACGTGGAAACTGATCTTAACACCAGGTTACGGTTCAGTGAGCACAAGTCGGGTATGAAAGCCTGACTGGATCTCTTCCAGCTCCTTCAGTGTTCAAATTTCGTGGATTAAAGATCCCTGGAGATGTCTTGAGCAATCGAAGGTGAAATTTCGGATGTTACTTGCAATATGACTTTTGAATTTTTACACCACGTCTAGTAACGGCGTCCAAAATGTTACCATTAGAATCCGACTATAAAATGTAAACCGCTGTTAAAGTTTTGAAGCCATTAAGAGTTAATTTATATAATATTTATGGCTGTACTGCCTAATATATCATTTTTATTTATTTAAAAAAAAAATAGAATTGAAATTAAATTTCAATAAACGTATCTTTCAAGTATTTTTAACAGTTATGGATATATCAAATTAAATTTTACTAGATTTATGATTTCCAAAAAAATAATATTCTATTTGATTTTAAATTGAAATTTTTTGCTCTAAGATAAATATAACCTCATCAACACGAAATCTTTACGTATTCGTCGATTAAGAAGTGCTTCTGTATATTCGTTATGCTTCTTCGCAATTTTTAAAGATATTAGCTAACATGACTACACTTTACAATTTTAATTTAGAACGTATCCAATCAAATGTAATTCGAAAGCCGTTAAATGTAAACTACTGATCAATTGCTAAAAATAATTGAAATTTTGCTGCCATTTCCAAAGCCGAATAACTCTGGTTTAGATAAAGAACATAAAATATATTATTTAAAACTGCTATTGCTTATTGGACACGAGGTTATACGAGTATAATATAGTGCAAATTGTTTAAAACTTTGTCTCGCCCCTAGTTTTGATAGTTATTTTTTTCCACGTTAAATTTCAGCAGAATGCTTTAACTATCTATCTTAGGACACTTTCATAAATTATTATACAGGGTGTTTTGAAGATACAACTTTATTTAATTGTGACTTTATAACAAATCCTGTATAATTAGTTTTTCTTTGCTCCCATAGATGATTTTCAACAACTCTAAAACGTCGCAGCGAACTTTATTTATGTTTCGTGTTAAAATTTGCCATCAAAAATCATATGTGGAATGTGTCAAAACTAAAAATTAATTCATTAGAAAAGTGTGTGGTTACGCTTGCTAAAATACATTATGATTCCTCTTTCCTTCTATATAGAGCATTTTGCAGTTTGCCAAAAAAGAACGACCTACTTGTGTTTCGCGCTGTGCAACATTAGCGTGATGATTTACGTGCGCCACTGGTGCCCGCCTGATGATAAATTTATCGTAATTTTAGTAATGAGATGGGAATAATAAGTAATAAGGTCATAACCCTATATGATTAAAAGTCCCCCAGATCATTATTAATTTGACCTTTCGACGGTAGAATTTTAAAAATTAGTTTAGTATTTAAGAAGTGAAAAGTGCGGGTGCGTGTAATCAGTTTACAAGATGGAAGGGCATATTGTTGGGTTATTATTAGTAATAGGTAAATATGAAGTTAAGCATAGGATACATTAACATTGTTAATATATACCTTGCGTTTTATAGGGTACAAATCGTACGCTGAAAACTGCATAGGAATATATACGAAAACAAAAGAATACGTTACAGTGGACGAGCAATATAAACTGTTCAGACTTTTAGGTAGAACGACACAATTTTTGTCAATTCTCAAACATTCATAATTTTCATATTGCGTTATTTATTATTTCAATTTTGGATATATTTAAAGTGCACCCTCTAGATGCCAACTCTCTGCTGAGATAACGGAACGGTAGTACTCGGTAGTACTGCCTTAGCCAGTTATACAGAGCGTAGTAAAAACAAACTTTTGTATAAAGATTAAATTTCACTCCGAACTGTAGCATCAGGAAAATATTTATGTTTCATAATTTATACCGTATTGAATTACTATGGGCCATATCTTCAGAGGTTTTTACAATTTTAAAGTGTCGGGGTTTTCAAGGCTTACTTAATAATACAATCTAATTTGGTTTATTTTTTCACTTTTAACTAATTTTTCTTTGCTCTCTGTTTGATTTGTACTTTTAGCAAATTTTTAGCCATAGGCATAAAAAAACTATACCAATGTAATTCCTATGTACTGCATCCCAATCTTTGTTTTTTTTTAATTATTCGCAACTGCTACTGCATAAGATACAAATTTTTGGATGCTGCTTAAATGCCGTGAGACGAGAGATTCTCGCTTCTCGTCTCGTCTTTTTTCAACGAGTCGAGAGAGCAATTTTGTCTTGCAGCATGAGACGAGACGAGAGAGTGGTCTTCTATCGCCGAAAATGTTTCGTTTCTCTCGATTTTTCTCGTATCCCTCCAGCATAAAAAATCTTTTTTTTATATTTGTAATGTTAAATTGAACTACTGAAATATTCATGTTAAATAGAACTATTGAAAAACAAAAAACCGGATTAGTTTTGTAAACTGATCCGATAAAATTAAGTATATTTTTAACGTACCCGAAACTTCAATGTCTTGTATCTTAATTAAAACACAACTTCTTTTAATCTGTAATACGAAAATGAAAATGGCATTTATTTATTTATATATATTATTTATCGTTTATGGTAATCATTTACAAGGGCTTTAGACTAAGCAAATGATAATATACAGGGTATATGAAAAAATGTCTTTACACATATTTATAACAAAATTGACTTTTGCAAAAATTAGAAAACAAAATGTTTGATTTATTAGTCAGTAGACTTAGGTACAGTATAACATTTGTGCACCTAGTTAAGAGGATAACTATTCTGTTCTTCCCTTTAACTTTTTTGAAAATTTTGTTTTTATTATGTGAGATCTATTTAACAGTCTTCTGGTAGTTTATTATACAGGATGTATATAATAAAATACTAAAATCTATAAATTAAAAAAATATTCCGCTCTATAACTTTACACAGTCACTGCTGTATGCATGAACTGTTTGTACATATCTATCGTTTACTCTAGTATTCCGGGGTCTCCGCAGACTTGTGCCGATCTTATGTCAAGTAAGAGCTCAAACCGGCTCTCATCAGAGAAAATCATATTATTCCATTTTACTCCCCAGTTAAGTCAAAACTTTAAAGTTTTTGTATTTATTACTACAGACTACAAATGTTAAATTTCTGTTAAACACATTTTTCAGTCTAGTTACGTAAAGGTGGTATCTAGTACAAAATTAAAATTGAAAAACAATAAAAGCAAATTTTATTGTTTTCCGATTTTCACAAAAACAAGATAATTAATTTTGTTATATGTGCAGAGACATTTTCACCCACCACACTGTATATTGAGATTTGGTCAATCTAAAGCCTGTGTAGACGATTATCATAAAAGTCAAAGCAACGCCATTTTTATTCCCGTATTCTACATTAAAATATATTTTGTTTTAAGAAAGCTACAACATGAAGTTTCGGGTTCGTTATAGACATGTTTAAGTTTTTGGAATTAGCTTATTTCATACATACTGTAGGTATAGTATATATACATTTAGTTAGCGAGCCTTTTGATCTGTTAACTGTCATGATAAAGTTGGATAAACAATTGCGAATTTTTGTTTCTTCACGTATGGGTTTTTTTAATAACTACCCTAACTAAAAGTAAGTTTGCAAAAAGGTTTTCTTCAAATGAGAAAAAAAGTAGTCACGCAGTGGCGCAATCAGGGGGAGGGCTAACCAAAGGCAAAACATATATGCGTATTAAGGTAAGGCCGCGGGTAAGGCATAATACATTTTTAATCGTTTCGGGGCCAGAACTCCCTTCCACTCATACATTAAGGTGATTTTGTTATTCATATATGAAAGTGATTACCTTTTTTTTGTCATCAAAAATTATGAGCCCCCCCCCCCCAAGCTGAAAACCTGGTCGCACTACTGTAGTCACATGATTTATCTTAACTGCTAAATGTGACACATTTTCGACAAATAACAGAAAACTGCAGGTCTTCTCAAAATTTTGAAAAATGATAAAGAAAAAGTTGTTCCTTTTTTGATTTTACAGCTATGTATAAAATTTCAACGCTATCGGTTACCGCCATGTGGTTGGTAAAACAGCAATGAATCCAAACATAGCACTTCCCCACATATACTATATACATCAATAGTTTTCTCAAGTTGAGGTCTATAAGCAAAAGTAAATAGTCGTGTTTTACTATTAATAGGTATAGTTTATTTATTAAAATTCAACGTCTTACATCCTTAACAGAATCTAAAATTTCAAATTTGCTTTTAAGGAGCTTTTTATCCCCTTAGATTAACCTTTTACAAAGAAAAAAATTGCTTAAGTATGCAAAAAAAAGAAAATATAATTGCATTGCTTTATAGTTTTTTAAAAAGCTAAGCGTTATGGAAATAAAAAAAATATTTGCATTTTTTAAGGGACTCTTGTTTCTCCTAGGGCTACCCCATATAGTGGAAAAAAATGTTTTATATACGAATTCTAACTGGATTAAAAAAACTTTTTGATTTTTGGAGGCCGCTTCATATATCTAGGGCAATAATAATTAAAAAATGTGTTTATATACATGAAAATCAAAAAATGATGTTTTTCACCGTTTGTTAACAAAAGGTAAGCGCTCTTGAAATATTTTTTATTTTATTTTCAGGGAAATACCCTGGAAAAAATATCTTTAAATACCAAATAATAAATTAAACTTAACGTAGTGAAATGCTTTTGAACTTTTTTTTTCAGGTGGCGGTTTTTAAAAATTACTTTTTATATACAAAAAATAAAATAAATTTGTCGTGTATCACTGTTTTCAAAGCAAGTTAAAAGCTTCTGAAATGCATTTTTTTTATTTTCAGGTGGCTATTTTATCTATCCAATACCAACCTGTACAGTTAAAAAATATATATATACAAAAAATAAAAGAAGTATCACATGTTTTACCGTATTTTGAATACTTTTTTTCGTATCCGGGGCGCTGCTTTATTCCGTTAGGGCTTTCCTCTTTAATGGACAAAAATTATGTTGACAAACAAAAATGTTTTTTGGTTTTTTCGCAACTGAATAAAAATATTTAACTTTAAATTAATTGAAGCAAATATATAATGTAATTACATACCTCAACATGTAGGCTAGTCTGTCTACGGAATGTTCCGGTACATAATATAAACAATATTATTTAAGCAAGCATAAGAAATTATACCATTTACCTTAACTTTTTATAGACACATAGTAATTGTACAAATACTTTCATCCTATCGAGACTCATCAGTGCGCCGATCGTAAGAGAGAAACATTAAGTTAAATAATAGAAAAGAATTAATTTCAAAATTTTAAAATTTGTCAATTTGTTTGACATGTAACCTAGATATTTAAAAAAAATGTTAGTTTGCAGCCATCTAGAATGTTATTTTTAAGTGTGTTCAGATTATTTGTTGCGTTTAGATTGACAAACCAAAATATTTTTTGGCTTTTTCGCAACTGAATAAAAATATTTAACTTTAAATTAATTGAAGCAAATATTTAATATAATTACATACCTCAACATGTAGGCTAGTCTGTCTACGAAATGTTTCGGTACATAATATAAACAATATTATTTAAGCAAGCATAAGAAATTATATCATTTACCTTAAGTTTTTATAGACACATAGTAGTTGTACAAAGACTTTCGTCCTATCGGGACTCATCAGTGCGCCGATCGTAAGAGAGAAACATTAAGTTAAATAATAGAGAAGAATTGATTTCTAAATTTTTAATTGAAATGAATTTAAATCTGAAAATTCTTTAAACGAATATTCAAAATTTTTATAATTGACAATTACTCTTCATAAACCGTTTTTTCTTCTAGTTTTTAGATTTTAAATAATTAAAAATGACTCTCTTATTACGAAATTAAATATCAAGCTTTTAATGTTAATATTATATCGTCTGTTAACAAATTAGGAATAGTTTTTCTAATTTTTATATCATGAGAAAAACGAGAGGAGACGAGATGAAACAAGAAAGTCTCGGCTTGGGACATTCTCGGCGAGACGATAAGGCACTTTTCTCTCGTGTCACGAGTCGAGACGAGAAAAGGCCTTCTTTCGTCTCGTCTCGCGGCAACAACTGTAATAGTTCCACGCAAGAAGTATTTAAATCGAAAAATTGACAGATTTTTTCTATCAGTTTATATATTTCTTGCGTGGTAGTTCTACTCCGTGGTAAAAGTTCACTTAAGTTGATGGCAGCCTTTTTTTTAAATTATATTCGTAATGCGTACTATCTTGACAAAAGCTTCATCAAACGGAAAGTAATCCAAAGCTGTGAATTACTATGAGCCAAATCTCTAGACTTTATTATAATGTTAAATGTATTTTGACTTTTATGGCTTACTTGATGATACACTTTGATTTATCTTTTCATTTTTAATACATTTTTATTTTCTTTCTGTTTGATTTGTGCTTTTAGTCAAAGATAAAAATACATAAATGATAAAACATGTTTCTATGCCACATCCACGAGTAAAATTTGATTTTTTACTAACTTGTGCAGGTTACATCTTCACAATTAAAATGAAAATATAAAGAAATGGAAAATTATAGAAAATTGACAAAACAATAATCGTTCGTTCCACTTTGTACTGTATTTTCAACATTAGAATAAAAGGGACAATGTAAATCATAAAATTCAACATTAGTGCTCAGTGATCAAAATCGATTTATGCTACAACATATGTTTTAAGGGCATTTTCACATACAAGATTACATTTCAAAATATTACAAGAAATAGCATTAACTACGGAATGTCTGATATAAAATTACCAAATATCATTAATTGTTTATACTGGTATAAATAATTGTCATATAGTTTTTGTCAAGTTCAAAAATTCTGCAGTGTCTATACTTAAGATTGTCGGCCATCTTCTGAAAATTAAACAACAAACCTCACCTGATGTTTTATCCGACATAATCAAATTTAGGTGTATTTTTAATAATGTTAAAATGACAATTTAAGCATTTTTTCAATGTACTATATGCATTATAACCTACAAATTGACTATGCATGAATGGACATTTTGCTACATAACTTATAAACGGTGCAAAATATTGAAGAGACCAAAAAGTTGGAATAAGGAATTTGATTTTGTTATAAGAATGTCCAGTTACGTCGTAATAAAAAACACGGAAGGGTTAAACAACCGTTAATTTTTCCAAAACTTATTTAGTCGATTTATTGACATTAGTAACGTAATAAGTCTCTAGAAATATCTGAGGTGCATTAAAAAACAGAAAAGTATTAACATTTAACACCTTGTATATATTATATTATATTATATTATATTGGGTATATTATTTTTTATTATCTTATATTTTATTATTAAGGCGCAAAAATTAAAGTTCAGGAAACAAACCAAGTACAACGCATTTTTATCGTAGATGGAATTCATATGCTAAGTGTTACTATACAGATGTGCAGAATATCAACTATAAATCTATTATATATCAAATATCTATTGTTACCTGTTGCGTAACTAAGTTTCTATATAAAAAAGCTTTTATATGAAAAACAATAACTAATTTCAAAAATTTCCCTTCTATAAAAAAATTTCGCGACTTTCATCTACAATCTACATAACTGTAATACAGTATGCAAGAAATTCTATAAGCTAAATAAGTTTAAAAACGGTTTGACTTATAAACTAAAATATAATAACAAAATATCAAAAAGTATTTTAAAACTTAATAGTGTTTTATATTTTAGGAGTGTGTTTAGCAGAAATAGAATTACCAACCAATCCACCAAATCTGGATCAATTTGCGGCAGTAAAAGATAGATGCGAGCAAAAAGGCAAACCTGACACATATGATAGGCTAAAGGTAAAAAAACGTTGTTTACTGATCAAATACTTAATACTTCTTCTTATTCAAATATGACTATTTTGTTTATAAGTAAGAAATAAAAAAATGAATATGTAATTAAATGATTGGCCCTGTATATTTTTACATATCTGAAATCTAGTCCATTTTGGACATTATATTACATAACATTGAGAGCCAACTAATAAATAATTAATTAATGTATTTTTTATTTATACAGTTTTTAAACGATTTAGTTAAAATTGTTTATAATTCGAATATGTCAAATTCAATCACCCATTTTCAACGCATTGATTACAGTTATTCTTTCAGGATCCAACGGCCTATCCAAAACTGATTGTTTACATTTGCTTGTTATAATATTTTTCAAACATAAATAATATGTTCATCTTAATGTAATTAGCCCTACTCTTCCATTTTTGTTTGTACCATCCCGTGTTTACCCCGTGTTTTAATATTTATTTGAACTTCATAAGACTCTAAGTTTACTACCCCGAGATTAAGATCTCTTTATGTATCATAATAACGTAAAGAAAATAATAGAAAATAGAAAATAATAGGAGCGACTTCTTTGGTACTGTTACCGAAAATTGAGAACCTTTCGCTGCTTATAGAAAATCGGGGTTGTAGAAAAAACTTTTTTAGGGAGAGAGATAAAGTGAACAAAACCCATTGAAAACTAAAAAAATGAGGTGGGCCGAAATTAAAATTACATCAAAACCTGTTTGAGACTCCGTAACACCTACGCAGTGGCGGATCTATGATAGTGGACTATAGCCTCTTGTACGTAAATATGTAGCCCTCCAATCTACGGTTTAATCTAAATAAAGCTTTTTAACGGACCAGACTGATTTAAAATGTTTTTGGGATTTCAAAAAAAAGGTACACGCTTTTTGTGTTTATAGTTACTTGACATTAACTGAAATCAAGGCGCTTCTCTAGCGAATATAAAAATAAAAATTTTATACTATTTACAAAAAATTATTATTTGCAAATAGTATAAAATTTTAAATTAGACCTAAAAAATTGTAGATGCCTTTTTATAATCTGATATTAAATTTTTTTAAAATTATTTGTGGTTAAGAAAGGAAACCTTTATATGTACAAACAAAAATAAAGAAATGGCCAATCGTTGAAACCGCCTGCTATAATAGGCGAAACGTCAATCTAACTCGATTGTTTTTGATTTTGCAAAAAAACCTATACTCAAGTAAGAAGTCCAATTAATATATATCTGGTTTAAGAAATAAATTGAATATTAATTATATATAGAGCAAAGTAAAAATATGTAATTTTTGCACGAGAACGGCCTAAGAGATGTAATTGTTTTCGATTATGTCACAGGCAGAAGGCAGAATACCCCTCCTGCGATGGATTTCTCAGCCTTTACCCTCATCAGGTAGGCTTGTATCCAGGTAGATCTCAAATAAAGGATCACCGATGTGACAAAATCAAAAACGAAAACGTCTATGAAAGTCAAAAAGTTCTACGAGTCCAGCATAACACTTGGCGTTACCTGTTGGGATTCCGGAGAGTTCCGGCTGCAACCCATAAGGATTTTGGCGAAAGCATGTAATATACGTGGGTAGAAATAAATAAAAATGTGCTTTCACATACTTTTATTCAGATTTCTCGGCCGGAAAAGAATATATGTAGCAAAGCAAAAATACACTTAAAATATATATATATATATATATATATATATATATATATATATATATATATATATATATATATATATATATATATATATATATATATATATATATATATATATATATATATATATATATATATATATATATATATATATATATATATATATATATATATATATATATATACATATACATATTTTTGCTTTGCTCTGTATATAATTATTATTCAATTTATTTCTTAAACCAGATATATCTTACTTGAGTATAGGTTTATTTGCAAAATCAAAAATAATGGAGTTATATTGACGTTTCGCTTATCATCGCTATCAGGCTGTTTCAACGATTGGTCATTCCTTTATTTTTTTTTGTGCATATAAAGCTTTCCATTCCTATCTACAAATAATTTTAAAAAATTTAATATCAAATTATAAAAAGATATCTACAATTTTTTAGAACTAATTTAGTCTATTAGATCTATATAAATGAAGCTAAAAAAATATGTAAGATAATATGTTTTGTTAATATTAGCGCACTAGATGTACCTATCTTTCTCTAAAAAGAAACGAGTAATAAGACAAGATTTTATTTATTAGAGATCTAACAAATTCAGATAACCAATAAAATAGTTTCACAGATTCTAATGATTAAAGTTTTATAATAAAAATGGAACAACATATTTTTCTAGATACGACGATAAGTTTACGACTTATAGTCTAAAACATTAGAGCAAAAAAATATTTTTCCTAACTAAAAAGCCCAATCTACACCATAATTTTAGGTATCCAATAACTCCGGAACAACAAAAATGTCACTGTTTTGTCTTTTAATTGACTCTTTTAGCTTGATTATAATTTCTTCATTAGTGTAAAAAATTTCGTCTTTTTGGGAGGGCCACTTTTATTGTTTTCCATATGCAGCCCTGACATTTTTAACAATCTGAGTTATTTGACTAGGATAGTATTTCGCATCGTAGACTGCAGCAACATAGTTACCAACGTTATGTTCCGTTGAGTGTCTTAAGAACTGAGGAGTAGCTAATATTGAACGCCTTTCCTGTACAACTGAGCCATTTCCATCTTCCAGAGAAGTGCAAAGTGCAAAAAAATATTGCAAACCGCAATCTTCTTTCGGCGCATTGAACATTGCCAGCTTCACTGCTTGTTGATGTTTAATGGATTTCAAATGTTGATTACGAATACTGTGCCGAGATCCCCCGATATTCTGATGACCAACCCCAACATTCGGTTAACTGAGATAATCGTCGGTGAAGCAAAGCATGCCATCCAGATATATTCCTAGGCCCTTAATGATACTTAATCTAGGCAGCGTGACCTCCCCTATTTTATATGAGAAATTAGTTTGATTTTTAGCACGACTGAAAGTCATGCAGGAGTATTTTTCCACATTTAACATGAGATTATTCACTCAGCACCAATGCAATAATTTATATATCTCTGAAATACCTCGCAGTTCTTAACTGGTCTTACACAGCGGAAGATTTTTAAAACATCTTTTAGATATCGTTAACTAAAAGCAAAAAAAGTTTTGGCCTCAAATCGGATTCTTGTGGCATATCTAAAAGTACACTGAATGTGGTCGACAGGAAACATCGAGCTTGATCTGAAGAGTGCGCCCTTATTATTTTGTCCGACCGGGATCGTCTACTAAATTGGTCTCATCTTAGTTCCATATATTTTGAGGTTCAACTCCTTCTAGTTTCTTCAGTTTCTAAATGAGAAAAAAATCAGTCACGGTTTGTTCATCTGGGGCTGCCCTCGCGTGTTAAATATTCTAAGAAGGTCTCTGCGTAAGCTCAGATCGACGACTCAAAAACGAATTGATCCAATCTGAATCTGGAAAATTATCCTTGAATCAAGAAACGTTTCTACCAGTAAAGTGTTTAGAGATCTCACAGCAGCTTTTCGAAATATTAGCCTTTTTTGCCGAATGTCGTTAAGAGCTTCCTTTAAATTTTCATCTGTGTAATTCATGTTCCATGACCGGAGATTTACGAAGCATTTTGTTTTCTAAAAAAACATCCTGTAACTGACACTAGGTATACCTTAACTTAGCCTATATAGAATTAATAATAAAGAGTCACACATAGACAGATTTAAAAAAACTGCTCTAAAAAACAAAGACAACTCAGCACTTCAAACAGTACGTCCAATTTTAGTACAAAGTGGGCTTCAGGCTAGGGTACATACTCAACAATTCGCAGAGCAACTTTGGGACAGTACCAAAGTTGAACAGAAAGGTTAAAATTTTGCAAAAAAACAAATATATTTTGCTCCTAGCGTCATTTAAAAAAAAAAACGTTGTTACGTAAAATGTGAGGTAAATAACAATGTTTTAAGATATACTTACCAGTTTTCATTGCTTGTAGCGTAG
Source organism: Kuschelorhynchus macadamiae (assembly GCA_030620095.1). Lineage (NCBI taxonomy): Eukaryota > Metazoa > Arthropoda > Insecta > Coleoptera > Curculionidae > Kuschelorhynchus > Kuschelorhynchus macadamiae. Next base: position 1,277,241 of record JAUTXW010000329.1, read on the forward strand.
AAAGTAAAGTTGGCGCATTACCTTTCTGGAATGACGTCACGCTGGTTTCAAATAACGGATTTCTTATATTATTTATATTTCAGCGATGATTCCTAACCTAAACGTATGCAGTGATGTAGATAGGAGGGGTGCGTTCAGCACTGGCTAAAGCGAATTTAAAATTGGCATTTTCTGTACAGAAAGCGCTGCAACTTGTCGAAAATGGCTGGCAAAAAATTAACATTCTCATTGCCATAAAAAAACCCTCATTTTGCACACTTAATACAAAAATAACTATTATAACTTCAAAAACTAAAATTATTTTGCAAATAAGACTTTACTAATAAAAATTCTTTCATCTTAGTCTTATTCTTTGTTTGCAATGTAATAAATTGACGCCAGTTACCCATTTTCATCAAAATTATTTTAATTCTCAATTACAGACAATACTGAAAAAATATTAAGAAAAGGGGAATAACGAACGATGAATCCTTTACCTCCAGAATGTTTCAAAAACAAAAAGAGGTAAAAACAAAAATCACAGATTACTTAAAGAACAAAATAAGAGATATGATCTATTGCGTGTATGCTAAAAATGAATATGTTACAATGCAGACTTTGCTTTAAAAACTAAAAGAGAGAAATTAATGTATAACTAACTAACTTTAAAAATAAAAACTACTCCCCTTCACTGTCTTCAGAATCAGAACTAAATTCTTCATCGTCACTGCTGTCTTCGTCGGTACTAATTACAAGTGGCGCAATGTCTGAAGCATCACATATCTGTATTGTCTTCCAAGCTTCTTGGATTGCCCTTTCTGTGTGGCTGACATAATTTTTCCAATGCTCTGAAGATACTTCATTTATCGCTTTTTCCCACATGGCCAAAACTTCCGATGGTGTCCCCTTCAGACTAGCAATGTATTGGTCGTATTTCCTCTTACACTCAGACCATACCATTTCAATAGCATTAAATTGACAATGGTATGGAGGAAGTCTTAGTATTTTGTGGCCCAAATGTTTCACATATTCGTCAAGGTAGAATGTTTTTTCAATGTTACAATTTTTTTCTACAATGCTCCATATTTCATCCTTCATGGCCCTCTCTGGGAACTCAATGTTCTTTTCTTTTAACCATCCAATCAATCTCTGCTTTGTCCATGATTTTCTTGGAATATCCTCTAAAAGGCCGGAATGATAGCTTGCGTTGTCCATCACTATCAAACTTTTTGGAGGAAGATTTGGTACCAGCTGATTTTTAAACCAATTTTCAAAATTTTGCTTGTTCATATTGTCATGATAATCTCCGCTTTTTAGTCCACTTTTAAATATTAAACTGGCCCCCTTAATAAATCCTTCCTTTGATCCAGCGTGAACTACAATATATCGATGACCTTCACTAGCTTTTTTAGAACTTGTAGACATAGTGTTATCCTGCCAGCTGTTTCTAAACGAACCTTTACTAAAAATCCAAGTCTCATCAATAAATACGGTGGTATAAGCATCTTGTCCTAGATTTTGATTTTTGACATATTCCCTCAAGAAATTGATTCTCTTGTGGACGATGTGGGGCAAATCCATCAGGTATTTTCTATTATTTGATTTTCTTCCACTTAAAACCAATACTTTTTACGTATTTTCTTAGAGAGGTGATGGAAAAATTAAAATATTCATTTATCTCTTTTAGTTTTTTAAGCAAAGTCTGCATTGTAACATATTCATTTTTCGCATACATGCAGTAGATCGTATCTCTTATTTTGTTCTTTAAGTAATCTGTAATTTTTGTTTTTACCTCTTTTTGCTTTTGAGACATTCTGGAGGTAAAGGATTCATCGCTCGTTATTCCTCTTTTCTTAATATTTATGATTGTTGTATGGCTAAGTTTTGTTGCATTTGAAGCTCGTTCAATTATATTATCAGTTTGCGGAAGGATTCCATTTTTAGCTTGCTCTTTTTCCAATTGAAAAAAAGCCAAGATATTCAAAACTATTAGCTGTGATTGCTGATTATATCTTCGCGGCATCTTGCAAAAGTTTAAAAAGAATCACAACAAATCAATGTCAATTTTGACGAATATATTCTGAAAGACACATAACCAAAACCGGCATTGACTGTTGTAAAGAAACGACAATGAGTTTTTTCAAAATGTTTTTGTCACTGTCAGTTAACATAAATCAAACAAAAATAACCAAAAATGACGTCATTCCAGAAAGGTAATGCGCCAACTATATGCAAAATTCGTAAAATATACCTGTTGGTACTTGACTTTTTCAAATGTCAATAAATAAAATACGGAGTTGCCAGATTGGGTTATTTAGTCGTATTTTAGTCACACTTTAATACCATATAGTAACAATAGCTTTATTTTGAGAAATGACGAGCATATATTTGACTAGTTTCAAAAAATTAAATACAAAGGCAAATCGTTTATACGAAAGTCTAAATTATAAAATAAATTTATTCACGCTTCACATAAATGAATTGTAAGAAGAAAGCTTACAAAAAAAACTGTAAACTAAAAAAAAGACTGAGATATTAAAAAAATTATAAAAGCCCAGAAAACCACGTCTAATCCCAAATTGTAAAAAAATGTAATATAATTTTCAACTGATTTACTTATTTCTAGTATATGGCCAACTCATAAGGGAAGATCCATTTTACGTGTTTTTTTTTTCATGGTAAAATAGGATACAGTAGTTTAACCAGGGGGACAAAAAGACACATCCCCCCCCGTCCCATCCAGTCCAGGTTTGTAATTTTAGAATTCGTTTAAAAACGTCGGTTTTTCCTTACTTTGGGTACCATGTCGAATTGGCTACAATAATCGAATAGTCGCTTGTTTTTATTAAGGATTTCTTGAAGCATGATGTCCTGCCGTGCTCCTACTGTTGCTCTGGTTAGAATACATAATACGATATCTATTTCTAATGCTAAAACGATTTTTTGTTTAGGTAGCCATAAATGAAACAAGGAGTTGTCTGGAAAGCAAGATTGTTCCAACCAAAATAAAGGAGGAATTAGAAGAAGCAAAGAAAACAGGGTCCATGGATGAAGTTTTTGGGAAATACTGTAACAGACGTCCCGAATTCAAAGAGTGCTTATTAAAAACCGTAAATGTAACTAAAGAATGTTTAGAGGAAACTGAAATCAATGCGCTTGATACAGCCATAAGAGCAATAGAGGAAGTTATTGAGTTTGCATGTTACAGAGATGGTGACCGTCTAGCAAGTAAGTCAAATTACATAAGTAATGCGTCCAGGGCCGTGCGAAGAGGACATTGCGCCCGGAGCTTAAAAAAACATTTAGCGTCCCCCAAATATATAAAATAAATGCAGGGCATTAAATTTAACGCCAGTCTTCTGGGGCCTGGGCCCTTTCGCACGGCCCTGAATGTGTCCATAAAATACTGTATTGGATTAAAACTAAGGTAGTTTTTTTCACAGAAATCACAAAATGTGTAAGGTATTTGATAGATCGTGCTTTTTTGACCCTGTGTTAATTATATAGGGTGATTTAGAAGAGGTGACATCGATGATTAGTTTTTAAATGTAATAAGCTATTTATGATTATACATTTTGAAATCGGCGCAAAATTGTAACATATCATTAACCTAAGACCAATAATTGGTTCCATTATATTGGCAAATAAAAACTGACATTTTGAGGCTTTTTGAGAAAACTGTAAAATTTAAATAGTGCGATTAGTCAAAACAAATTGCACATTTATATTTTAATTTTTATGGTCTTTCTTATATCATCCATTTTTGTTCCAAACCAAGTAAAAGTTTTTGTAAAGTGGTCCTAAGAAAAGCCATAAAAACTAAAATGGAAATGGGTCTATTTTGTTTGCCCTAAGTCGAAATATTTAGATTTTACAGCCTCTCAAACTGTCAATTTTCAATTATTCTTAATGCCTCGAAAAACGTTTATTTTAAATTACTCTATGCTATACATGAAAATTATTTAGAATTTTTATCAGATTTAAAAAAAATGGGAAAATTCTATTTCCACCCTACATATGTCACAGCGTCGAAATAGGCTATCATATTTCAAACTTGTCAAAAGAACTGCAAACTGCAAGTCCCTAGATATCAAAAAACATGTTTTTTTAATTCCGTCCATCTATTTCCAGCATAGCTAAAAAGCTGCTTGCCCAATTATATTTAAATTTGGTCAAAAATTAAAGGTCATAAGGAGATGAAACGGTAGCATTTTAGTACAAATCCAAGGCATCCTAACAAAATGGCTACTCAGTAAAATGTTAAAAAAAATATTACTAAAAAACTGCTAATCCAATTTACCTCAATCCAAGATGGCGAATCAAAATGGCGGCCTTATAAAATGTTTAAAAAACCATCTAAATCAACTACTTATTCAATTGCTATCAAATTTTGCGCAAAAATTAAGTGTGATATAGGGATGAACTGGTAGAATTTGCCTTAAAATGGAGAAACAAAATGGCGACGAATGTTTAAAAAATCAGCGTAAAAAACCTCCTTAGTCAATTACATGTGATAAAGTGGTAAAATATTGAATCCAATATGATAGAATAAAACGGCGGCTTATTAAACAACAATGAAAAAGTCGTGAATTTCCTTTACCCGGAACTTACTTCAGTATCAATTATTTCTCTTATATAGTCATTTAGTAGTTACATATAGAAATTGTGTTAACTTTTACTTTTCTAGACAAAAAAAAAGATTCGCTATGACGGAACATTAGTAAACCAACTTGTAACCGGAAATTTTCATTAGAAATAAGTGCATAAAAAAATTCCCAAAATGTGTGAAAAAATTTTTGAAAACCATTTTTTTTATAAGATCATGAAAACTGATAAAATCTTGAGCTTTGTTTCTTTCGCGATTTATCGCCCCCGTCTTCTTTGTTGCTCCTTTTGCGAAGATTTTCTATAATTTGTGAGTGGTGTTGGTTATCCATGGATAGATACGATTTTACTGAATTCGTGTTGAAATGTCCTGTTGTTTTGATTAATTGTTGTTCATTAACCCTTGATTTGGCTAAGCACATCACTGCTGTTGACCGGTTTGAATGATTTGTGATTTCACAGCAGAATCTTTTGTCTAACTGGAAACAACATTTCTTCCTACGGGGATTACCTTATACCATTGCTGAGTTTTCATGAAAACCGGATTTGGAGTTAAAAATAACCTTTCTGTTTGAACACTGGTTTTCCTGGCAAGCTTTTCAAAAAGGCGAACAGGACAATGTTCAGGATCCTTGGTATTCCTCATTAGCCATTTACTATCGGCGTATTTCTTGTGTAGTTTTCGAACACACAGGATTATATTCGATGCTTCCTGTAACAATAAAACATATCTATTAGTATTTTAAGAATTTACATATTACGTCAATATAAAACCACTAGCATGAAATATTTTTTCTTTGTGTAGACAAATTTAAGTTGTTAGGGTTACCTGTAATGATCCGTCGTTGTATTTTTCTTTGTTGAAATGGGAAATAAGGCAATTTGATGTTTCACCGTCCTGCCAAGCTAATTCAACAGCAGCAATATGATTAAATTTTCTTTGAAGGCCCTGTGGGTTATCTTCTTTCCAAAAATTGAGTATTTTCATGTAGTCATCATGTGAGAAGGGCGCTAAACTTTCTTTTTTTTTCTCAACATCTCCTTGTAGAATACGATGTTTAGCATCGCAATCTTTTCGGATGACTCAAATCTTATTTCTTTAAAAGGATCAAAATATTATGTTCCATTTCTAAATGTAATATTCTTGAACTTGTTTTGCCGGATTATTCCACATTGCCATGATTACCGACTCTTTGTAATTATCTCTGTTCGTTTTCCTCATATTAAAGGCCCAATTTGCTTTTTTGTCGCACATTTCACATTTTTTTTTAGAACTTTATTTCGCGTCGTTATTTTGTTAAAGTGTATCTAAAGTAAATTGAGACAGGGGAAAATTTGGGGTACCTCAATTTACTACACCCAGTATATCAAATAAATGCTTTACAAAGAAATCGCCGACTGTTGACCGATATTTAGTTTTTATGTTGTCTCAATTGACTTTAGATACACCATACAATATTAAAGAGAAAGACAATGACTTTTATTGGTAATAGTTACAGTAAAGCGTTTTTACACGGCAAAGATGAAAGTACAATTATAAAATATAAAAAAGTAATTATAAAATATGAAACAACTACTAAAATAAAAAAAGTACAATACAATATAAGATAATATAACATGTACAACCGCATAATACAGATTATACAGACAAACTCAGTATAAGAAAACAACAAAAATAATACTAACAATTATAGAATTCCTGGAAATAAACGAGGCCATCAAACTTATTATGGAGATATTCCTCAAAAGAGTAAAATGATTTGGCTTTCAAATAATCTTTGACCCTTCCAGAAAACATTTTTTCTTCAAGTCGCCTGATGTGTGAAGGCAGAACATTATAAAATTGTATAACATAATAGTCAGCACCCCGAGTTCTCTTAAGTTTATGGAAACCAGGTACAATTTGTTGTAAAGTTTTTTTCATTCTGTTTGATGTATGTCAAACAGCGAAATACAAAGATACACGGCAAGGTAAGTATGTGTAGTTCTAAAAAGTAATGACGACAACAATCACGTAAGCGCAGACCAGCTATTATACGCACACACCTTCTCTGCCACCCAAACATTTTTAAACTGGTCAAAGTATACTTCAAGAAATTTGACAGAGTCATTGAGAGGTAGATTTAGGCTAATATTTCTCAATGTAAAATTAAGATTTTGTGTCTTGTCATCATTAGGACTAAGCCTATTAGCTAAAAACCAATTTTGAATTCCCAAATGAGCAACAGAGAAGTGGTTGTGCAGGATGATACTGTTGGAAGCTAGTTGTATCGTCAGCAAACAAAATTAAATTTGAGTCTAGAGCATATCTTGGCAGATCATTAATATATATAAGAAATAATAAGGGACCCAAAACTGATCCCTGGGGCACCCCATGCCGTACAAGCTGTACACTGGAAATATTTTTGTTAAATAGTATATATTGTACCCGCTCGGAAAAATGGGATTTATTAAGAACCACACTATCAGAATGAAAATTATAAAATACTCGTTTTTGTAGAAGTATATTAAAAGACATGCAATCAAATACCTTCGTCAAATCAAAGAAAGAGGCATAGGTATCCAGCCCCTCTCCATTCCCTCAGAAACACACCCAATCAGGGTTGTTAATTTATTTTTCTGAATCCAAACTGCCGCTGTTTGAACAGCATGTTAATCTCAAAATATAAATGTATTTGATCCTTTAAAAGAGATTCAAAGTAGTTCGAAAAGTGTTCTCTGAAATACAACTATTTATGAGGTTGGTCAATGACAAGACAATCATGTTTTTTAAAGTTTTAATTATTTTAGTCCTAAGCTCATAACAATTCTTGCTTTTACTATTTTTTAAAGAAGATATTTTGTCTCGGACCATATTATATGTTATGGGAACAAATTTAAGAGACTCAACGTTAAGGTTAAATCTGCCCTCCAAATATTCATCAAAAGAATTATTAGGAAATGGCAATTTATCTATTAGGTTTTCTGCTACATTTACAAAAAAGTTGGTAAACATTTCAGCATTGAGGTTGTTAGTTTGACAATTTGATGAATGATTAGAACTTGACTGAGATTTGATGATATTCCACATGGCAGTCTGTTTATTTGTTGAAGTATCAATATAGTTGTAATTAGTCGCCATCTTAGCTGCAGATATTTCCAATTTATAATGTTTTCTATGATCACTTGCAATTTTGTTAGGAACGAAAATGGGCTCTTTTTTGTTAATAAGACTTAACATCCTAAGTCTCTCGAAGCTAAGATATAAAGTGATAAAGCACCAGCACAGTTTTATTTAGTTAACTCTATATCATGCACATCTACGTTTTTCAGCTTAGATTGCGATTTTTATATCAAGGGGTTGGATTAGATTTTTTGTTTAATTAAATTAATTCAAAAATATGTGGTTAGATTAGGTTAGATCACACAAATAAATCGAAATCCGTATTATATTGACAACAAACTGGTAATTATTGATTGCATCATGCAGTCGTCAACTGAAGGGCATACATGACCATAGCCAGATGTCTAACTTATAAATAAAAAATAATAACTAAACTATATATCCCTAAGTTTATTATTAAGCCAATTGAAAGAATGGTTGTTAATGCAAATATGAACCTTTTTAGATTTAAGAGGAACCACAGAGCTCCAGTCAAATAACTCCGTGTTGTCTAGATTGAAAAGACCTTCATCAGTTATCGGTCGATAGGTAACCCTGTTGGTCCCCACCATGGAGGGCGATGTCAGATGACAATCAAAAACAACTCCTGAATGATCCGACAACCCACACAGATCATAGGGTTGAACATTGAATCGGTCGGACGAAAGATTAGTGCAAATATTGTCACGACAAGCGTTACCTCTAGCGGGATAATCCACTATTAGACACACACCATAATAATTCATAAGATTGTTGAGAGATAATACTCGTTGATCCTTCCTGTCGAAAAAATGGACATTAAAATCACCTGTAAATATTATAGTGTTGGCCAAATTAATTTTTATAATCTCCACTAGGTGATCTATATACAGTAGCTGTATATTTAAATCTTTAAGAAAAATTCCAGTTACTTCACAATGAGTCTCTTCTCCCTGTTATATTTGTGAGGGAAAATTCATCAGCATTCAACCACTGCTCATTCAAGCAAAGGCAATCAAAATCACTCACCTTGAGAAATACCTCAATTTCCAAGATTTTATTTTTAATGCTTTGCATATTTGCAAACTTCCAACTTAGGATGGTTTATTTCAATAGTTTAATACATATTTCAATTAATGATCTAATTTTAAATAAAGCTTCAAGGTTTGGAGGAATATTATGGTACAAACGTTTGTGAAGGAACCCACGAAGGTATTAGTAAAAAAGAGTTAATGTCTGGACCTGCAGTGGCCGCCTAACAAATCCTTAACTTCTAATCTATTTATTCGTAAATATTTCATTTAACAATTTTATGACATCTTTTTTGTAATGCAAAAGATCACTGTCATATCTCTCTCAATACTTCTAAAGTTTCCTCTGACAAAAAAATCGAAATCATATCTAGTTAAATCGAAGTATCTTTGGGTTACTTACTGTGACCTAAATTCTTGGTTCTTCCTTACATTCCTATAGATTAGTAACATTAAGTATGTCCATTTAAATATAGCACATAAGTCAAAAACAACCAACATCGAGGTTTTGTTTAATTTTTTAATAAAGATTACATTTTAGGTCAGGTAAAATAAATTTAAGCTCAATGCGCAACTTGCTCCCCCCCCCCCCCCTGGCTACGGTCCTGATGATATATAACAGAACATATAAGCAAACTCTAAAAAGATGCTAATGCTGCTTTGTAAATGCAGATTATATAGCCTATTTTTTGAGCACCATCATAATTTTCATTTGTGTTACCTCTATGAATAAAAACCGACACCGGCATATACTTCGATTTTTGTTGAATGGAAATCAGTCTGATCTTTTAGGCCTTTTAACATAGAAGTATGGTATACTTACCATGTTTTTTATTTCAGTGTTTGTTGCTGAAGGTGGTACCGAGTGTGTATCCAGTCGTCAGGAACAAATAAAAAATTGTATAAATGCAACATTGAAAATTGATACCAGCAACCTAAGTTTTAATTCTATCCCAACTAATCTCCCTAACCTAAGAATTGATAAGGAAAGATGCAAGTAAGTAATTTTTAATAATCCTTTTTGTAATTACTTTTTAGTGTTACTTTCAGTGGTTTTATTTAATTTGCACAATGTTGACGAACTACACGAACTTGCTAAATAATTATAGACCAGGGGGGCTTATTTGAATCTCAAGCAAAAATATTTCACCTGTGCAATAATCTTTTTCATTTATATAATATTTCATTAAAATACCAGGTTTAAAAACCTTTATCTTTAAAGGCAACCCTGAAAATTAACAATAGAAATATAAATGCCGCGCCATATTTGGTTAAAATATTTGGCAGGCTCAACAATGGTTATGATACTGGTGGGTTTGAATATGTACAAGTTCTAACGAATTGTTTATCAGTGGTACGATAGGGCAATTGGTTAGGGTAATGTGCTAAAGTTACAGAGGTGCGGGTTCGATCCCCGCTCGTTCCATAACTTTTGGTGTTGATTAAATATTTCTAAAAAATAGAGTTATAGTTTTCTCGTTCAACAATCCATAGGACCAATAGGAATACATTGCGTCTTATAGCAGAGTTTTTGTGAATTTTCTCGATTGTCATCAAAGATAAAAGTATCAAACCTGGTATTTTTATAGTCGATAAGAAGAGTCGCATTTAAAATAAGAAAGTTGATGCTTAATTTTTGAATTTCCGATTGTTTTTGTTGAGATTCTGATGGTTCAAGTAAAACCAGATAACTTTTATATTTAAGATTTTCTTCTATCTTGAATAATAAACTCTCTAGGTGGGTGTCAAAAAATACGGGAAAACTGTTCAAGAATTATTTATGACATGCTATAAGGAAAACGACATAATGTGTTGTTTAAGTGTGTCTAAATAATGCTATTTAAAAAAAATCCATAATTTCCTTCTATACTTCTAAAATATTTGCAACTTACTGGACCCATGTCGGGTTAAAAAGTCTGCCCTGTCAAAGTATTTATCTGGACGTTACCCAAATTTTTTTTATTTCAGTTTTTGTCGACTCTCGATTTACGCAATTTTTGGACCTTGCACAAAAAATGTAAAGCTAGCCTAGTAACAAAAAGTTCCAATCCAAGTCCAATTATTTTTGCCTCTGGTGGAACCGAACTCCGGGCAAAATAATTGCGTGCACAGTCTATTTCAAAATTTTTAAAAAAATTCAACCGTAACAGAGATCGGGCTCAACCGATCCCTAGAGAAAACGTAGGCGTTTTATCGGCAAGTCATTTTCCCTCAATTAGAACTCTCAAAATTAAGTATTCCGCTACCCAATCCACGCTGTCAACAGTGTTAACTGCTACTCCCACAGGGCAGCCGACTCCTCGGAACCTTGCGCTAACAAACTATTAACTCTATTCTACTACTTGTACATTCAGAAACCTTTTGTACATACAATATAATTATTAAGAGATATATTTGCGCAGTCTCAGTTCCTAATGTTAATACAGCTAAAGCGAAAGTGAATTAGAAACAAATAAATCTATCCCATAGTCCAATGTCAATGCATGTACCGCCATGCCGGCTGAATATCAAATCGAAAATATTATAGATGTTTTTATTTAAAAGTTATTAACCGATGAAAATATTAACAAATTAATAATTATTATTATTATTCCTTTTTATATTACAAATATAATGTAATTGCAGATTGTAGCTTAGTAGGAATAAACTAGTAGGTCCACTCCTCGACAAATCCTTTGATCTATTTCTGCCACATTTTTTTCGCGTCGCGCGATCACTCTACCCTACGGATATGGCCGAATTGCTGCGGAAGTTTCCGAACGCCGCGGCCGGCAAAGGGAAGTCGAGCACTAGCCAGAGATGTATTTAGGAAAATATGGGCACACACTAAAATAAAAAATATCAAGGTGGTGTTTAGCGGGTTAGGGACATAAATCAAACCTCAGTTTTTTAAAAATTGGCCGACGTTTCGACGATTTATTTGTCGTCTTCTTCAAGGCTGAAAGAGATCATTTTTTTTTATTACAATATGGCCGCTCATAGGATACAAACAAAAATTTAATAAAGTATCACAAGGCTAACAACACTAACTGAATATTTTTAAATTAATCTAAAAAAACAATGTTTGTTTTAGTCTTAAGAAATATAATTATTCGATACTAAAGAGTTATTATTTTTTATTTTTAAATAGATTTTTTCTTAAATATAAACCATATACATATGGAAAACAAATAAATACGAACAAAAAGCTAACCACAACAACATAAAAAGACAAATTAAATAACAATAATAAAAGGAAACCCAGAGTTCATAAGTATTATTATTTGTGACATTTCACTTACCTAATTCCTTAGAATTAGAGGCTCACGTAAAAAATACAACTAATATAATTATACTTCTCCATAGAACACAAATGATGATTACCACTGCAATACATTAAAACACAAGGTGGCAAACAATTAAAAGAACAAAGGACATTTAGCAGGTCTCGGAGTTTTAAAAAACATTCACAAAGGATTATTCAGAAAAAAAAAATAAAAAAAGGGACAATTATTAGGGCAATGGTTTGTTTACCAGGGCATGTCAAGAAGTACTTTCTCTATAACGATTCAAAATATGGTTATATTGCACACTTAAGCCTTGAGTATCAGTTCTGTGATTCACCGAATTATTTAATTGTATGTGTATCATTTCACTGATATTTCTTTTAATATAATGTTTTTCTCTGTCTAGTACGGTGGTACCTTGAAAATTAAAATTGTGGCCTGTAGAAAAGTGATGTTCCGATAATGCAGTTTTTTCTTTTTTATTGATGTTTATCACCCTACAGTCGTACTTGTGCTGGTATAACCTAGTCCTTAAATATTGCCTCGTAATGCCTATGTAACATTTATCACAATTATGACATGGAATTTTATAAACCAAATTTGAGCTCAAATCAAGTGGTATTGGGTCCTTTAGTTTCGAAAACAGCACATTTGTTGTTCTTAAATTATAAAATGCTAATTTACAATTTTGATCCTTTTCCCGAATATTACGTTGAATCCTTTCCGACAATGAATTAATGTATGGAAATTTGAAGTATTTTAGTGTCCCTTTGTCGCTCTTTACTTGGCTAGTGATATTATAGTTGTTAATTACTCTGTTTACTAACGTTGTAGGGTAGTTATTATTTTTTAATATGCTCTTAATTTTCTCAATGTTAGAACTATGATACTGTGGGCTGCTTAGTTTAAAAGATCTATATAACAAATTTTTTATGGTAGCTATTTTATGGGACATGGCATGTGATGAGAGGTAGTTAACCACTCTACCCGAGGAGGTTGGTTTAGTATACCAGTTTATTAGTAGCGTTCCATCAAGGTTGCGTTCAACAATAACGTCAAGGAATGGTATACATTTGTCACTTTCCATTTCCATTGTAAATTTTAATTTATGGTGAAAGCTATTAAAATACTGTAACAGGTAATTTACTTTATTAGATGGGCAAGAGAGGAATGTATCATCGACATATAATTTTATTAAGGGTAAGTCAAAAGGTAATTTATTTGATATCTCCATAAACAACTCATTCATAACCAAACTGGCTAATACCGGGCTAGCAGGATTACCCATCGCTGATCCGTCCAATTGTAGGTAAAATTGGTTATCAAATGAAAAATAACTGCTATCAAACAAAAATTCAATAATATTTAAAAACATACTTTTCGGGATTTTCGTGTACGGCGCTATGTGACTCCATTTTCTTTTTAAAATATTTATAACTAATTCTTTGGGGACATTTGTAAATAACGACGTAACATCTAAAGACAATAAAACGTGATTAGGTGGTAATTTTACCCTTTTTGTGAACTCTACGAAATCAAAAGAATTTTTAATATTAAAATTAAAGGTTGTCGTTATCTGGCTTAAGATGTTATGCACAAACACGGCTAGATTATAAGAAGGAGCGTCAATACAACTCACCACTGGTCTTAAGCTCAAATTCGGCTTATGGGTCTTACGCAAACCATACAACTTTGGAGATATGCTATTATTAATGCGTAACTTCTTGTAGGATGACTCATTAATGTAATTATTGTCAAACAAATTTTTGACAATTTTATTTGGTTGACTTTGAAATTTAGACGTTGGATCTGATTTCAAAAGTTTATAAGTATTACCATCCTTCAACAAATCCCGCATACCTGTCGAATACTCCTCCCTATACATGACAACAGTCGAATTGCCCTTATCTGATCGCATAACCATTAAAGAAGGATTTTGTTTTAAAAAAGTTTTACAAAACCTAAAGTCTTTTTCAATTAAGTTTACTGTGGGGTATTTTTTTTTGTTGTTATTACTATTATTTGAATTGATATAATTGGTTAAATTATTTATACATTTAGCCCGTAGATCATCCTGTTCTTGTTCATTTAATTGTAAAGACTGAACACAAAATTCCAAGTCTTTTATAATGGTGGGTATTGGAATTGTATCTTTGTCTAATGGAAGAGCAAATTTTGGGCCAGTGCTTAGAATTTTTTAAGCCTCCAATGGTAAGTTAATGTCAGTATAATTAAAAAGAAAATTATGACGTGTTCCTAATTCAAAAATTGTTTGATTGCTACATAGGGTAGCAATCTTTTTTATATTTATTTTTTTAATGCATGTAAATATTCTTTTATATTTATTAGTACATATTTCATTAAAATTACTAATAATTTCAATTGGTAAAAAATCGTGCGTTCTGCCTTTTATCTCATTAATTTCCCGTTCCAACAATGCTAGTTTCCAAACAGTTATCTTAATTTCTAAATTTAAAATTCGTTTTTTAAAACTGTATACAATTTTATCAATCTCATTAACGTACGGATGATTATCTAATTTTAGAGAATTTAGACAATTCATATTATTAGTTATGTGGCTTGGAAACACTTGTTTTGTCCTACATTGTAATAAAAATACTCGACGGTTCCTAATTGCTGCTAGTTTTTTGTTGGCGTTCATCCAAGTCTTCAGAAGGTTAACAGCGTCTCTTCCATATGTGTTCAGGATGTGTTCAAAGAATCCCTCATTTAAATGCATGGCGTGTGAAAGTAGCGTCCCTCAATTTAAATTCAAGATGGTGTTTAGCGGGTTAGGGACATAAATCAAACCTCAGTTTTTTAAAAATTGGCCGACGTTTCGACGATTTATTTGTCGTCTTCTTCAAGACTGAAAGAGATCATTTTTTTTTTTATTACAATATGGCCGCTCATAGGATACAAACAAAATCCTGCTAGCCCGGTATTAGCCAGTTTGGTTATGAATGAGTTGTTTATGGAGATATCAAATAAATTACCTTTTGACTTACCCTTAATAAAATTATATGTCGATGATACAATCCTCTCTTGCCCATCTAATAAAGTAAATTACCTGTTACAGTATTTTAATAGCTTTCACCATAAATTAAAATTTACAATGGAAATGGAAAGTGACAAATGTATACCATTCCTTGACGTTATTGTTCAACGCAACCTTGATGGAACGCTACTAACAAACTGGTATACTAAACCAGCCTCCTCGGGTAGAGTGGTTAACTACCTCTCATCACATGCCATGTCCCATAAAATAGCTACCATAAAAAATTTGTTATATAGATCTTTTAAACTAAGCAGCCCACAGTATCATAGTTCTAACATTGAGAAAATTAAGAGCATATTAAAAAATAATAACTACCCTACAACGTTAGTAAACAGAGTAATTAACAACTATAATATCACAAGCCAAGTAAAGAGCGACAAAGGGACACTAAAATACTTCAAATTTCCATACATTAATTCATTGTCGGAAAGGATTCAACGTAATATTCGGGAAAAGGATCAAAATTGTAAATTAACATTTTATAATTTAAGAACAACAAATGTGCTGTTTTCGAAACTAAAGGACCCAATACCACTTGATTTGACATCACTTTTTTACAGGCACATCACTTTTCTACAGGCCACAATTTTAATTTTCAAGGTACCACCGTACTAGACAGAGAAAAACATTATATTAAAAGAAATATCAGTGAAATGATACACATACAATTAAATAATTCGGGGAGTCACAGAACTGATACTCAAGGCTTAAGTGTGCAATATAACCATATTTTGAATCGTTATAGAGAAAGTACTTCTTGACATGCCCTGGTAAACAAACCATTGCCCTAATAATTGTCCCTTTTTTATTTGTACAGACTGATAAGAAATATTAATTTATAAACCAAACCATTAGTCGTCGTTTTGCTGCAGTGGGTTCCGGAGTTGTTTATTTACGTTTTTTATTTTTTTGAATGTTTTTTAAACCTCCGAGACCTGCTAAATGTCCTTTGTTCTTTTACTTGTTTGCCACCTTGTGTTTTAATGTATTGCAGTGGTAATCATCATTTGTGTTCTATGGAGAAGTATAATTATATTAGTTGTATTTTTTACGTGAGCCTCTAATTCTAAGGAATTAGGTAAGTGAAATGTCACAAATAATAATACTTATGGGTTTCCTTTTATTATTGTTATTTAATTTGTCTTTTTATGTTGTTGTGGTTAGCTTTTTGTTCGTATTTATTTGTTTTCCATATGTATATGGTTTATATTTAAGAAAAAATCTATTTAAAAATAAAAAATAATAACTCTTTAGTATCGAATAATTATATTTCCTAAGACTAAAACAAACATTGTTTTTTTAGATTAATTTAAAAATATTCAGTTAGTGTTGTTAGCATTGTGATACTTTATTAAATTTTTGTTTGTATCCTATGAGCGGCCATATTGTAATAAAAAAAAAATGATCTCTTTCAGCCTTGAAGAAGACGACAAATAAATCGTCGGCCAATTTTTAAAAAACTGAGGTTTGATTTATGTCCCTAACCCGCTAAACACCATCTTGAATTTAAATTGAGGGACGCTACTTTCACACGCCATGCATAAAAAATATCGTTTGATCATCGGGTGAAAAATTACGTGAAAACGGAATATTGTAAAAACCTTTCAATAGTACTTCTACATCTGCAAGATGAGAACAAATACAACAAAAATATTATTTTTTTTTTACCAAAATCGTCTTAAATTTTTCAAATTTCTCACGTCTCAAAACCAATTTTTATAAAAGAAAATCTCGGTATGTCTATTAGCTGACGAGTTAGATGAACTTTTGTAGTAGTTTCTTATTACGCATTTTTTGATATACACACTTTTAATTCTAAATTCATTCATTTTGACTTAAATAAGCATATAAAATTAATTTATTTACAAATTTGGACACCCAAAAACAGATTTAAAATTTGATACGTTCAGTTTTCCATTTAAATAAAAAATAGGTTTTACAATTTATTTAACATTTCAATTCAAAAATTTGTAGGAGTTTAAAAAGGGGAGCAATAAAACTTTATATTATCGTAAAAAATCAAGTATTAATATGTTATTGTTTCAGAGGTGTCCTATATCAATTTTAATTTTAACATCAATTTATTGTTTTATTTACTGTGTTTTTAGAAATATATGAGTTAGGGTATATATATATATATATATATATATATATATATATATATATATATATATATATATATATATATATATATATATATATATATATATATATATATATATATATATATATATATATATATATATATATATATATATATATATATATATATATATATATATATATATATATATATATATATATATATATATATATATATATATATATATATATATATATATATATATATATATATATATATATATATATATATATATATATATATATATATATATATATATATATATATATATATATATATGTATATATATATATATATATATATATATATATATATATATATATATATACATACATATATAGATTCTTTATAATTTCACGGCTGTTTGAAAATGAAATGGACAACACGAAATAGCGGGGTTGCAGCCTAGGCCTGCAACCCCGCTATTTCGTGTTGTCTATACATATATATATATATATATATATATATATATATATATATATATATATATATATATATATATTTAATTTCTATAATGTTATCAGTCACATAACTCGTTACCAAATGATGTCACATGATCGATATTCTGTACATATAATCGGCATCACGTATACTATATTTATCTGAAGTATGATGCAAATTTTATAAGTTGTTGGCAATTGCAAAAAAAAATATTTTAAAAGTTTTTCCAGATTTTCTCGGAAACTAATCAACGGTTTTTTTCATCAGACACATCTCAAAAGTTTCGAAATACCTACAACTTTAAAAAATAATTTTTTTATAGGATTAACTATCTTAACGGGACAATAGGCATATTAGACAATTGTTTATATATTTATTTTATTAGATGTTTTTTTGAAAAATAGCATTATTTAGATGTACTTAAAGAATTCAAGAAGTCAGTTTTCTTATAGAGGTTTATAAGAAAAAGCCTATTATATGTACTATTTTCCTGGTCTATTAATACACACTTTAATTACACCTTAAAGTATAATAACATGATAGTTATCTGTAGGTCATAGACATATCGAATAACAATAGGTAAATAAAAAATATCAATATGTCCATGGTTATCGATAAGTGCAGGTAGCCAATAATGCCGATGGGTATGCGGTAATCTTCTCATTTATTTCAATAGACTCGTCTGAGTCCTGTTTAGTGCTGATGTTTGTAAACACTTCTTCTGTTTGCAAAGGAATTACATCTTTCGGAGATCTTAAACATTACCCAATCTTTTTCTGCGTAAAACTGCAGTAGTTCATAGGTGACTATACTGGTTTATCTGCTATTGAACTATGGTGCAAGATAGCGGATGACAGCAAGTACGGATCTGCTGTTAGTAGAGCTAAATAAAATAAACAAAAAATATATTATTCAAAGAATAGTTTATAAAAACTAAAAAGTTTATCACAATGGATCTAGAATTTATAAACAGTGACAAAGAGGATAAAAACACATTTCACCAATGGAGGTCGTTGATAATATGTGCAATATTTTGGAATGTGACAAGCTGAAAATGACAAATAGTTATCTAAAAACTGAGGTAAGACTTAAAGTCAAGGTGTTATTTTACTGTTAAATCAGACTAAATCTTCAAATAACAATATCTTTCACGAAACCCAATCTATCAATACCGCAATAAAGACTACCGATAAACCATCAAAAATGCTCCGCCCAACTGAGAATGAGGCTCAGATAGGACGCAAAACTCAAATCAAAATCATATCACGATAAGTCATCTAAATCAGTCAATACATTTTGCAGTGAGAGAAATAGCAATACCAACACAGATCGTTCATAAGTCGATAATAGTGCGGAGGTTCCAACGTTACGCCAAAATTCACAACGTACAAATAGAAGAGAGCCAATAAATAATAGGCGCAAATTCCAGTAATACCGGAATAAAATCAGTTTCCAAACGCGTTTTCCTTCATGTTTATAGACTTGTCAATAGCAAGCAAGTTAAGCAAATAGTCCGGACATTACTTTCGAATGTAAAGACTTAAACAGAACAGAAAATTGTCTACAAACATGAAAGCCAACTACCGGTCTCCTTGGCACCCTCAGTAGGGACTAATCTACCGATGACTCGGTAGTGTAAGCAATGTTTACGATATCAAAACAATATCTGTCAGCCTCATTAAGCCAGAAGTCTAGGAAGAACTCCAAAAGTAGTATGCGTCACACAGACGTGGTGCAATAATCAAATTTCTATAATTAATATTTTTTATTACCAGCTAGGTGGTTGGTTTTGTAGGTCTTCTTTGAAAGACATTGAAAACACAAATACTGCTGGTTCTGATTATATAAATGTAAAACTTGTTAAGGCCGCTAAGGGTTACATTAATTGTCAATTTACATACTTAATAAATGCCGGTTTACAAAAAGGATTTTTTCCAACAATTCTAAAAACTGCAAATGTGATACCACTACACAAAAGAGAAAATTATCGTCAAATTTCAATCCTTAATATATTTCCTAAAATTTTAGAGAAAATAATTAATGAAAGAATATTCTTGTTAAAAAAATATAATAATTAACATTTAATACACATCTGACATTGTAAATGTAGCGAAAGGTGTCCCACAGAAATGTAGATAAAGGTTTAATACTAAACCAGAATAAAATAGTTGTCACTTTTCCCTAAAAAACCTACACAAGACTCTTCTAGTCGAATTTACTAATAAAACTATAAAGCAAAGATCAGTTGTCAATTTTCTTGGACTACTTATTGAATCACGGCTCTCTTGGTCAAGTCAGATTGACCATGTTTTGAAAAAGCTATATGTTTATTTATTTATCATCTGGCAACTTCGCTCAAAGATAGATCTGATTCTTTTTTTTTTAACTTTAATATTATTCATTCGTACAATCTTGTCTATCTTACGGTATCCTGTTAGATTCACTAAATCACCACAATACTCCTGTCATCTTTTGTTCACCATGCTGAATATAACTACATTTACATCTTTTTGAGTAACTTTGTAAAATATGCTAGAAGTAATTTTCTTAATTTTGGCTTTTCTCGGCATGCTATTGATTGGAAGTCAAAAGGAAATAAAAGATATTTATGAATTTATTTAAACGTCATTATATGGCAATATCGAATTAAAATGTCACTAAAAACGATGTCGTCAGATTATAAAATGTTTTACTTATCTAAATGATTTAAAATAAAATGTACATATTATTCGTCCCTTCAAATTGATCCGAATATTTATTGTTTTTATTAAAAAGAATTATTTGTTTCGTTCCATCGGTCCATCTTCCATGCTGACTGGTTTCAAATTAATTTATATATTTACATAATATATGCATATTTTATTATTTATTTACGTTTTAAAGGTGATAATATTTACGAATTTTTCAGCGACCTAAGCAGCATTCAGCAATGTGTAGTGAATGATCTGGAAAATAATTGTAAGGACACTACTCCAGCCAACATTGTAGATGCCCTTTTCAAATTCATCAAGAAGACTACTTGTAAGAATGTAAAGCAGAAAAGAAGTATGTTAGATGCCTTATTTTAAAAACATCTTGATTTCATCTGATAACTGTACTTTAACTAAATAATAGAAAATTTAACGAAATTTGGAGTTTTATTTTGGCGTTGGTGCGACAAAATTTACAATGTATATTAACTTAAGTTATATTAAAGCGCAAAAACTTAAAAATATATATGTATTTTAAAACATGTGGCTCCCCTTTTAAACGAAGGTAACATGGAGGTGCAGTTCGATTCCTAGAAAATATGCAAAAAAAATCGGTAAATTTCGATTAATCGGAACTTCCCTAGTTATGAATCTTTCCTTATATTAGGAATAGTGAAGTGTGACCCAATTTAATTCAGTACATACCTAGTCATTTAGTAACACATATATACTGTCTTTTCAAACATTATTTATTGTGCGCCATTTTGTTCCATGGTATTTGATTCCTGCCAATATTTTACCGGTTTCTACTTATGCCACAATTGATTTTTAGGTCTAATTAAAATAAAGTCAATATGCAGTTATTGTATTGACACACAACGCCATTTTGTTACGTCATGTTAAATTCGTACTAGTTTATCCATATATTACATCTAATTTTTCCGCAAAATTTAAGTAAATTGAATAATTTTGTACATTGATTTTATTAAAATTTCATTTAGCCGCCATTTTGTTCTGCCATCTTGAACTCGCACCATAACTTTACCAGTTTATTTCTATATCACACTTAATACTTGCACAAAATTTGAAATTAGTCTAATAAGTACCGTCAAATGGGGTAAAGTGGATCTTATGGGGTAACGTTAACTCTAACGCTCTGACCTCATTGATAGACCTTCAAGTGCGTAGTACGCCGATGGTGCCATGTGGCTACTCAAGAAAAGTTTTCAAATATGCACCAGGCGGTTTTTAGCGCTACGGAAGGAACGTATGAAGCTTGTTTCGTTCGCCAGTGCATATTTGTTTATTGCCGTATTTTTCGTGAAATTGTTATTTGTTAGAAACATTCACCCACATAGGCAAAAGTATACGCTCTACGGGTTGTTTGAAGATTTAAGGTAACTATATACTGTATTTAGATCACATTTATTCGGTTAAAATTTTTTTTTTATATTTTGGACTATTTTTTTTTTTGAAGATTTGTAAAAAATTGTAACTTTGTGGGGTAAAGTGGATTCACAAAATTTTGAAATCAATGGATAGAGATTTGACTTATAATTGTACTATTATACTAGTATGTTGGAGCTTCTTCGTTAAATGTTTTAAATCTAAGAAGACTTATGCAAGAGGGCATTCATAACAAAAGACTGTGATTCCATATAACGGATTAATGTGATAAAACCAACAAAACAAGAATAGTGAGAATTTTTGAACGTAAAATCTAAATAAAATCTTTCACGTTTTACCAAATTTCCTGCACTCTTCTTTTTTTGGAAAGATGGGTGATTTCAAAGTATACCGCGGGTATATAAAAAGAAAATTGGACCAGTCGGCAAAAAGAATTATAATGAAGAATTTATGGTAGGGGCAGTGGCGGCGGAAAGAAAAAGAAAATTAAAAGTTCGTGATGCTGCACCCCATTTTGTCGGGCTGTGACTAGGGACGTTGGGGATCTTTACCAAATTATAACAAAGAACTATTTTCCAAAACAAACTATATCTATATTAATACAAGAACATAATCAAGAACACAGTAAGCGGTTATAACAAGAACTCATAATTTTAACTTAAAACGGTTCTTACTTAAATATATTGCTGGGGGCCATCTTATATATTAGCGAAAACACTACCGTCACTTAACTCAATATAACAGAAGCAACTGACTGTCTGTAGACTGCCCCCTTCCTAAGTATTTCCAAGCCTTTAAATAATCAGCGAATAGTACTGTGTCAGCGATTGCTTTTGTATTCGCCATATTAAATCTGCCGAACAATTACTATTCACCGATTTGTTTATTGCTGAAACTGCTTTAGGAGGTTCAGTGTTCCTTAATTGACTAAGCAATACTTTACTAAGCATGTAAAAGCGGTCACTGAACGAATAATTTTTAGAATGTTTAGGCTAATGAATTTAATAGGAAATGCATTGAAATATTTTCACCCTTGACAGTATGCAGTGCCATATACAACATTATATAACCGGGAGCATGGAAAGCACTCATTAAAATACGCGAGACAACCGGTCCTTGTCCGAAGATGAGGAGAAATTGCTCTCGGATGGGCTAATAATATGTGCCAATTGGGGGTTTCCCTTAAAATCAACCGACCTTAGGCAGATTGTTCAGCAATATCTGAAAAATCTCGGCCGTGAAGAAGGAAGATTTAAAGATAACTTGGCAGGTTTAGACTGGTTCAGGGCTTTTATTAGAAGGCACACTGATTTGACCATAAAACTGGGTGAAAATACTAAACGAGTCAGAGCAGCAGTCGGTTATGAGATAATAGAGAAATATTTTTTCGAGCTTCAGGCAACG
This sequence comes from Kuschelorhynchus macadamiae, assembly GCA_030620095.1. Taxonomy (NCBI): domain Eukaryota; kingdom Metazoa; phylum Arthropoda; class Insecta; order Coleoptera; family Curculionidae; genus Kuschelorhynchus; species Kuschelorhynchus macadamiae. The sequence goes on from JAUTXW010000329.1 coordinate 1,300,386, forward strand.
TTAAAGGATGTACCTCCATGTAACGTCATCAACTATGACGAAAGTAACTTTGTTGATGACCCTGGTACAGCGAGGGTGGTTGTAAAACGCGGGATCAAGCATTCTCATAGGATTTGAGTGAGCACCAGCGTCATGTTCGCAAAAACTGGAAGTGGAATATTATTGCCCTCCTATATAGTGTACAAAGCCAAGCATCTTTACCCCGGATAGTCATAAGGAGGCTACCCAGGAAGTAGATACAACCCAACTCTGACTGGATGGTTCGATAGTACAATATTTGAAGACTGGTATATAGTCCTACCACACCCAAAAACTTTGGTGGGGCCTAAGGTGTTAATCAAAGATAGTTTAAGTAGCCACCTGACTCTAAGCGTTGTTCAAGAATGTGAAGCTAATCAAATTAGATTTGTACTGCTACCTCCAAACTCGACACATCTTCTACGACTCGATGTGGCGTATTCTCGTCCATTGAAGGCCGCATGGCGCAGTGTATTGGAGAAGTGGAAGCAAAAAAATCGAGGGGTCCTTCCAAAGACCGTCTTTCCAAGGCTTCTGATTGAGCCGATCGAGAGAGTGGGAGTAAATTCCTCAAAAAAATCTATTTCAGGATTTAAAGCTTGTGGAATAGTATCCTGGAATACAAACGTTGTCCTTAAAAAAAATCCTAGAAATGTAACCCCGGAGGAAGACCAGGTAGAAAAAGCTCGGTCCGATCCTTTTGTAAGACATTTAGAATCCTACAGAACCCAACCAAAGGACGACAATCCAAAACGTGGAAAAAAATGGACGTTCCTGCGGGAAAAAGCATTTCGGCAAAAGATTTAATAACCACATTAGAAGACAACGCCGAAAACCGGGAAAATGAAGATCCATTAGTAGGGACGTCGAGCGTCGTACTCCATCTGCGAAGAGGCTGAAGAGCGAAATAGCAACGAAGAAGGGGCTGAATGTGACCTACCGTCCTTTTATCATTTGGACCAAAATTTGGAAATCGACGATTACATGATTGTGAAATTTATTACCAATAAACGTGATAGAAAATGTATTGGTAAAATAGAGAATATAGGTGAGAAAAATGAGTTTGTCGTAAATGCATTAAGGAAACAAAATAGCAAACACAACTGTTACAAGAGAACAAATTTTAAAGAAATTAGCCTTAAGCAGCGTCAATCGGGCGAGGCATTGTTTTTTACATGAAGACTTTTCTTCAGTAGGATAATTTTATACTAAAATGTTGGACTTATTGCTTAGTTTTGCTGAATTTACTGCTTAATTTTGTTGAGGTTACTTGTGTTTTTTTAAATGTTTTTTTTTCTTTCTATTTGATGTTCTTAACCTAGATTAAGTTTTGTTAAATCGCCGATTTACTGATAATAAAGAGTTTAAAACACTTTTTTTTCGTGTTTTGCAATTTTATTTTAAAAACTATTTTTCAAACGATATTCAATTATCCCCTTTACCCCATACATTTCAAAAATGAACTTTAAATGAAAATTATTATGTAGTTCACTTTACCCCCACGTATGGGGTAAAGTGGTTCAACATTTGGTAATCGATAATTTAAGCAATACAACTGAAATAACTCTAAGCTTTGGGGATATTAAAATGAAGGTACTAATGATCATAAATTTTTGTCTTCGAAAGATTTAAATCTATATTTCACAATACATTTAAAAAACCTCAATTTTTGATCCACTTTACCCCATTTGAAGGTAATTTTTCAGGCTGGTTTTTTAAATATTTTATTAGGCCGCCATTTTGTTTTGCTATCTTATATTCATACCAAAATGTTACTAGTTCATTCCTATTAACACTTGATTTTTGTGCAAAATTTGAGATAAATTGGATAATTAGTTTTTTAGTAATAATTTTTTTAATATTTCACTAGGCCGCCATGTTGTTTCGGTATATTTGGAATTTTTCCAAAATATTACCAGATCAACTCCATGTGGCCCTTAATTTTTGACTAAAAATCAATCTGATAAGTAGTTTTTAAGCTGTGTCGCGAACTGATAGACATAGAGATAAACCGACAGACGGACCGACGGAATTGAATTGATAAAACATATTTTTTGGCATTTAGGGTTGCTAAAACGTGAAGATATGTAAAACTAGAGAGAGTAATTTTTCTCACCATTACAAACATTTTATTTGGACGGCATTTTGTTCCGCCGTTAGTACAACAATTTTACTAGTTCATCTCTATAGCACAATTAGTTATGGCACACAATCTGAAATCAGTCCATTAAGTAGTTTTTTTCAGACTGAATTTTTAAATATTTTATGGATTCTTACCAAAATTTTATCAGTTGATTCCTACATAATACTTGCTTTTTGTGTGAAATTGAATAGGCATTTTACTTACCACCGAAACTCCTATCGCGGTCAAGACATAGGTTAGAGGGTCTTGTGTTGTAAATAAGTCACAGTCTCCCTCGACTAGAGGTAGAAGCAGCGTGATGTTTATTGCAACAACTGTCCCAGAATAACTCAACATCGACTCCTTACAACAAGCAGTATTAACTCCTAACACTGGAACGTGTGGTGAAGATAGATCAAAATACAAGAGTTCTAACCGCACTACACCACAACTTGTTACGTTCTGGACGCGCGTTTCGCTTACCAAGTTAGCATCATCAGTAGATGATATAAACTGTTTTATCATCTATCTATCTAATTTATATCATCTACTGATGATGCTAACTTGATTAGGGAAACGCGCGTCCAGAACGTAACAAGTTGATTTTTTTTGAAAACCTTTTTGTGGAAACTTGCATAGATATGTAAAATCAAATTTTAAACAAAATGTTTTCCAATATTTTGTTACAAAGCTCAACTTTCTGTAGTTTGTAATTTTCTTTTTAAAATTTTCGAATAATAGATGTCAAATGAAAATAATCATGAGACATGCACAAGTTATTGCGCAGAGAAAAAAAAATTCGAAATATTAAAACAAAGAATATCGACCATTATAGAGGAAGCTGTATAATATATTCGATACACAAAAGAAAAAACAAATTATTGTCACAAAAGTGATATATTTATATAAAAAAATGTACATCCAATCAATTAAAAACAATTTATTATATACAAGCAGCATCTAATAAAATATAAGTCAAATTCAATTGTTCACATAGATTTCTGTATAAAATCTAAGAATCTACTTAAAGCTCAACATTCTTTTAGATGCTGTTATGCAGCTTTACAAAAAAATTGATGGTTCATATATAATATGTATAAAATAAAATGTACTACAGTAAAATTAGCACCTTTAATATTTAGGGCAAATAACAATTAAAACAAGTATATACCAAAACTAAGGTAAAATTTTAATCTTTTATTCCTTAGCCTAAAGTAAAACAAAAAAACGTCTTAAAAACTGCTTAGTTACTCAGATACAAACTGTTAAAATTTTCTTTTAAAAAACGGTTTTTATCGCATATTTATAGAAGGCTCCATAGGAACTTTTCTGACATCATTTACACAAAAATATAACACACTCCATTATTTTTTTTAAATTAGAATTGTTTTCGCTTTACTAGATCAATCAACATGAAATTTCCTGGTATTTTGTATTAAAAGTTTTCCGTTTCAGAGCTAAATTAAAATGTTATTACATGATAGTGGTCCTAGGTTCGTAAAAACTGAAAGTTCATTAAAATATAAAGTAGCATTTTTCATATAATTTGACAATCAAAGATTCTTATAACTAGAGTATAGCGTACGAATCTGAAGCTATGAAAAGAATGCAAGTATCTATGGAAACGGTGCATTACTCATTAGTGATTGGCTAAAACTCTACATATCCATAGAAATGGTCTGCTTTTTTCAAACCTCCCCCTTCCGTCGCGGCTTCAGATCCGTGCGGCGTACTGTATGTGGGTTAAGATTCATGTTTGTTTAGTTACATGGTGTTAAAAAGTTAAGTTTAAATACAATGTTTCAATACCTTCCAAAAAAAGAGAAGCAACCCGTATTATCAAGTAACTTTTTGTCGTAGAATTACTTAAAAGATATTTTTATGAAGTGTCAAGTACTCTTAGTTTTTTTGGAACAGGAGTCACTGGCTTGCAGAAAAATAGTTTGTCTAACTTACCTCGAAGACGACCGACTACAGCAAAAAACATATCACTTTTCTGCATTTTATTTAAACAAATACAAGATTTTAAAATACGTTGGTGATATAGTTTTTGTATAAATATTACAAAAAAATATCCGAAACGACCCCACTTGCGACAATAGTCAATAAAATAGGTAAAAAAGTTCTAAAAATATAATGAAATCGAATTTTTAAAAATGTTTAATACTGTCTTAAAAACTAAGCAGTTTAGAATTTTTTGATTGGTTATTGACTAAGTAACTACCCCTTACATTTTAGCTTACTTTTGAGGCATCCTGTTTAAGTTAAATCGTTATTACTTGAAGCAGAGCATAGAGTATTTCTCTTTAAAACCAAAGAAATAAAAGTGATAAAAATAATACCTTCGTAAAAAAAAACTCATAAAAAAGTCGCAATAAACAGTGGTTCTAGAACCAGTTATCTATAATTACTACACTATTAAATTAGATAAGCATTCTCACAATAAAGTGCTCTTCACGAAAAATGGTTCTGATTTAATGACTTCAATAAAACTACCTGGGTCGATCCCCTTGTGTAGGCACTGTAGTAAGGGATCGGACTTTAAATATTTATGTATTATGAGGTTCTAGGGAAAAACGTAATGATACTCGTATATGTTTATTTTAATTCAATGAAATGAAAAAAAAACTAATTAATACAAGTTTTCAGATACTTATATATATATATATATATATATATATATATATATATATATATATATATATATATATTTGCTTTGTTATTCTATACCTAGTTCTCTTTCACTGACGCTATCCTCACTAAATTACTTAAAATCGGTTGAATTGGGTGATCCACAGTAACATAAATTTTCTACAGTAATTACGTCATCGATTGAATTTTTTCAACTACCTGGGAGAATATTATTAACACATTTTTTTATTAATTTTACGTTTCCAACTTAAAGTCCGAGAAATATTTTCAGACCTAATATTTGATTTTAACTGGTACCACACATTTGCTCTATGGAAAACTATACTGTACGTATAATAATTCGTAAAATAATATTGCTGAATACTTCCCGTGAGAAATAAAGATTGACTTTAAATTTTTCAAATATGTATTTAAAGTAAACATTGAAAACGGAAAAAATTTTCTTTTTATACCTACAACAGAAGAAATTTTAGATCTTTTTTATACCTACAAATTATTACAAGCCTGGACTCTCAACGATTTTTATTTGTTTATTGCCAAGTTCTTGTCTACACAATGGGAGCGACCAGGTAGTTTTATTACAATAATTTTTCGTGAAAAGGATTTTAGCTATGTTTCTAAACACATGTTTAATCTCTAAAAACTTAGAGGTTTTTAAGACTAGAAATATCTCAACTGAGGGTCGACTTATACATATCAGTGACGTGCCCGTTCAAGGTCCGTAATGAGGTATCAGTGTCAATTGAAAAAAAAATCGGTGCCTACAATTTAAATAAAAACGTTTACACACGTCCGGCACAGTGACGGTCTTGTACTTTCACTGTCGTTTTATAAACCGGATGATACATTTTTCAGTAAACTGCCCGCATTGATACGTCACCCATATGTATAAGTCGACGTATTTAGGTAATTGCCCTGTAGAATTTTGGTAACATTAATAAGGTTGAAGAAGCTTGGTCACTTGAAGAAGCTTTCTGGTGGAAGTATATAACTAGTGTTTTTTAGTCGAAGTATAAGCTAGCGCTACAAACAGAATAAAAAAATTTTGCCCTTCATCGGTGTCTACATTTTATGATCCTGGCCTTGAGCTCTTTAACTTCTTAAAAATAGTGTTTCAATGAACCATATTTCCTAATAAACAACAAATACCATAGCTACCTAGGTTTAGATCTGCACTGTTAGGTGTTCTTTTTAACAATATTTTTTTTGTATTATTTTATTGCGTATTTTTTCTATAAAACCAATATATTTTTCTTCAATAACATTTCTGGATAATGTGGTGAATGCGCCGCATATTTTTATAATTCGACACGAAAATTCTGGGATTCAATAAAATCAGCAGAATTCTCAAGTAAATAATTGAATTTGCTCCTCAATGTATGTGAAGATGTACTGTCGTATTAAAACGTATAACTATTATTTTTAAAGTTATTATTACAGATGCAGAAAAATGTTGTGTGCGAATTAAAAGATTTTCTTGCAAAAAGATTCTTAAATATTTTCTCATCGGTAAACAATATTTGATTTGTGTGATTACTCAATTGAAATATCTACAAAATTTCTTATTTTTGTAGACTTGTATATTTAACAGTCGAAGTAAGGAAACTTTTTAACACTCAGACCATATTTTTTTTGGAAGAATAACACATTTGGTTTGAGGAAGATAAAACTAACCATGAGATTTACCAGAAGGATATTTTGTCATACCGCTTACCAGAAATTGAAGATATTCCTGATAATTATATGCTTCAACAAAAGAGTACATGCATACACACATTAAAGCATAGTCAATTATTTACGTGAGAATTGTACCGATTTTATTAAATCCCATAAATGGTCAACTAAAAGCCGGACCTAATCCCAGTGGACTACAGTATTTGGGGAGCTAGTTGAGGGTAACGAGAAGACAGATGAACTTGCTAGATTCTACTGGAGGGTAACGAGAAGGCAGAAGAGCTTGTTAGAGTCCGAGACGTAAGCACATATGTGGGAACAGAACCGGCGTTAGGCATTACTAGGCAGCAGATGAGGACTGCACTTGACGAATGGACGCACAAAGAAATGCGACGTGAGCGGTACCAGTTTGAAAGTGGTAGGCAAGCTAAAGACTTCATTGTGAAGCCAGATAAAGGCCAAACAGAGTGGCTGTTAACGCGGAACAAGAAGACCCTAAATTCCCAGTAAGGGGGCACCTCCCTGTTTTAGGTATTTAGGACTCTACCTGCACAGAGTGACAGGAGGAGAACGAAACGCTACTTGACTTCCTGTACCGGTGGGACGCATAAGCAAGAGTACGCCAGGTTATTTTTGCCACTACGGTCTTGCATAGGGATGCAGTCAAGTAACTATCCTGGAAAGATATTCAGACCTCTATAGAAAGGACAGGTTGATTTAAGGATGGAAACCTGGTGGTGGGGTAGACTGAAAGGGTCTTATAGGCCTACCAGGTCTCTAGACCTCCCCCCAACTACTACTAATACGTGGGGGGCTACTGTTGCATCCCATGCACACAGCAATGACAAAGCAGAATATAAAAAGTGGTAATTAATGAGAAAGGTGATATCCATAAGGCAGGTTTATAAATCTTTACTTTACTATCTGAATCCGTCGTTATTAAGACAAGTGTTGACTTATGTAAAAAATTCGATTTTGATAAAATAAAAAAATATATTACCAATGTTCAAAAATAATAACTTTTCCCAGAAAAATTCAAATAATACTACATAAATTAGCAAGAGTCAAAAATTAAATTATAATTTTACAAGCTCAAAAACTTGAATTCATTAAAAATCAACATTTTTTGATCCACCATACAACATTTCAAAACAGGAGGTGTTTTCAGTCCGTCTGTTTTGCTCTACAATCGTGTGGATGTGTTACTCAGTCACCAAGTACCACTTGGTGACTGAGTAACTTTACCATCTCATCTCTCAAATGTCTGCCTTATCAACTATCAATAGTTGATACTGTCGATAGTATTGTATCGCCCTATCATATTTGTAACACGGTTCGACTCCAGAGATGGAGTCTAAGAGTTGGTTATTAGATTTAGAGAAGTAAGTCACTCACGGCACAGAAAAGTAGTGACGAAAAATAACGATACGAGAGCCCGTAACAAAAATGAGTACACTCTAGACCCTTTAGCAAGGATTGACTGGAGGGCAAATCTGATGTCAGCAACCCCGGTAATTCCAGTTCCAGTAGCGTAAATTAAAACCCCTGCGGTTAAAAATCCAGAAGGAAATTGCGTTTGGCGCCGCGGCCGCGTCCTTGACTGGCGTTTCGCAAAACGTCCTGCCGGTGGGCTTAACCCTTCTGAACGACCCAACTCGAATCATGCCTCGGTGCTCTTCACGGAGTGTTCTCGGTGTTCCTCACAGAGTTTCAGATGGGCCGGCACGTTTACTTTAAATAAATTAGAGTGCCTTAAGTAGGCAAAAACTTTACCTGCATATTGTATGCATGGAATAATGAAATAGAATATTTATTTGTTGGTTTTTGGAATCTTGAGGTATTGATTAATAGGATCGGATGAGGGCATTCGTATTTGGACGTTATACATAGTGGGGTTAATCATCGTAGGTCCCTGACGAAAAACTAAAGGGAGTCCCTAGAGTATGTGAGTGTCTATAATTTTTCTATATTTTCAAGGCGTAATAGATGAATGATGATTATTATGAATTTTAAAAAGAGTTACAGCGAATTAAATAATAAGGATAAAAAAAGATGGGTTTTAACCCATCTTGCGCTTAACAAATTTAATATAACATATATTTAAGTAAATTAACAAATGATTACTTAAATTTTAGTGTAATACTTCACGAACAAAATATTGATAAATAATAATAATAATAATAATAATAAATTAATTTTTGATTAAATTACCAAAAAGTAAATTACCATGATATAACATCATAATATACACCTGAGAGTTTAGTTAAAGCAGAAATTGATTTTAGAAAAAATCCTAACTCAACTCTACCATAAATATACATTTTCTTCACTATATACTTCATACTCCTGATAGTTCAGTCTCTATTGGACAAACTATTTACAGAAGGTGGGGTTTGTAAAATTCCTAATCCTACTTCCACCATAAATATACATTTCCATCAAAGAATTAAAGTTAACCCACAAGATCAGTTTGACCCATTAAATCCCTTGCATAATAGTCCACGAATATTTAACCTTAAACCTGTTCAGAATTCTTTAAGAACATAAATATAGTCCTTCTTCAGCTGTTTAAGATAATTTCCAGATTCTTTATGGATAAAAAGACAACCATAGTCAAGTGGAGCATAAAAGGACTGACAAATGTCTATACATAGGGCAAAATTTTGTGTTATATTCGTACATTTTCTTTTCCTCAAAACAATGAAGATAAAACAGAAAAGAAATTTAAAATTTTATGAAACCTGGCTAGAATCATTCTTAGAGTTTTCGCTTCCCACTTGTGATTCTATTCTTTGTTTTACTTCTTTAAGCTGATCCACTACACGTTCGTCTGTAATATCAGAAGCTTTAGTAGTAGCAGCTGACATTATAGTATCATTTTCCTTATTTAAACTTGTATCAGTAGAGTTGCCTGATGCCTGATTTTGAATATTTTCATTTATTTCTTTGGCTGCATCTGATGTTTCGCCTTCATTTTCCAAGTTATTTTTAGAACTCCGGGGTTGACATAATGAATTTGTACCCTTATTATTGCATGGGGAAATATAGTTTTTATTTTCCAAAGTAGATGAAATTTGTAGTGCACTTCTGCTATTGAAATTTTTCTTAGATTTCTCTAGTGAAGAATCTGAATAGCTACTTTCATGGACTAAGGTATGCTCATTTGGTGACCTCTTAACTGGGACGTTTTCCACCATCAGTCTATGAAGAGCTCTCTCCAATAATTTTTCAACGGTTGATCCTGTTAACGTATTGTTCCTAGAACTTCCACCTCCAAACTTTAGTTTAATTAAGTGGAAAATATTGAACTCTATGTGCTGTCCCGTACAAAGTGTCATTAGAAACAAAAGACACAAGAGAGTGAATATCAGTAACACAGGCCACATTATCAAGTTTAAACCCCACGGAAGATTAGCTGAAATAAAAAAATATATTAACATAAAAATTCATTGAAAACATCTACACTAATTAAAAATTATACTGTGTCGCGACGAATTTATTCTAATTTTTGAAAATGTAATACCAAAAAAAAAGTGGGTGGCTTCAAGTTAACTAGCGTTCTTTTTTGTAGAAAACGTCTTATTCAGGTATAAAAGCTGGGACAGATTATTCAATGCATTCATTTTGGGGCTGCTTGCTGTAGGAACAGTTTGTAAATACTTACAAGATGATTTAAATATTTTTACTATGTAAATATGTCCACACTTCCGAAATATAAGATGCTGATGATGATAATGATATGTTCGATGTTTAAGAGTAATGTGTTTAATAAAAAATTGAAAAATCATTGGTGAATTGTTAATGACTTAATAGGGAGAACTAGTACTGTTGTGGAATCTACTAGTAATGGAAACTGACTCAACTCTTTCTGTTGAGCTGTAGTTAAAAAATTTTTCAGAGGTGAACCGCTTCAATATTTTAAAAGTAACGCAACAAACGCATTAGCATTCGCCTACTCATGTAGGAAGTTTCTAACAAATTTTTCTTTTCTTTTTTACGAGTGGTGAAACTGACGTTCCCTCAACTTTCAGACCCATTTCCCTGCTGCCTACCTTATGAAAAGTTATAGAATAACTTTTGAAGCTACTACTACTTCAGAAAAAACAATATTCTCAGAATATGATAATTAGGATGTTAATCATCGTTGTCCAACGCAATATTCTCTTTTCTAGAGGCATTATATAGCTAATATTTTTATTACTGGGTTATATGCATGGGCTCTTATTAACTGTTAGTCGCACAACATTTCACAAATTTGAAATACATAACCTAATTAACCCACAAATTTATTGATGAACCACTTTTTTTCAAATTACAGCCAAAACAACTAGTTTACAGCCCAAAACAACTAGTTTTTGGTAGATAGCACTTAATTTGGTTTTTCGCGTATGGATCCCAACTGTACTGAATACATTATAACATTGGGATCCATTTAGGGGGTCTTTTATTTTTCATATGTCGGGTCGTCTATTCGTAGTCTATATAGAGACAAATGATAAACGTCAAGCCATTCTACCGCTATTGTCAAGTTTTTGGTTAGCTCAGGTTAAGCTTTTTTTTTGTTTTGATGTAAATCATCAGATTGATACACTTTTTTACTCCCTTCATAAAACTGCCATAACAAGGAATTTTCGCAATGAAAACAGTGAAAATATGGAAATTCTTTTTGACTTTCCTTTTTTTTTAATTAACAGAAAAATTGGTTCATTAATTTAAGAATGATTGAAAATACATACATTTTCTAATTTATATTAGAAAATTATGAAAATCTATTGGACAAACTATTTACAAGATCCTAGAAGTACAATTAACTACTTACTGAACATGTTTTTTCCAAAACCGCCCATTCCTGTCCCAAAAGCATGCATCGGAATTATTATAAGATTCTTAATTTGGTAAAGAAACGCATCTAACGGAGTTACCATTTTCTTTCCACAATCTCGTGTACCTAAAACAGGACAAAAAATTAGACAATTTACAATATTGCAATACATTACATTAAATTTTTTAATGAGAGAGCGGCTCAACACAGTAATAATAGCCCCACCATTTTGCACTGAATAATTTTAAAAATGGATTTTCTTACAAAAAGAGTGTCTGGTGTGTGTGGTTCAAACCGGTATTGGCAAGATAGTTCTATAAATTTCATGTGAAGAAAAAAAGCGATACAAGAGATTTATCATATTAGACCTATTGGACAACAAAAGATGTTAAAGCAAGCGTAGTTACTTACACAGCTTTAAATATTTTCGATTGAATAAATTTTCAATTTTATTGTTTTTAAGAACATTGTTGGCTGTTGCAAACATTTCATCATAATTTGTTAGGTAGTTAGTTACTCTTTTCAGCACTTCTTTGAGTCTTGGATGCAATAATACAGCAAATTCGAGTGTAGTTTTTGCAGCTGCATTGACGATGAAAAGACTGTTAAGTAAGCGATGTTTCCATATCTTTGAGCGCTTGCGTCAATAATGGTTTTTATTCCATTTCAACGCTCAAAATACTGTCCAACGAGTTACTATCTCTGTGTTAAAATATAAAAATTATTAGTGAGACATGTTTTCTTTTTAGAAATATTTATAATCAACAGCAAAACTTATGGTACGAGCGGGGATTGAACTTGAAACTAGATCACTAGTCCATCGCTCTAACCAATTGCGCTATCGTACCACTGATAAGCAATTCGTTAAAACTTGTACACATTCAAACCCACGAGTATCATAACCATTGTTGATCCTGTCAAATATTCTAACCTTATGTTTTTATAAATGTTTCTAAAAATATATTTCACAGTTTAAAGTGCCTAATAAAATACTTCTATGTTTTCTTCTGTGGAAAAACTTACAGTTTACTGATTACGTGACTTTTGGCCACACCGGCGTTAAATTCATGAGAAATTCTGATCCATTATTTACAACACTAATACTAAGATGTATGCAAAAATTTTGATCATTATACGTTTTTTCCATGTTCGATGTTTATTTTTCTTGGACTATTTGGAAGAAAGAACACATTAAAACTTGGTTGAGAGAAAACGAATAGAGAATAAAATATACCTTCCATTTTTCCAGTAAAAATGTATTTCAACCCATAATATTCACTTCTACGTACCACCACACCTTGAACTTACGACACAGTTATCGTTACTTTTCCCGCTTAAAACATTACCAATAGTGGCTTTGCATCCACATGCTCTTGATATTCTCCGGCTTGTTTTCCAACGCTAGTACTTAGCGGTTTTAGTGTGTGCTAGTTAGACAAAGTATAAAAAAAAGTCGAGTCTATTATTTAATGCGGAAATGTAGAGAAATGTATTGTTGCTTCCCACCCTCAAAAAAGCTTGGCGTCTTTTAAAAAAAAAGCGTTCCTGTTTTGTACCTCGTACGTATCCCCCATAGGTAACGTTAATCTCCTTTAAACTTCGACAGGAAGTTAACCCAAAGGGATGTCCTTATTGGAACGTGTTTGTGCTTCATATGTAAGTAGCCATCACTATATTTTACAACATTTACCAGAATCATCTTTAGCAGCAATACTGACTATACGCCTGTACGTTTCACGTAATTTTCGAGAGCAAACGAAAGGAACAACATACATTTTCTAGAAATATAAGAAACAGTAAAGTTTATTTTCTTTTAAGAAGTAATCAATCTAAAGAGTTAATATTTTGTGTTCATATAACTATTCCAATTTGTTATAATGTAAAATTTAAAGTAAACATTAATTGAATGAGTGCAATATGGAGGTTGTTTTTAGTAATGTTTGGTTATTATCATATTGCCGTATTTATTCCAATTTTGGCTCAAAAAATTAAGTTTTTTCTTTTTATTCCTACATAGGAAATTGAGAAAGTAAGTATAAAATAAAACAGCTGAGATTTATAAATGAATCTAGTGATCTAAAGCTATACAATACAGTTCAATTTTGGAGGCTATCAAAATGAGAGTGTTTTCTCGGTTATTAAATAAAGTATTGCAGTAAAATCAACATTTATTGCACCCTGTGATAGAATAGTTTTTATCCGAAAAGTATGACCTTACCATAGCTCTAAATTCAGAATTACTCTGAAAAAGAAATTAAAGATAAATATGATGATGTACAAGAACAGAATCAACTTATTTGGGCAAATGTTAAAGAGTATTACGAGAAACACACTGGTAAACATTGGCTACAGCGACAGGGCGGTTCTAGTTAAATGGAATGAAGCGTTACTACAAATTACCAACAAAACATGAGAAAATTGTGTAAAACATACAGACGGTATAATTTTGGAAAATTGAGAATGTGTGTTAACTGAAGAAGTCATGCCGCTTATTATAAACGTTAACGATGATGGTAATACTGATACAAATGATGTTCTTATAATAATTGTATTGTAAATAATTTTAACAACAACGAATGCTAATGCCTAATATTCCTATATATTATGTTCAACAAAATATTATTCATAATTAACGAAAAAAAATCCGTTAAAAATAAATACCGGCGATTTTCTTTTTTGAGCTAAAAAGTGCCGCAGAGTAAGCATTTCCATGAACGGATTAAGTAAAGGGTAAATGATTATCCACAAATTCGACTTCACGTAGATTCACTACTTACCTTCGCTTTGTTATTATCACTTGCCACCGAGAATCGAAAGCGGAGAGCCGACTCTCACAAACGGTGATCAACCGTTCTTCAACAGATCACTGTGACAAGTCACAGTATGTATGTGAAATCACTCATCATCTCTAATGAGAACAGAAGACTATAGTGGTGCAGAGTAAAATATAAGAGAGTAATCAATGCTTTTATAATGTGGGAAAGATAAAATGACCAAGCTTCTTCACAAATAACAAAGAAAAAAATATAAGAATTAAAGAGGATTGTCGAAATAAAAATGACAGAGATGTTATTATTGTGAAACCAAAAACAAGCATAAAGACTGTGTAAAAGATATTTCCTGAAAAACGGAAAAATGTACTGATGAAAAACTAGATTGAAAAAAACGAAACATTACAAACATTTTAAAAACTAAAACAACTAAAATTTCGAGTTATTTACCATCAAAATTGACTTGCTTTATTAAATAGCTTCTGGCTATTAATAACAAATATATTATTTTATATGTCACTGACAGTTCGACTAGGGATATATTAACATATTATATGTTACTTTTCACATCTCATTTGGTGGACATTGTAAATAATTTCGATATTTTGATTAAATCGGCACTTAATATAACCACTGGCTCAAACAATCAAAACTTCTAGACATTCGGTCAAATGGTAATACAAATCACTAAAATTAAATTATAAACACAATAGAACCCAACAATCTAGGCTATAAAACTGACATTAATATGACAATAGATTTGTATGGCCTACAAAGAAAATTTTCAATTTCCGTTTGGAATATGGAATGCAATACTTACTGAAAATATATCCTGTCCATTCAGCCCAAGACATTACGTTAGGGTCACAATCTTTTGAGTATGTCACCTTGATATTATGTTCTTCAGCTTCCTGCAATAAGCATATTTTAAATAAAGTATAATTCTATTTTAAGTGCTATCCGGCAAGTTATATGGCAGTATTTTTTTATATTATTGATATATTTATGTCTCGAAATTAACTATACACTTAAAGGGTTTATTTTATTTATTGTACTTAAAAATAATTCAAGGAAGATGGTGTGAACATTCCCGTTGTGGCAACAGCATCGGTCGTAATCGGGGAAGTATGGTTAAGTTAATGTATGTTACAGATGTACCAGTTGACTTAAACAGAAAGTATTGATCATTTTCATCTAAGACGACAATTTTATCTTAGACATGTATACATACAGGTATGGTTTACAAAACTGCAGCTCGGAAACATTGTGTACCCAGAATTACATTACAATGGACAAACACTCGGACAAACTTAAAGGCAAGACACCCGTAAAAGGATGAGACCACATTCATATTTTCTCGCTCATCTCATTAAATGGGTTAAATAAATGGCGACAGCTGGCTTTCCAGTTAGCAACGAAATTTTCACATTGATAAGGGTGGCTAGGGAACTAAAACTTAAATTTGAAACCAAAAAAACCGGGACGTAAGTGGTTGTCTCTTTTTTTATGCAGGCATCTTGAATTAAGCCTGCGGGTGAGTCAAAACTTGATTGCAACGACAATCAATCTTATTTAGCAAAATGTAAATAGCTGGTCTCAGGAAGTTGAAGGCTATCTAAATGGTGGTGGCCTAATGGATGTATTAAAGAATCCTCGGCGCGTCTTTAACACTGCCGAAACCAACAGCATTCTATTCAGGTTCGCTAGAATTTCCAAGATAATAGCAAAGTCTTTTTCATCTGAATGGTCTATAGGAAAAAATGAAAATGGGTGGATGACCCAAGAGTTATTTTTCGAATATGTGGCCAACATTTTTTTGCTATGGGTTAAAAAGGAGAACATACCATTACCTATAATTTTGTTTATGGATGATCACACTTCGCATATTTCTTTACCTAGTCAGTTTTGTAAGGAACAAGGTTTAGAACTTGCGGCTCACTACCCAAACGCCACACATATTATCCAGCCAATGGACGTGACTGTATTTCTTTCCCTAAAATCGGTTTGACCCTAGAATGTTCAAGAATGGAGATTACAGAACAATGGAAATCAGTTGAAAAAACGCGATTTTGCACCACTCTTAAGTTTTATCCAGGAATGTTAATCTGTAACAACACTACAAAATTGGTAAAAAAAGTGGAACCCAAGAGAAGTGAAAGTAAAAGAGCTTCCTTTAGAACCTAAAAACATTTGTAGCCAAGAGGAACGAACCTTTTTGTTAATGCGGGAACGGCAAATAGCATTTTAAATATTCGATATTTTAAATATTCTTTTTATTTTGTGTTTAAACATTTTACTTTTTTTGTTCTATTTTAATCAGATGTGCAAATTAGTTTTTTTATGTTTTTGTTAATATTTTTAGCTGTTTTGTATTTCTAAATATACATTTTAATGTCGTTAGTGAATATAAGTATTTTAAATTAATTTGGGTACCTACGTATTTATCGTCTTATCATGTCGACAACTGGATCGAGAATGTGACGCCTATTGGATCATGTTGTAATTTGAGTGTCAACGTTTGACGCAATTACGTTTTAAAAAAAAATTATAAAACATTCTATTCTAAAGAATAATAAGTGGGTAACAATATGCTTTATTAGATTTATTAATTTTCTATGATCTTTAACTTAAATGCCACAAGAATCATAACAATGTAATACTAGACCTCATTTTCTCAAACTTTTCTTGTGTATCAGTTGCGGTCAGTGATTTTTTTTTCCTGGTTGGAGGTGGGAAATCCTTTTACTTACACCAACGGCCCGGCGCCAGTTAGTAGTGTCGGACTAACATACCATTACCTATAATTTTGTTTATGGATGATCACACTTCGCATATTTCTTTACCTAGTCAGTTTTGTAAGGAACAAGGTTTAGAACTTGCGGCTCACTACCCAAACGCCACACATATTATCCAGCCAATGGACGTGACTGTATTTCTTTCCCTAAAATCGGTTTGACCCTAGAATGTTCAAGAATGGAGATTAAAGAACAATGGAAATCAGTTGAAAAAACGCGATTTTGCACCACTCTTAAGTTTTATCCAGGAATGTTAATCTGTAACAACACTACAAAATTGGTAAAAAAAGTGGAACCCAAGAGAAGTGAAAGTAAAAGAGCTTCCTTTAGAACCTAAAAACATTTGTAGCCAAGAGGAACGAACCTTTTTGTTAATGCGGGAACGGCAAATAGCATTTTAAATATTCGATATTTTAAATATTCTTTTTATTTTGTGTTTAAACATTTTACTTTTTTTGTTCTATTTTAATCAGATGTGCAAATTAGTTTTTTTATGTTTTTGTTAATATTTTTAGCTGTTTTGTATTTCTAAATATACATTTTAATGTCGTTAGTGAATATAAGTATTTTAAATTAATTTGGGTACCTACGTATTTATCGTCTTATCATGTCGACAACTGGATCGAGAATGTGACGCCTATTGGATCATGTTGTAATTTGAGTGTCAACGTTTGACGCAATTACGTTTTAAAAAAAAATTATAAAACATTCTATTCTAAAGAATAATAAGTGGGTAACAATATGCTTTATTAGATTTATTAATTTTCTATGATCTTTAACTTAAATGCCACAAGAATCATAACAATGTAATACTAGACCTCATTTTCTCAAACTTTTCTTGTGTATCAGTTGCGGTCAGTGATTTTTTTTTCCTGGTTGGAGGTGGGAAATCCTTTTACTTACACCAACGGCCCGGCGCCAGTTAGTAGTGTCGGACTCCCGCAGAATACCGACCAAAACCCACCCCCTGGTACTGAAGCTTTACAGCTTATTGTGCCACAGGTCAGCGATAGTCCATTTAGTAATATAGAGGCTCACAATCCTTCTTTACCTTTAGTAAATCGCCATAGCTTTGATAGAGACTGACACTCTTGATACTCTGATCTCATGATACTTACTTTGAGTCAGTTGACTAGAAATTTTTAAATATTCCTAATGTTGGCGTCTACAGGGCAGCAGACATGTTTTACACAATGTCATTCAACTGTAACTATTCATCTAAATTTCCATCATATTACTCAAAGAAAACTATTAGTCCAATCAAAGCAAAAATAAAGCTTATGATAAGAACAAGAGATTTAAATCAGTTGAAAATGAGTATATGTATAAAAGAATTCGATTAGAACCAAAACTGTCTATACCTGTACATAGAAGACTTTTATAAATTCTACTGAGCACAATGTTTTAACTAATGTTAGAAATTTCTGGAAATATGTAAAATCCAAGCAAAGTACGATTGGTTATCCTAAGGAAAATGGTTTACAATGAAGTTTCATCAACAGATTCAAAAGATATTGCTGATCTTTTTGCAGATTATTTTCAGTCTGTCTATACCAGCATCAATCGGTATGCTGTTAATCTCAATGGTGATTACCCGATATTCATTTAAATACAGTGTCTCCACAGTCCTAGTTTCTGAAAAGATGATAAACTGGAATACTTGCCTTATTTGATAATAAGAAATTATCGTCCAATATTAGGTTTGAGTAACTTACCAAAGATTCTAGAGTATATAGTTACTAAGCAGCTGTTGGCCGTCTTCTATGGAGTAATTTCATAATAGCAGCATAGTTTTCTTTCTGGCCGATCTTGTTTAAAGAACTTTTCAACATATTCTCAGTTACTGCAATCAATGACAGTTTCTCTAAAGATTTATTGCAGAATAGTCAATACTGATTCTTGTCTGGCCTTGCAATCCAGTATCAATGTAATTGACACCTGGTGTTCGAAATATTAAATGAACCTCAACACCTCTAAATTTAAAGTTATTTCTTTATCTAGGAAAAGGCACACCAACGAACATCATTATTATATTGACAACGCGGAGGTTGAGGTAGAAACTGTCAAACGACTTCGGAGTCATTTTTGACACTGATAATGTTGTAGCTAAGGCTTTTAAAATGGTTCATAATATTCCAATTTGGGACTTTAGGGACATAAAAGCCATGAAATCATTGTACTTCGCTTTGACTCAGAGCATATTAGAATATTGCTGTGTTACCATATTAACAAATAAATATTAGAATTTCATAGAACATTATTGACTTTGTATTTTAGCTGTGGTTTGGTAGATAGCAGTTTTTTGCTGTCACAACTAGATTTTAGAATGCCGGTTTGTTATACGAGGCAAACTGATTTTGTTTTTAATAAAAAATCCGGTACAAAAAATACTATTGTGTTATTTTTCATTAAAGTGTCAGACAAATGGTACCTTATATTAGTATTAGGTGTTTTTTATATTGTTATACCTGTGATGAGTAATAAATGTCAAGAAATAACTATATAGGGTATCACTGTCTAAAGTTAATGCTGTGTGAATAATAAATACTGTGTTGTGTGCTATTTCATCTAATCTAATCTAAGAGCCTGGGAAGCCTTTTAAGAAGTTGACAGAATTTATAAAACATTTTTATTAGTTTAGTGTTAATATGCTCTACATGTTATCTGTATTTCATGTGAGTCGAGATATACCCTAGATGCTGGCTTACTTGCGGTGATGGGGACTCACATTAAAATTGTGAAATATTTTTAGCATCTCCACATCTGCCGCCGCTCCTCTTGTGGCAGCTTTTAATACAGCCCATGGGACTATGTTACATGTTGTCCCTGCTAGAGCTAAAGCAATAGGAAAACGAGAGTGTTGTTATTTTAAGGCAAAGCTCAAAGCTGTTTAGTTTAGATATAAATATTTCAGTAATCTAATTTAAATATTCCTTGGTCAAAGCAGAACTAATTACCGTTACTTTAACAAAAAGAAATTGATAGACCCCACTTTACAGCCTTAACGGATGGTAGGAACGTCCCTGATGGTATTCTTTTGTGATATCTAAACCTTGTCTTATACAATAAAAAATATATTTATCCAACACTTATATATAAAGGCATGGCACTCTGGTAAGGCCATTTTGTCTAAATGGGCGTGGTAATTTAATTTGCATCTAGAAAAATACTATATTACATTACTATATGTCTACTAACTACTGCTGCTATTGCTGTCCCCCTAGCAGGTGTCATTGCTTACAATATTAAAACTATAAAATAAAGCCATCTTACCTTAAGTAGATATTGATATCTGAATCCAAAATCAACAATAAGGACTATTAAGATGAGGTATTTTAAAACATAAGAAAATGAAAAATCATTTTTGAACAGTTGATATACAACATATAATAGACACACTACACCCAATAGCCACAAGTTGTAAATATTTACAACTAAGGAATATAATTTCAACTGGAATGATTCCAGTGTATCCAAATATTCGTCAATATAAGTTCTTTTAAAACTTTCACTAAAAACCGTGTCAAGTTTTCTCAGTTTTTCTAATGTTATCTCATCTTTTCCAAAATTTACAAGAAAATCAAATTGTTTTGGATCCACATTAAAACGAATATGTCCATGGTACAACTCAGCATCTTTTTTATCAACATGTGCAGAATTCATAAGAACGCTCACTATTCGCCTTAACTGGGAGTAGCAGATATCCTGCAAAGGATCTACAGGTACTCCATCATTAAGTGATTTCACTTTTTTTAATGTAGGTTTCGTATATTTTTCTTTGGCATTTGTGTTCATATCATGAGGGTCTATCCACTGAGAAGCAAAAATATTAGCCACTGATATAAGTAAAATTATTATTAGGCTCTTCATTCTGTTTTCTTATCTGAAAATAATAAAATTAATTGTTATGGGTGTCTTGTATCAAGTAGGGCATTAAGTTAAGTATAGAGTAATGCCCATGTCCGCAAGAGCTATTTAGTTAAGTGACAGTTTTATGATATGTCAAATTTAACACTTATGTGAACAAGCTTCCATAAAATTAAAAGTTAAACAATTATTATATGGATTAGACTAGGCATACAATTAAAAATATTGGGTTGATATTGAAGATTATTTTTATGAAACAATCAAAACTATGGCAATAGACAATATACTGAAGTTATAACATAAAACTCTTGCAAAGTGTATGTACAGAAGCTGGAGTGATTCCTCCTTCTGCATTACAGGGAATTTCCTTTACTTACAGATAAATATTTGTTTCATATTATCTGCGGTGTAGAGAGCTTTCTCTGGGATGAAGCATGAAGTTCTTAGTGAATATCTAACACAATGAAATTAATACCGATTTTATTAGACAAAACTTAATAAATTTATTAAGTACAGTGTATTATGCTGTTACGCTGGTGCTTCAAAGTCGGGTACGGTGAATCATAGTATATACCAATGTTGGTTCAGTAATATGAAGTGTTTAAGTTTTTTAATATTTTTACCTTTTTAAAGTTTAATAGAATAAGAATCAAGAAAAGTTTCAATGTTTCAAAAATATCTTAATTATCTAAGAGATAAGATAAGATAGAACAAATCTTAAATATATATTTCTGTAAAAAAAAAACAGTGTAAAATCATTTTTTATATATATTTTTTTAAAGAATTCCTAAATAATTGAATGGTCATTATTTGTTATATAGTGGAAAGTGATTATATACCTAAGAAAAATATTAACTTTTGGTTAGTTCTGATTGAGCAACAGGTAAGGGTATGTGATCAGAGTTTCTTGCTTCATACTGGTAATCATGCCCCTGAATTGCAAATGGGTTTCATTCAAACTGAAGTAAACATTTCTTGTGATACTACTTCTCATTTGAAACTGAATATGCAAACTATACAGCAACCAGAAGCCAACTTGGTATTAAGAGCTGGAATGTGACCACTAAATTTTAGCTTGTCATATATCAAAAACAAGGTAGAATTCTTGCTAGAAATAGATATGTCAAAATTAAAAGTTATTATAGCAGCCTTGTTTATATTAAAACTAAGAGAATTAGCCTCACACCACAACTGAATCTTTGGTATATCATCAAATTTACTCCTCATCAACGTATCATCTTCTTTACCTATCCAAAGAAATGTGGTATCATCCACAAAAAAAGTGATTACACCCCTGAGGTGAACTAACTGAGTTTTTACAACAAACCTCTTAAATGCATTAACAGTATTTTAATAACCAGGTGATTAAAAAACAGCTGTTACTTTCGAAACATTTTAAAACAAAAACAAAATTTCATTTGTATTAGTTGATATATTTCAGAACTTTTTATATTTTTTATGATAAGGCAAGATCAGTTTAACTTGCTATAAATAGTAAGATGGCGGCTATTGATACAGATGCGGAAGCGGACGTCGAGAAGATACAAATGAAAAAAGTAGTGCAAAAGCTAGTGAAAAGTTTGATAATGAAGAATTTGATTCAAAATTGTTACCAGTGCTAAAATGTTGCGGGAAATCCTGCAAAATATATGTGTGTGTAAACTGCTATGGCCTCCATCATATCAGCTGTATTAGCCATGCAAAAAAGTTCCAAAGACTGGACCAAAATAAAGTAATTTGATGTGATCTAGTCCATAGTGAAAAAAATGATTATATATAAATAAAAGTGATCTGATATGTCATTAGTAGCTAGATTGATAATATATTAGAGAAGCAATAAAGAGTCTAATACTGAAGTAAATCCAAATCTTAATTTATAAATGCTAGGCTATATAAATTGGCAGAAGAGCACAAGCAGAAAAAAAAAGAAAAATAAATGTAAAGTGTTTTTACTATTTACACCCCTGAGGTGAACTAACTAATTAAAATAAAATGTTGGCATCAAACGCTTTAATTTTGAGAAACACAAAGACTTTTTAACAAGCTTACATTTTCACAAATAAATGAACAAAATTCCGTCAGCTATTCTAAATTAAATATATTATATATTAAATAAAAAATATTTAGTAAATTAGTTCTAGAAAACAATTTATTAACAAGGCTCGTTTCCGAAATGGAAGATAAAAATAATGTCTTAAAGGTAAACAATGGTTTGCTCCTTAAAAGAATTTCGTTATTTCAACAACAAAAAAACAACCAATTACAACCACAACAAACTGAAGAAACAAGCATGCAGAATATACCGGCAATAATAGTTGAGGCTCATAACCATGAAGTTGAAAATACGGCGTCACCGGCGAGAAGTGATGAGCATATTCCAAAAGCCGCTGAAAGTGTTTTGCCAATACGCCCGGATAAACCTGAACTTGAACTCGTACGGAGTTACCCTGAGAGCGTGAAACGGCCGGCAACCATAGAACAGTGAACGTGTATTTATCAATGACAGCCGTCGTAGACGGGAGTCTAGCTACGACCTATTTGAAATTAGCACACAAACAAATAACGGTTCTTAACAAAATAAACCGGCTTTTAGAAGATTAAGAAATATAGAAAATAGACACGGTAGAAATAGCAATTTGCCTCGGTATAATAAACAGCAATCTTGGCAAAGTTCAGCTACCGAATCAGAAAATGTCGATCCAGAGGAAGGCTTCATACAGCAAAAGAGGAAGATAAAATTGTCGGAGAAGACAGAAAGCTTTGGATGTATATAGAGTTAAAAGAACGGCCGATGAAACCATAGTTTTGGACTATATAAAGAACAAAGCAAAAAAACAATAAAGAAATATTGGTAAGAGAAATTCCATCAAATCTGCAGCAGCTAAAGAGATTTCTAGTTGTAGCTCCTATGATTAAGAAAGAAAAAAATGTATGACCGGAACTTTTGCCAACAAAATGTTGGCATCAAACGCTTTAATTTTGAGAAACACAAAGACTTTTTTTAACAAGCTTACATTTTCACAAATAAATGAACAAAATTCCGTCAGCTATTCTAAATTAAATATTCTGAACAATAATAATAGTACCAAATGTAATTTTCAAATTTTACAGGTGAATACTAAGTGTTTGAGAAATAAATTGTTGTAGATCGAAACGCTTCATTTTAACTACAATATCTTATGTTTCAGTGAACACTGGATGACAGATGCTGAAATTAGTCAATTAAAAATATTGAATTACACAATCAAATCTCACTTTTGGCGTGGGTTCCATGGTCACGGGGGTGTGGCATTGGCCACTATCGATTCTATAACATTTTCTGTTCTAGGGATGATATATCACTACTCTCTTATGAAATGGATTTTGAGATCTGTGCTATCCAATCAGACATCTATAAAATTTTAATTATTACAGTGTATAGCCCCCTACCAGTAATTTTAACACATTGCTTGATATAATGTCACAAATTCTACACACAGAAACTAAACTTCAATTTTCGATTGTTATAAATGGGGATTTCAACATAAACTTTAATAATAATAACACTCAAACACAGAACTTAAAGGACTTGCTCTCTTCATATGGCCTTCATATTTTGACAAAGGAAAATACAAGAGGTAATGCATGCTTGGACAATGTTCTAACAAATATGAATGGTTGTAAAGGTAGCGTAATTGACCTGGGTTTTTTGGACCACCGAGCAATTGTGGCTGATTTTGTTCTGCATGAGACTGTGGAGGCCCCAATGATTTCAACAACCTGCAGACCAATCACAGAGCATAGATTGGCATACTTTCGACATCTAGTATTTAATGTCTGTTGGGATTTCATTACTGTCTTCATTTCTTTCCAGAAAAAACTTTCAAACATAAAAACGGGAAACCATTAGTTTCATGGTTTAATGCTAGTCTTAATAACATTCGGGAAACTTTAAACTTTTATAGGGATCTAGCCCATACCTATAATTCTTGTCACTGGAGAAAAATTTCAAAAAATATTCAAGATATTATCGAGCACAACTAAAAGAGGCAAAAAAACTAGCCAATGATAGATACTTGCAAGAACATAATTATAGTCCTAAATCTTTGCGGGACATAGTTAAACATAATTCAAATTTAGAAAATAAAAAACAAGATTATAATTCTAAACTTGTACCAAGTGAAGTCAACCGGTTTTTCATTAACATACCGCGTAGATTAGTTGAAAGTTTGCCTGAGTGTGATACAGCATCTGAAGACTACATGAAAGCTTACATGCAGTCCCATCAACACACGCTGGGTGTTACCCACTTTTCTATTAGCGAAGTGTCATTTATTGAGGTCAGGTATTTATTATATATATTAATTATTAATATATTAAAATCATCTAAAGATATAAATGATCTGTCAATAGTTATGGGGGACCCACAATCGAAGATTAAAAACTGGTTTACTACTAATCAATTAAATTTAAATGAGTCTAAAACTGAGATTCTCTATTTCACACTTAGGTCACTTCAATGAGTAGAAACTCTAGATACGGTTCGCTTCTTGGGGGGTTTATATAGATCCAAAAATGACATGGAATGCGCAGATTGATCAGGTCAGTCATGCCCCAAACACAAAGCGAATCTTCACTCTTCAGAGAAAAGCAGTTCCAAGTATTGATAGGTCAATTGTAGGCAAAGTTTCATTAAGTTAAAGAACCTAACTGTGCCATGTATTTATATCTTTCAGTGTTTATTGTACATGTGAGATAACATTCAGAACTTTCCAACCCACGAACACATGCACAACTACCTTACAAGAAACAGAGAACATGTATACACTGGGTATCACCGAATCAATAAAATAAAAACCGACATCTTTTTATGGTCCAAAAATGAATAACATACTGCCACCCCCTGTGAAAGTGCTTCCTGTGAGAAAATATAGATCTATAATAAAAACATATTTGATCTCGATAGGTTTCTACTCTCTTGAAGAATATTGTAATAATGGTTTTTTTGACATGGTACCTATTTCTGTCTAAATAAATAATACAAATATATTTTAAAAGTTTTATATTGTAATCATAGATGTATATCTACATTTCATTGACGATTGTAAATACTGTATTGTATAGTAACATGAATAAATGTCTTTGTCTCTTTGTCTTTATGACTTTATAAGGCAGCATTTAGCCCCATGAGTTCTAAAAGAACAGCAAATACAGCTTTATTCTATTTTGAACATAAAAAAGTATTTTCTTTTATCCACAATAAGTTAAAATCAACAATTACATCTATAAAATTTACATTTGTCTTTTTTTTAACAATTGTTGAATCAAACAAGACTGATTTAGCCTTTGATTCATCAAGAACAAGTTAGTTACGAATGGAACAAAGTCTAGATCTCTCTATCAGGTCCTCAAGAATATGTCTTGTATCCTGACCCCTTTCAGGTAGTACACCAAGAGTAATTTTTACATTTCCCAGTATTTCTATACTCGAAACTGTCTGTTTAGCACATCGAAAATTTGGAAGTAATATTTGCGAAAATCCATAATAGTTCCACTTCCAATTCCAAACAGTTTCATATCACTTTCCAATTAACTTAAGAGAAATTCAAAATCTGATCTAAGAGAATTTAGAACTCGAATCTCAAACTTGCTTGTTGAATAAGCCGTGGATTCAGTGGAAGAACTTTATAAATTTATATGATTGTGTCAGCCGATACTCGGTGGAAATCCATAATAATATGATGTAGAATGTAAAAAACAAACACTATTTTTTACAAACACTTCCACTATATTTAATTTAACAACGTGACATGTTTCACTACACAGTAGCTTCTTAGGACGTTACATCTCGAATGTAACGTCCTTTTTGGAAAATCGGAAATTTTTTGAAGGTGGTAGACAATGTTGAAAGTTCACAAAACTTGATTTATTGAACTTATATTGTTTTTATTTTCTTCATTTTCACAATATTTTGAAAGTTAACTATCAGGGTTAGCAAGTTTTGCCAAGATCTTGGAATTATTGATGACTGACGATTTGTCTGCTTTCATGCATGGAATTATCTCACCGAATCAATATCGGTTTTTGCAGCAGAGGTCGTGTGAGGTGAATCTTTCAGTTTACTGAATATGGTGGATACATAATAAGATGAGCCTTAATGTTTCAAAGAAAAAAACAATATCATTTACTCAGAAAAAAACAGTGGATCTTGAATCGAAAACACCCTACTTCTTTGTATAATAATAATATATGTATAATATGTAACTTAGTAAATGACTTTTATATTAGTTATATTCGATTCGGAACTGAGATTTTCTCAACACATTGAAAATGCAGTATCCAAATCATTCAAGATGGCTGGATTGATTATGAGGTAGTGCTGAAACTTCATTGACATAGAGACCTAAAAATCTATGTTCTATGCAAGACATTTAGAGTATGCCTGCATAGCATGTTCACCAGCTTACAAAGTTTATGTTAAGCATCTAGAGAGGGTCCAGTAAAAGTTTGTGAACTTTTTGCTGTTCAAACTAAAAACTAATAGTAAATTATACTGAAACAAATGTTAACTTTTTAAGATTCCTCGGTAAAATACAAAACAAATAAATATTGATAGTTTCTTGACAAAAGTTGTAACCGAAAAAAATGTTTTATCATGTTAAACGCTTTTTAAACAATATTCCTGTAAATTTTAAAAGTTGTATTTTTAAAAATAATGCAACTGTTGTAATTATTAACTTTTAAATTTTTTTTTTATTTAAAATGATAAAAAAAATTGTTATAATACTTCATCAATATTTTTAAAAATAAAATATAAAAACATCCACATTATTTAAACGAGTGTAGCATTGGTTTTTGGACATTGCAGGCAAATTGCCTTACAAATAATAATAAATCTAGACCCTCATAGTAGATACCTATGCTCCTAGGTCTCATCCATATAATTATGAGTGAAGATAAGAATAGTTATGGCCAAAAAGTGAAGCATCTGAAAAATTTTTATCCACAAATTTAGGCAACTATTACATATTAAGGTTTCAAAAGAAATACTATTCATACATATCTGGAATACTGAAATTTACAAATAATATTCATTAGCAATCAATACTTATTTATAAAGAAACATATAGGTAATTATTATTAAATCAACTTCAACTATTCTAGACAGATATGCAACATTCCACAACCATGTGAGAATCTGACAGTGGCAATGCTTTGTTTGTGTATACATTTTTAACTTGATTTCAAGGACACTGCCTGCAGTTGTGAAGATATAGTAGAAAAAAGTAGTATTAAACTAAAAAAAATTGGAAAACTATACAAAAATTCCCTCTCCAAAAAATATTTCCTGTTTAATCTACAATGCCAGCAAGGAGAATAAGACATTCTCAAAATTCATGAATTAAAAATTTACCTCCTACCAACTAAGTAGGTACTTGATAAATAAATATATTACAAATTCCTAAATAACACTTTTATTTCAAACTTACAGTTTTCAGTTCATAAATGAAACAGAAATTAGAATATACCTAAAGAATGAATGTCCAAATTTTAAATTAGTTTTCATAGGATAGCAAGCTTTTTTATAATTTAGGTGAGTGACCAATGCTCTTAAATTCTACTTGTGTCCAACATATTATATTTAAAAAAATTAAATGGATGTTTTATAAATATCTAGCATTTTCTAATTTTGAACTTTTGCTTCCGGAATTTCTGTGTAACATCTTTTTTTAATTTCTTTTATTCGGACAAATTTTACAATATACTTACACTTTTTTCTTTCATAGCCTATACATTTCACCTGAAATTAGATACAAATATCACAGTTTTTTCACATTCTAGACCTATTTTGAAAAATCTTATACAATGAGAATTAGCATCTTATACAAAATTAAAATGTTTTTTAATAAATTCATTATATTGATTCTCATTTTTAATTTTTGATGGGGGTAATTGATTAAAAGTGTTCAAAGTTATTTTTGTATTTATTTTTTGTTTATTATAATTTATTTTAAATATTAGTTTCGATTGCTCTAATATGAGTATCTGGCTAATTAGCTGAATTTGTAAAAGTTGATATAAAGTTTCTGTGTAAAATAGACTATCGATTTAAACAACAATTTAAGAACTTTGTTTTGAAATATTTTTATTTGTTAAAGTCTGATTTATTACAGGTTCGCCAGATTGGTAAAAGATATATATTATATTTTGCTGGAATACTTAAAAAATGTTTACATCTATAAAGAACTCCTATTAAAGGAATTACTTTTCTTTTATGTACTCTAATGGGCATTCCAATTCAATTGTTCATCTACAAA
Source organism: Kuschelorhynchus macadamiae (assembly GCA_030620095.1). NCBI lineage: Eukaryota > Metazoa > Arthropoda > Insecta > Coleoptera > Curculionidae > Kuschelorhynchus > Kuschelorhynchus macadamiae. The sequence continues at coordinate 1,329,404 of JAUTXW010000329.1, forward strand.
AAGGCTCAGATATTTTATCTTATCAATTTCTATCAAATTTGTATTATTAATTTTTATTTGCATACCATTTATGATTTTGTTTTTTTGTTTGAATAGGATAAATTTAGTTTTTTTCTAGGTTTATTTTAGGATTATTTTGCAAAAGCCATTTATAATATTGATCAAGTTCATTATTTCCGAATTAGCCAATTTGTCAGTATTTTTGTCATATAAACTAAAACTGTGTCATTGACAAAAGTGTAGTATTGTGTAATTAATCCAGACAAGCACATGCTTAAAACAAACAAGTGTAAATAGTAGGGGCCCCAGAACAGAACTCTGAGGCAACCACAGGTTGTAGTTACTGTTTCACTATCACAATTATTTATTGTAATATATTGTTTACGGTCAGTTAAGTATGATTTAATTATATCCAGTAAGACACCACCAAAACCCAATCTTTTCAAGCATTGTAAAAAGTAAATCATGGTTGACAACATCAAAAGCTTTTCATAGATCAATAAAAATTGCCAAGACAATATATCCTTAATCAAAACTACAAAAATGACTAGGTCTACTGCAACACCTAATGTGCTGCTATTGTTTAAAAATCCATACTGTACATACATAATGTATCATGTTTAATAAAACTTTCTAAAAATGTTGACATATGTACCTTAATTACTTTTTCTATTATTTTGGAAAAAAAAAACACTAATCAAGGATATTGATCTATCATTATTCTTCGATGTTTTAAACTAAATAGGCCATATTTTTACGATTTTAAGTTCATCTGGAAATTTACCTGTTAGAAGAATAGTATTTATTAATCATTTTAGTATTCTGTCTGTATATTCCTCAATGTTAAGAAGATCGTGAACTGTAATACCATCGCCTGGTGGGGCATACCAATTAAAACAATGTCTATAATTTCGTTTTCATCTGTTAGATTTAAAAATGTACTTTTATCACACAAAGCAATTACAAAACCAGTCATTAAAATTAGATTTATATTCTTTGATCAAACTGTAAGTATGTAATGTATTTTTATATTATCATATTTTAATACTTTGTCTATGTGCTGTTTGAGCTCCCAAGTTTTATTTTTAAGCTACATTGTACATTTTGACATGATTGATTGTGGATATGTCAATAAATAAATAAATAAACAAGTTCATGTGTCAAACAGACTCACTTAATACTGCTACTGAATTTTAGCATCAAGTACATGTTAGTTTAAGCATTTAAACCTAATTTTAATTTTAAAATGGAGGATGACTACTGATTTTGTTACTTTAATAAAAATCAATAATGATCATGGAATGCCAACCACTAGTTTTGTTTATAAGAAATCAAAATGTCATCTAAGTGAAATTTTCTGAGCTATGATGAAGTGCAAATATTACAAGCTCTTGAGGATTCTTCTAGAAGGATTCCAGTAGCAACTGCAGCTAGGCATATCAATATTCCGAGAATGAAAGGGATATCCAAACAGACCCTAGTCCAGCTTTTACTAAGGATGAGGAAAATATTATTGTAGCCTTGGTCACAAAAATGGGCAATATAGGATTTCCTGTAACACAATAACTGCTGCTAGACATTGTTAAACAACTGGCCTGGAATTAGGATGTGACGGTGCATTCAAAGGTGAAACGCCAACTCTAGGATAGACATAGAAATTTAAGCAGTGTCACCCCCCAATATCAGTACATACAGTACAAAATATTACTATTAGTAGAACTTCAGAAACAAAAGCAAATATTTAAAATTGGTTTAAAGAAGTAAATTTTTTTCTACTCGAAAACAACTATGAGCAAATACTTTTACAACCACAGCGTATCTTTAATGGGGATGAATTGATTTTTTTTTAAACCCAAATGGAAATAAGGTGTTGCAAAACAGGGACAGCAGATATATGCAGATGAAAAAGAATGCTTAACTGATTAAAACTGCAAATGCTTCTGGAAGTTGCCCGCATCATGATCATTTTTTCAGTACAAAAGATTACCAATTAGCAGAAAGTGTTCCTGAAACATGGTAAATCAGAGTCTGGTTGGATGAATGGGATTACTGTTTATGAGTACATTTGTAATATATTCTGTCCTTGGTTGGTGCAGGAAGAAATAGAATTACCTGTAAGTCTATTCATTAATGGTCATGTGTCCCACCTTACATACTACACAAGCAAATTTTGTGACGTAAAGAGAATAATATTGGTGGCCTTATACCCAAATGCCACCAATTTAATGCAACCCAAGGTGTTGCAATATTCTGAACAATGAGGGAAGGAGAAAGCGCACTAGTGGAGGTGCAAAAATATTGTTGATCCCATTTTAAATGAGAAGATTTTTGTCCTTTCCTTGAGAAAGTTTAAAAATGGATTCATGGTTTCAGGTTCAAATGGCACACTATTCCCATGGATTGAACACACCCTTGAATTTTAAAAAGAACCACAAAATGATCAAATGTACATTACTGAAAATGATTCTACAAATAAAAATATTGATCTAAAGAAAAAGGTTCAATATTTAAAGAAAACTTTATTGAATCAGAATTATTAGAATAATTTAAAAACCCCAGACATTTGGACTGGAGATCATAAACATCTATCATTGTTTGAATTTTATAAGAGTAGTGGACAGACTTTTACCAGAGGAATCAAAAAGTAACACAACCAAGTGAAGAAAGAGGGTCAGGGAACAATGACTGTGAAGAAGAAAGAAATAAAACTCCAATTTTAGAAAAACCTCAAACCATTGCACCAACTATTGTTGATGACCTACGTGCTCCTGAACCTTGTTGCAGTAAACAACTATTGCCAAATAGAGAACTTGATACCAATATATCAAAAGTTGATAGTGCTAAAAGAAGTTGATCATTGATGGCCAGATTGTTCTAACATCTTTTAAAAACTTACTTTTTTGGACTGGAAATAAAGTACCGTCAAAAAGAAGATGACAAGAATACCACAAAAAAAAAGATATAGAAAAACAGAATTTGTTAAAGGCAGAAGATAGAATTACAAAGAAACCAGAAAAGGAACAGCAAAAAGAAATGAAATTTCAAGAGAAGAAAATTATGACTCTAAAAAAGAAAAGGAAAACTGAATTGTCTGATTCAGAAACTGATGAGGAGAAATGGGTAGAATCAGTAAGTAGTGTTGAAAATATCAGTGATTTTATGGAAGATAGCAGTAATGATATCAGTGATTTTATAGAAGGTGACGAAGCCAAAAAACAGACTTTTACTTTATGAAAGGAGACTTCTTAATTGCAAAGTTCTCTACAGAAATTTTTTTAAATTTTGTAAATGTTATTTAAAACATTAATGAATCGAATATAGAAGTGGTGGCACTAAATGTATGTAACAAGCAAAAAACCGTTTTTGCTCAAGATGATAAGGATATTAGTCTCACTTCTGAAGATCAAAAAATAAGAATGCTATACACACCAAAATTAACATTCTCAGGGGATAGACTAAGATAGAAATTTAAAGAACGCCTATTACAAGTTGATCGTTAGTAGATCATGGATCACTTCATACATTTTTGTGTCATGCTATTAAAAGATATTGTATGTTTTTAAAAACTCTTAGGTCATTAAATTATATTTAAACATTTATGAGAAATGCAGTTTTATTTCTATTATTCTTGCAGGAATTGCGATTGATGACAATTACTGATTTGTTCTGTGACTAACTCCGATATTTTGATTTTTTTTAAATGACTATTACTGAGTTTTGCATAGGTTTATTTTCGGTTAATTTTTTCTTAAACTTATTTATCGGTTTGCCAACATACTAAATGTCTCATATATAGATCAATAAGTCCTATCATAAATACACTTTGATGTTAAAGACTCTAAGTAATTTATATTAATTTCCAAAAAAAATATTTTTCTTATTGTTCAAAAAAAAACTTACATATCATAAAAACAAAAGCTAAAGAACTCACATAGAGAATATACTTGAAAGTATTATCTTATTAATAATTATTAATTCTATTTTTTTCAAACAAAAATAATCATTACATTCACATAAACATAACATAACCGCCGAACGCCGGGACATGACAAAACCAAACTTTTAAGCCAGTGTTGCCAGAACATTTTGATAAACGGTAATAGATAGGCGTTCGGAAAAGTAAAAGATTTTGAAGAAAGGTAACAAATTCTTTTTGAAGATCATTTTAGTAGAACATTGCGCTTCAACAAGCAATAGAAACAAAAAGCTTGCGTTTATTCTGTATACTGTGATTAAGGTTTTTGTAATTTTTTTTTATTTCGAGCCTTGAGTAAAAAGGTAATAGACTACAGAAGGTAAAAAAGTAATAAATCTCTTCCAAAAGGTAACAAATCTGTTACAATTGTAATAACCCGGCAACACTGTTTTAAGCTTGCCGTCTTGGGACTGTCTACTGTCTAGCATCTATTCTGTCGAACGCGAGATTTCAATTTCCAGTACGCTTGTGTAACGAGGATAATTTATTGGCTAGCTAAAAGCCGGCGAATATTAAATAGCTCTAATTAACTTCTTCAAACAAGGCTTTAGTGATGATTTAAGCGGAGAATCCGGGCTTACCTAATGCTAACGAGACCGATTCATCTAATAGATAGGTTTTGTTAAAACAATCCTTGTTTTTAATATAGAACTCTACAACATAATTATATTGTAGTATGATTCCTATGTAACGATGTATTAAGACTTGGAAAGTAGAAAATTTAGTTTTGGAATTTATATAGTCGAAGACGCTGGGAATGCTGCATTAAATAAAACGCAGAGGGTTGCTTCCGATATACTAGGCTTTTTGTTGCGGGCATAATCTGACTAAGTTTAATTTAGTCAATGAACTATATACTAAGTAACTAGAACTAGAACAACCCGGACCATTTCCCAGATCTTCTAAAAGTGTACTAGGCACAAATGTGATAACGATAGCGTTCGTTGAACGTTGTCATCTTGCTTCCACCCATTAAATATTAAATGGGTTTATTTGTATAAATACATTTTAGACTCAAGTAGTTTGGTTAGCTTATTTGGATACAAGTGCCCTTGTGCCATTTACATAATCATTACAGCTTTCGAGTATGCAGAAACATTTAGCAAAGCCGTAGGATTAGTTGGTTTTATTGCCTTGGGAAGTTAACATAAACATTAAATTATCGTTGCGATTGATCCTTGGTTTCTGTTGATGCTTTACGTATACATTCATGTAATTAGATTTCCAGCATAGAAAATGATTTCCAGTGTTTGATCTATATATTTCCCTATTTAAAGCACATAGGTTTTTCACATGGCCGATTTTGACGTGCATTTTATAAAATTAAAACTCTTACTTACAGACCTGTCAACACAATTTTTTTATTTTAGTTTTCAGCCGTTTTTTTAAAATGGTTTTTATCTGTAATTTTGAGTTGAGTGAATTCAAATTCCACCGCTAACAGAAACTGTTTTCTTTTATCAATGTTGATTTAGGGTTGTTATTAGTTATGATTGACATCTTCTCGTCGGTCAATATCACTTTTTCTCAAACAACAAGTACATTTCCGTAATATCCCTGCATTAAAAACTAGCGTTTTGTTGCACCAAGATTACGAATTTCCGGCAATTTTCTGATTCTAAGGTACCCGGTTACAACTGATCCGAAGAAAGCCATTTCTATTTTAGAAATTATCATAAATTTGAACGGATTTTTTCGTAAATATTCCCTTAAGTTATTATCTTCCTCACGTGTTCAACATCAATTAACTTTCCAATACCTATTGACCTAATCAACGTATGTCTATGCCTTTATATCGAGGACGGTACTTTTCGAAGCCCCTAATCCGTCAGCTCATGATTTGTATTATATTCATTAAATATAGCAGCTTGTCCTTCGTTAAATTTACTAAGTAAAATTTTATTGGTTAGTTTTTAATATTTGTATATTTATAATTTATTTATTTTTTATAGTATTTTACAGAGTTGTTTATTTATTATTTTTGTTTGTACACAACATGGTAAAATGTAATCAGGTTTACGTTTTATTATCCATCTTTCTTGCAGGCCCTCTTCAGGGGAAGCAATGGTTTAAACCATTATAGATTTTGTTAAATGCGGAGTAATTTTTACGATCAAACGCTTTGACTTTGACTCTCAGTCATTACAACTAGCCAATATTCAGGCATTAAATGGTGACTTATAAATACCATCGAATAAATAAATTTAAAAATAAATACAGTGACACAAGAGAAAATCAGTTGCCCAAATTTTAGTGATCGCAACTGTATAGTATAGTGGTTACACCTAGTATTTTTGCACTGCCGCGGTCCGACTGGTACCGATCCCCTCATATAACAGTATTCAAAATAAACCTTCTTCACATTTAGTTTTTGTTTTACCAAATTCCCAACAATTTTCATCACTGGTGGGAACCTAAGTATAAGTAATTTGTCGGCTATTAGTGATGAAACGTTTGGCTTCTGTGGAATTGGGTCTTTCTTCTTATTTTCTGACAGCAGTATCTTTATCAGTAATGATGTTAAATAAGGAGAGAGAGGGAACTTACACACCAGAATTTTTTATCCTCATTCTGGTGGCCAGTGCTTCCATTAATTTTATTGACATAAGATAATTTGCGACACAAATTTGCGTACTTTTGTTCAGTTCTAAATGTTTTATTATATGCAGCATTGAGAATCATTGTACACATCAATGGCTAAATAAATTAACTGAATCAACTGGTTTTCAATTTAAGATCGTTCAATTTTTAAAAGTTCTTACAAAGAGGTGTTTGTCAGACTTAAGATTCCATTGTCCGTCTTTTCGCCTAGCATTAACAGCGGCAACAGATTTTGAAACGACATTTAAGTTTTCTTTTACTTTCAGTCTGAATTACTCTAGCACGGTCGTATTCTTGCATTTTTTTCAAATGATGAAACGCCTACCTCGAGATTCTGCTTTTCACGCGTTTTTTAAGAAATTGATATTTCTTCAGCAAGCACTGCAATTCAGTTTATTATCCTGATACCACACCAACGACGAGTACTCTACAAAATTGCGGAGGCAAAGTCTGCAGTAGTTGTGTCTATTTGAACTACGGCCAGGAGCCTCAGCCTCAGAACAATGCAGGTGAGACTAAAGCGAATCATCTTTAAGTTAAATTTCAGTGTCCATCATGGCTTTTGATTCATCGAAAGATTTAAGTTCCGCCATCGTTTTTATCCCGGAGGCTTGATTTTCTTTTACGTTTCATTTTGTCTATAAAAACTGAATTAAAAATACATTAAACGCAATGCGTACTACTATGTATAGCTGTTTTAAACAGCACAATTAATCCAGTATCTTATAGTAGTGTTCCTTTTTGTGGAGAATTTTAAATATCCCTTAAAACTGCCAAAATCGATGTTGAATGAAAATGGATCACACAGAGAATGCTTCAATCTGCAGGTAAATTATTTTTTAACAAACATAAAAAATGGTAATTTTGGTGGAATTGTTTCAATTTTTGTCTTCGAGCGGGTCCACAATATTCAGAATTCTAGCTTGACAGGAGATGTCAATGGTAGAAAATTAACAGTAGATTACGGTCGATTAATCTCAGAATCTATTATTGTGACCATGTTTGTATAGATAATCTTTACTTTCATTTTTTTAAATTGTATGATTGCCCTCTCTACGACATTTTGACAGATTTTGGCGAAAAAATGGAATTTTTGCATGTTTTAAAATTTTTTGTTGCAGAGAAACTAGCAATATAAACTGTGGCTAATTAAAAAAAAAGCTTTAAAGACCTACAATTTAAAAAAAATTCTTTGTCTACTTCTCAGTGGCTGTGCTTTTTGGACTAAACAGGGGTTTGTGGCAATTGTATTATTGGAGGTAGCTAACTTTCAAATATATTTTCAAAAGATTTTTTAATATTTGCAAAATGAATAATGCTAGAAAAATATAAGAATATGATATAAAAAAGTAAAAAATACCAAATAGTATATTAAATATTAGGCGGAGACTAATTGTTTTTTGTTATCAATTTTAAGGAAAGTGAAAAGTTCATAGACTGGTCTTAGCAACCTGTGTCAATAACACACTGCCGCCGTGTCCAGAAACAATATGCCCATTGCCACTTTCGTAATGGGCAAAGTGGTATTACGCTTAGACTTAAACCAAACTGCATAACAGGAATCATCTACAGACATCTTATGGCCTGTTGGTTCTTTTCTGGATTATCTTTCTCATAAGTTTTAACAAGACATAGGAAGTGAAACTAAACCATTGCGGTGTCTGAGTAAAAACAGATCCTATTTATATTTCAATATTTCCCGAGTTATTTTCCAATTTACCCCTGGAGGGCGGTTGTAGGTTTTTTTCTGCCGGCCACTTTTTCTGTAGCTGGTGCCGACTATAGAGGCATAACATCCAAACACATCTATTGTCAAAAATGTGAAGTGAAATGTCAATCGAACGTTTCCAAATAGATAATGGCTACGAAAATATTTTGTAATGTTTGTATGATTTAAAAAGATGTTTTTTAAATAGTTTTATTTATGTTGTTGAAAATAAACTGATAATATAACCTCGAATGGATCCATAGTGATTAAATTCTGTGATCGCAAATTGACTTTTAATTCATCAATTGGTAACTGCAGAGTGCAGTTCTTGTGTCAATGTACTGTGCGTGTGAAAGTTTACTATAATTTAAAAGGTATGTATTGTAAATATATGTTTGTATACTTTTTATGAAAATGAAATATAGATTGTTTAATTATAAATCCATATTAACCTGCTTTTAGGAATTGTAGTATGGATTTTGTTTGTTTCTATTTATATTTATTTAATTAAAAGCAATTGAAGGTCAGCCTTGGCCTTTTAAATATATATGAGCAGTGTTACATTCGAATATGTCTTGAGGATATTTTCATTGTATCAACAAGCGGTTTTTCTGAATGAATGTGAATTTTTTAAGCATTAGCATACAAAATGTTAAGATCCTTAATCCTAGTGAAGCAATTTATTAGGCACATTTTTTATTGTTAATTTTTATATTTTGTATTTTAGCAATATAGTATACATTAAAAGGGTGTTAAAATATTTATTATCATCTAGCTTTATGATATTTAAAATGGAAATATAAACACTTAGAACTTTGTGAATACTAGTAAAAACGTTTTAGTGGTAATTTCCTACATAATTATTCCAATTATTGCAAAAAAATTCTTAGATACCAAAAGTATTCAGTATTTTAACAAAATTATAGCAAATTGTTACATATATATAAAAATATTCAATTTTTAGAAAAAATTCAAAAACAAAAACCTGAACTGTCAACTATAAAATGAATTATAAGTATAATGTGTCGTTCATGACTGATCCAGATCTGAGATCTGGATCTTTATACTGACCCATGGGAGCTGGGTCTTGACAATATTGCAAGCCACATCACGGATATTGGAAACAGAGACAAAGCAAAATGAAGCGTTCAGTCCCGTTATTATGTCTAAAGTTAAGTCAATTGTTCAGTTCGTTCAATGCATCCATTATCATTTATAGGTTTATGGTCAGGAACTGAGCCTCAGAGCTGACGACCAATATATCGCACGATTTTCAAAGCCATCTGATGATTGATAAGAAGAGCAGTATGTTGGGGTGGGTGGGTCAGTCAGTTGTTAACTTGTTGAATGCCGATTGCCAAGACATGAATTTCTGTATAGCCAGAATCTCCTGTAAATTTTGGATTGGTTGGCTTATTGACTTTGTATATTCATTATTTTATTTATTTATTTATTTATCCTCCTACAAACACACATGGTAATTACATGCAAGAGTGCTTACTATTTACTAAAATTAACATGTATATATAAATAAGTAAAATAATTACATAAAGGAACACATATAAAACAATAATTACATAAAACAACACTAAAGTAAAACACAATAATAAATTTTTTTTAAGACTAAACAAAACAGAAAGGAGAACATTAACTAATGCAACTCTTAACTAAGATAGGAAACAGTGTTTAATTGCCCTTACAAAAGTATGAAACAGGTCCGTGTCACATCTAGTTATTAAGTCATTACAACAAAGTAACATTCCATTAAGAGGTGAACAACTGGTCGGTTCACTCAGAAACAACTTGGAATTGGTTCTCAGATTAACTTTAGGAACTCTAAATTTAATTCTATTAATGAGGAAACAGTGAGAATTTTTAATATTGTTTACAATATAATACACAAATAAGACACATTGTGTAATGTTGATGATGGTGTATCGTTAATAATGGTTTCCTTTGTTATAATCTGACACCAACACTATGGTGATGATTTTGAATGATTTAGGAAGAGGTACCTAATTATAGGAAATGTCTGTAAATAAATATATGTAATTTTGTTATACATATATGTAATTATGTCATACTTACTTGAATAAATAACCTAAAAAGCGAGCAGTAAAACAAGAATAAAAACAAGATGCAATGCTTTGATCCTGTGTAAAGGGCTCACTAAAATGATTGTGTTAAAGAATTTGGATTTTTTATTTTTTAGTCTTAGTATCCTAACCAATTCCAGTGGAATTTTTGAAATGTAGAGGTATGCAATTTGCATTTTATTAAAATTTTCTGCAACCATTTCCAATTTTAAGGATTTTTTTGGTCTGGCAACACTGTTAAAATATAATAGCTCTAGTGCTTAGACAACTATGTGTGTTTCGCAGTGATGAGGTGAATCCCTGAGAGAAATAAAAATTTTGTTCTGATATTTTTTGTGGTAAAATGTTGTTTTAACAATTTTTTGTTTGGTTGGTGAATTTGCTTTTAAATTTCTTATACCTTCATTTTCTTCAGTATTTGGTGAAGATCTGTATTCTGAGACTGGGGATAAAAGTATTAATGAAAAAGGAACAGTTTATCAACTGAAAATGGATTATATGCTAATATACTTCCATCACAGTTTACCTCTGCTTAAATTTAATTAATAAGAGGTTTTTCTATTATACTAATAATTAATCTTTGTGGGGTATTATTTTAAACTGTTATTTTTGTACAATGTGCTTCATTTTTGTATAATTCTGTTACCTAAAGTAATATTTTCTGAATAATCACTATGATATCCCTTTTTGTAACGTTGCTTATCCAATAAAGGAATACATAAAAATAAATCAGATCTTAAGTATCTTAAAACCAATTATCATATGAATTCTTCTCTAAATAACATGGGTACAATTATACATTTTTCACAAAATTTTTAGCATAATTTAAAGTACACTGTGTCCCAGATTGCTTGTAATCACAGGGTTTCTCGGCAACCGGCAGAGATAGAACTTTGCGGTTTTCGCGACTCTGTGTCAATTTTTCGAGAAACTTTGAATGCCGCAAACAGAATTGTGCCAGATTGTTTCGTTCCCGAGATACAGAGTGAAATAGAAATTTTGTGCTTTTGGGGGTGGTATCATATTTCGGACACCCTGTCAGATAAAGAAAAGGTAAAAACTGCTATGGATAGATATTTTTACGTAGAGTCCAGTGCTGTAGTCGAAATTTTTTTTAGACAAACCGTTTTTGAGTTATAGCCCAAACTTAGTATTTTTTAAATGGGACACCCTGTATTTTTTGGTTGCCTTTTTTTTTCTCTTTAAAATGATGTATCACACTATGCACTTTTGACTACTAAACTAAGCCTTATAAACGCAATATTAAAAGAAAAACGTAAGTTGGCCATGGAAATATGGCATGGAAACAAAAATCAAAACTATTTGTTTCTTAAATATATCAAATATTGCCATGTTTATCCTCTTATCATACGAGTTACCAATAATTCTAACAGGTACATTAATAGATATTAAGAAGAAATGAATAATTTTGAAAATAGTCATAAGTATGATATGATGGTTTGTTTTATTGAATATCATGAAAACAGTGATCAAGCATCTGATTTATATTTTAACAGGTAAGCACCAAGCGCTTAAATTATTATGAACCTCCTTTCAAAATTTTTTTTCAATTCCACTTTGAGTTATGGACTATTTCCAAAAGCTTTTTTTATATCGTAGATATCCAGAAAGGCCTCAGCCACACAAGGCAATTTTTCGCCGAATTAAATTAAATTTAATTAATGATGGATCATTTTCAAAGCACAGGGCTGAAACATATAATAAACGAAATCACGAGAACAATGACATTGTTGTATTAGCAAGTATTCAGGCCAATCACGTGAATTCATGTAGGCATATTCAGGAAACAGCGGGGGTGTCAAAATCACAAACGCAAAGGATATTAAGAAAACATAAATATAAGCCTTATAAAGTAAATGTGGTACAACAATTGCATCCTGGAGATGCAGAAAGGCGTCTAAATTTTTGTAACTGGTCTCTTCAAAAAACCCAAAATGACCCTGACTTCGGTATCAAGGTTATATGGTCCGACGAAGCCTATATAAGTTGTAGTGGTATTTTTAACAGGCATAATAATAGGCACTGGTATACTGAAAACCAATTTTTAACAAGAGAACGTCAGCAGCAAGGAAGGTTTGGGTTTAGCGTCGCTTGCTTTATATTGGAAACAAAGATTACATTCCATATTTACAATAATAATTTAACAGCAGATAGATATCTAGCAATTTTAAATCAAATACTACCGGATTTATTGGATAACTTGCCGCTAGCAAATCTGCACAATATTTACTTTCAGCAGGACGGTGCTCCTGCCCACAATGCGCAAATTATAAGGCCATTTCTATTTGAAAATTTTCACGATCGCTGGATTGGTACAAATGGACCAGTAAGGTGGTCTGCTAGGTCACCAGACCTCTCAATATTAGATTTTTTCGTTTGGTCTTACTTAAAAAACAAAATTTACCTGAATCCAGTCAATACGATGGAGCAGCTGCAAAATGCAACCATTCAGGCATTTAGATCATTGGAAGATAGACCTATAATAATGATGAATGCTCTAAGAAGAATTCGCACTGTGTGCCAATTATGTGTTCGAGAGGGGGGCGGCCATTTTGAACAGTTTTTCTAGTTATGTAGAATTTGTTTAGTATTGTGATTAAGTTTATCAAGATTATTAAGTTTATTTATTTCATAGTAAAAAAATGGTTATTAATTTTTTATGTTGTTTAATTTTGCTTCTGGACACTTTTAATATCTATCCATATTTCCATGGCCAACTTACGTTTTTCTTTTAATATACCGTTTATAAGGTTTAGTTTACGTCAAAAGTGCATAGTGTAATACATCATTTTAAAGAGAAAAAAAAGGCGAATTTTTTGGAATAAAAAAATACAGGGTGTCCCATTTAAAAAATACTAAGTTTGGGCTATATCTCAAAAACGGATTGTCTAAAAATTTGTGCGACTACAACAGTGGATTCTACGTAAAAATATCTATCCATAGCAGTTTTTACCTTTTCTCTATCTGATAGGGTGTCCGAAATATGATACCGCCCCCAAAAGCGCAAAATCTCTATTTCACCCTGTATCTCGGGAACGAAACGATGTGGCACAATTCTGTTTGCGGCATTCAAAGTTTCTCGAAAAAGTGACACAGGGTCTGGGGGTGCTGGTTTCCGAGAAACCCTGTGATTACAAGCAATCTGGGACACAGTGTACATAGTTTAATATATTTTAAAAATTTATTGATAGTTAAAAATTTTATAGGTAAAATTTTGTTACATAATAAAAAATAAAAGAGAGTTAACTTTTGAAGCATATCTTGAAAACAAATTCAAATCAAAATATGCTTTATTAACAAAGATTTGTATCTTATTGACAAAGCCAATTGTAAAATAAAGTTAGTAAAAATATAGAACACATTGAATATAAAAAGTTGAAAAAGTGAATTATCATAACCTATAGGACAAAACAATGTACAAGAGTCAAATTGGTTAAAAAACCTTGAAATAAAAAAGAGAATCAATAAAATAAAATAATGAACAACTTTAAAATAAAATAATAAGAATAACGCACAATATTAAAAGGTATCAAAGTTCCCCCAACTCATAATATGCTTTCTCAGTTAACAGTTTTTTAATTGAATCCCTGAATGATTTGAAAGTAGAAAAATCCCTTACAAATTGGCAAGCAGAGATCATGAGACTGGCAGGTGTCATGGGAATGACCTGTCTTTACATTTATAAACCATGCACACCATTTCCAAGATAAACAATGATGTTAAAGTTAATAGTTTTTTTGATTTAAATGATCCCCAAAAAAAGTGACTTCAAAATCGTGATTGGCACCCCATAATTTACTTGCATAAGTACCAAAAAATTTTAAAATTGGCCAGGTTACAACAATTTTTGTGCCAAATGATGGAAAATAGTGTTTTTTTCTCTAAATATAACTTTTATTTCCTTCGTAAATCAATGTAAATTGCTACATTAATAAAGAATGTCTACTTCTAAAATCCATATAGCTAGTTTTTAGATATTGTATTGTGAAACCAGGATGCACAAATTCATCCAATATAAGTGGAATGACTTCGTGTGTGAGTATAATAAAACACACTCCATCAAATGAAAATGTTTTAAACATATGGCTTTTGGCAGTTTTTAGCAATTATCAAAATTAAAATACTATGTAATCTTGGAAGAATGATTCTTAGTCGGAAAAAACTGGTGTATTTTACAAATAATTATCACTTGTGAATACTTGTCATGTGTAAACTTGTACAAATATTCAGCACTTGTCTGTTTACCATTGGTTGTCAGTAAATATGGCATAAGTCAAAGGTAACTTGTGTCTTTAGCCACGTCCAGACTTGTCATTTTAAGTTGCGCTCAAACTATTTAAACAGTTAATTATTTAAAATTTAAAGTTTAGGGTAATTGCTGTATTCCAATGTCTTGTTTTTTCTGCTCATTTTGATCACCATATTACTTATTAGATTAGATCTATCAACTTTAAGCTTGGCAATTCTTTTGAGGACATTGATTATGACTCTTTATTATCTGTTCATATTTTTAAAATAGTGAATGGAATCATTAATAGCTCTGAATTGTTAGAATTAATTCAACGAACGAACGCCTATGAGCATAACTCAACAAGTGATCAATCTATTCCACAGACTTTCATTGGAAAAATTATGGATTGAATTATAGTATTATTTTCCTTATTTAAACCAGTATTATTAGAATTTCCTTAACTGTAACTGATGTTTCTCTTTTGCTTTTCACATTAGTTTTGAAAATAGGTGTTTAATATAATATATTAGTAGGTAGCCTTAAATTTCTGCAGTGAATGATTTGATCGCTATTTTTATTGACTGCAATATGTTTATTTGTTGACCTTGTAACACAGGCTTCATCCATCATTGGTCTCTATTCATTAATCTTTCGATGATTGGTGCTGTTAATGTATTGTTCCTAAGACTCCCTCCAAACCTTAGTGTAAATAAATAGGGAATATTGACCTCTATGGCATGTCCTGTACATATTGTCATTCCAAATAGAAGACATATGAGGGTGAATATCAGCAAGATGGGCCACATTATTAAATTTAAACCCAACGGAAGATTAGCTGAAATAAAGAAATATGAATATGAAAATTCATTGAAAATATCTATAATAATTAAGAATTATACTGTTTTGTCACAAATGTATTTTAATTATAGAAAATCTTAAATCTTAACCACCAGCAGTCATAGGGACCTTAGGTTTTTTATTTAGTATTTTTTCAGTTTGTAAAGGCTAACAGTATGTTTTTATTTTTTTTTCCATAACAAAATATGGTTCACTATTTACACTTTGGGATTTTATTTTGTTTTAAGTAATTTTATAGAAAGGTAATAAGGTCTATAATTGTCATATTTCACATAATATCCTTTTTATAAAAAAATTATTTTTTCCATAGTAACAAAGAAAAATATTTAACAACTCCCAAATGTATAGTAAAACTGATTTTCATGTTCTTACTAAGTCACTATCATCTAATAATGTCAATCTATTCAATTTAAATATTAATATTTCTGATATTTATTTAAAATTATCAAATCTTGATATTAACAAAGGTCCTGGGCCTGATGGTATACCACCGAGTATCATCAGAACTTGTAGCTTTATTCTGGCTCGACCATTCGACATTATATTTAACCTGTCCTTACCTTCCAGAGAGTTGCCCACATTTTGGAAGATGAGTTTTATTACCCCAATTATAAGTCTGGCGATGCAATAGAGGTGAGGAAGTTCTGGGAGTACATGGAACACTTCTGAAATGGCTTAAATCCTACCTCACCACCAGGTCACAGATAGTAAGGGTTGGGGTCATAACTTCAAATCTAGAGAAATCGAGGTGCCCTCTAGAATACCGCAGGGTTCACATCTTGGACCTTTACTCTTTAATGTTTACATAAATGACATAAAAGAATGTTTTTATAATAGCTATTTTCTTTTATTTGCTGATGCTCTAAAATTGTTGTTGTGTTGACATATGTTCTGGAGCTCCAGTCTGATCTTGAGAGACTTGTTGTTTGGTGCAACCCAAACAAGATGGAATTGAATACCAAAAAATATCACTTTGTAGTTTTCGATACAGGGAGAACTATTATGTTTAATTACAATATCAACAATATTCCTCTTGAAACTGTTTCTCAGATCAAGGACCTTGGTATTGTTCTGGATAGTCAGTTGAGTTTCATACCCCACATCACATCTATTACCTCTAAATCTTTACAAATGTTAGGATTCATTGAGTGCTGATCTAATGATGTTCAAAATGTTGGTTCTATCAAAACTCCTTTGTCTTGCATTGGTTTGCCTTATTTGGACTATGGATCTGGTGTTTGGTCATTTTTCTACAATGTTCATATCCAGGCTTTGGAAAGAGTACAGCACACATTTCTCAAATACATTCTATTTAAACAAAATCAACATGATGTAAATTACTCTCAATTAGAGCTCGAACTTAGTCTCAGCACTCTCCAAATTCGCCACGTGCATAAAGATTCAACATTATTTTGACTTGCTTCAGAGTATTTATGTTGCACTTCTTAGTAAAATTGAGCTTCATGTCCCACACAGACAAGTGTCATCATTTTATACTCCTGCCCATAGGATTAATTGTGGCTATAATTTATTTTTGTCAAGGACTGTCAGATTTGCTAATACCTATTCATTGAGTGTAGACTGATTTACAAATCGTGCTTCTTTTAAGGACCATCTAAAATACTATCAGTAACTTATTTTGTAATTCCTATTTATTCTGTCCAGTGCTTTATATCATGATCTTGTTAACTGTAAAGTTTTTAAATTTTAGATTATTAGTTATATTTATATTGTTTCCTAAGTCAATCTATAGCGAATTAGGTGTATTATTGTTTTTCTTTTTTATATTGTTTCTTGATTTATAAATTGTATTAATATCGGGCTAATGCCTGTTGATAAATAAATAAGTACATAAACATTTTGTAAAACTTTCGTATTAGGCAACAGGTTTGTTCTTTCTGCAGTTGCCTCCTGAAATGCTGCCTCAGCAAACTAATGCCATGTGGAGCATGAGTTTTTCTATTATTCAGTCAAAAAACTATGTAAGTTAAATTAGCTATTATTTCTTTAATTTGGGTGTGTCACAGAAAACCTTTTTAAAAAACAACAGTGTATCTTTTATGGTAATTCAGTTTTTGTGTCAATTGACTAAATGGTTTTCATTAAGAATTCCATTTATGAATTTTAAGGGTTTTTAATCTGCTTTATATTTTCTTGCAGGAGTATATAAAATCACCTTTTGCTACATCGAGGTAGTACATCAAAAAGCTGAACTTCTTCCCTTTCTCATATAATCAAACCTTATTTTTTAAATTTTTTTAGTAATATAAAACGATCTACACATTTAAATGCGTTCCTAAAGCACAATCCTAAGCCAATAGTTTTTGTGAGAATACCTCCACTTTGGTGTGATATAGATATAAAATTAGTTTCAAAAATTTCATGCTGAATATAAATCCATACATGGCAATTTACAAACTACTTGGTGCTCAGTGAAGAGATAGGTTTCTACAACTCAAATGTCGACGTACTACCTTATATCACCGAACATTAACAAGACAAGAAGGAGCACTCGAAGCTCCTCCCCTTGATATGCCTATCTCAGTCGAATATCGGATGCTATGCTTTTTCGATCCCGCGAAGTCGCGGCCGGGCGAGATGCATATACCGGTTGTACGTCGTAATATACCACCGAACATTTATATATACCAATTGTCTTTATATTTGCTGGCGCGCGACGTGAGACTAGTATTTTAGTTTTTAAAAATTAAAATATGCGTTTACCAATTTACTTAGTGTTTTGTGCTTGGTAAATGGCTGAAAAATTACGATAGCTGAAAAATTATAATAACTCCGTTCTATCTTTATGGAAAACTTTAAAACGCAAAAATTATTCATCTCTTTTAACAAGAAACCTTAATCACGAATGCCTGGAATTTCTTTTGTCCTGATAAGAAATTGTGGCGAAATTCGACAAATCCAACCGCAATATAATTTTGTATGGCATTCAAGAAATTATTTACTCAAAAATATCTTAATGAGGTTGAATGTGCAAAATGTATCCAAGATATTAAAAAAATTATAAAGTTTTGGTTAATGTAACTCCTGATATGATCGAAGAATATAAAAATCATTATGTACCAATAGTGACAAAAAATAGTTCTTTAAAAGTGTTTGCATGCCACTATATAAATCTTTCAAGTACGAACGGCAATGCTGTAGTGTTTACATTACTGGCTATCTATTAAAAAATCGGTAAATTTTCTTTAGCCAGAACTTTCCTCGTTATGAATCTTTTCTTTTATTAGGAATAGTTCAGTATAATAGTCATTACTATCTTTTAAACATTTTTATTGGGTGCCATTTTTTCCATCATATTGGATTCCTACAAATATTTTACTAGTTTCTACCTATGCCACACTTGATTTTAATTAAAAATAAATTCAATAACTACTTTTTACATTGACAAACACCGGCATTTTGTTACGTCATGTTGAATTCTGCCAGTTTTTACCGAGGTTTATCCCTATATCACATTTAATTTTTCTATAAAATTTAATGTCAATTGAATTTTTAAAAAATTATTGGCCGCCATTTTGTTCCACCATCTTGAATTCGTGCCACAGTTTTACCAGTTTATTTGTATATCACATTTATTGCTTGCACAAATTTTGAAATTAATCTAATAAGTAGTTTTTTCGGGCCGATTTTTTAAATATTGTATTAGGCCACTATTTTGTTTTGCTATCTTTTATTCATACCAAAATGTTTATTCCTAACACTTGATTTTTGTGGAAAATTTGAGGAAATTGGATAATTAGTTTTTTAGTAATAGTTTTTAACGTTTCACTAGTCCGCCATCTTCTTCCGGCATATTGGATATTTACCAAAATATTACCAGGTCATCCCCATATGACTCTTAATTATTGCCTAAAATGGAAGTTAATCTGATGAGTAGCTTTTAAGCTAAGTCGCGAACTGATAGTCTGACAGACAAATTGACAGACGGACCGACGGAATTGATGAAACATATTTTTTAGCATCTAGGAACCTAAAACCTGAAAATATGTAATAAATGTAATAATAAATGAATCAGTACCACAGGTTCACTAGTTTATCTCTATACCACCAATAGTTTTTAGGCTGAATTTTTTATCAACAATTAATTTTCTTTTTTACTTAATTTTTACAAACAGTAGTTTTTATAATTATATTAAGAGCTATTAATTAAACTACTTGACGTTTTCCGCGTTTTTTTTTAATGCATATAAAGCAAAATAGGTCACAATAATAATTATGGATAAATATTTTTAAACTCGTTTTTAAATCACTCCGGGAAGTGAACGTTTATTCTTTTTAACCGCTAGCGGTTTGCATCCACCTCGTAAAAGCATGGGCACCTGCACAGCTATATGAATTTCTCGGAATCGTCGGCGCGTTACTGTAAGCACAACATAAAAGTTCCGACCCTTGTTGTCTTGTTAATGTTCGGTGCTGATATGCTCAATGTTCAATGTCAAAGAAAAGTCATATCCATGCCTTTTCGTAACGTGTTTTTTTATATGTCTGAATATACCGTTTAAATGATTGTTCTGCTATTTTGAAGCAGCAATTTGGCCGAAGAAGAAGTAGCTGCCTATTTAAAATAGCATTATCGCAATCACGTCTATTTATCCCCACTAGTCCAAAAGCCGCATCCACAACCAATGCTTCACCGTTGCTTCGCTGCGGTAGAGAAATGTACGGGATTGCCGTCGCCGTTCGCGGGATAGCAATTTAACCGTTTATTTTTTGTAGTATTTAACCTTGAGATTTAAATTGGGTGTGTAGTAAATAATTTATAGTATTGTTTTACTGGAAATAATAATTTTATTAACATAACCTATTAGTATTTAAAAAAAATTAAATAAAAAACATTATAAAATTCTGAAAACTAATAATTTTCTTGGAAACAGAACTAAAACGTAAACTTCTTAAAAAAAATCAAATAAATAATATCACAGAAACAAAACTATATCAAGACATGATGCTGTGCAACTGTGTGCGCGAAATAACGACGGGCGAATTGCGAGCTCCGCCAAAATCTGCTTTTTTCAAGCAGCTATTTGAAAGCTGCTATTTCAAAGTAGCAATAACTGCTTTAACTACAGATCCGGATTTTTATACTGACCCACGGGAGCCGGGTCTTGAAAATATTGCGAGTCGGATCACGGATCTTTGAAATAGAGACAAAGCAAAATGAAGCGTACAGGTGCGTTTGTTTATCGAACCGGTCTGATTGATAAGAAGAGTAGGATGATGGGGTGGATGGGTCGGTCGGTCATTAGCTTGTTGAATGCTGATTGCTATGAAATATGAATTTCTGTATAGCCAGATTCTCGTGTAAAAATTTAATTTGGGGTTGATTAGCTTGTTAACTTCGTAAATTATCGTAAAAATATCATATTCACCAGTCTCTTAAAACTTAGATTTATGTTGTGTGGATTAAATAATAGATTTAAATCTCTACTTTTTTTGTGTGATGTGCATATTGAAGTTCAGATGGCCTTATAATTAGTGATGATAATAGGATGATAGTTAATAAAAAAAATACAAAAATCTCTATTGCATAATAAAAAAAAACAAGTCAAAACATAGTTCATGTATGTAAAATTGATTTTCTGAGTAATAAATTAATAAATTAGTAGATAAAAATGGAAACATAAAAAACTTCAACTTCAAAACCACTATAGCAAGACTCTTAAGCCTTGTAAGTTAAAAGTATATCTTTAAAAATTATTATTTCACTTAAAACGCATCCCTGTAAATCGCATACAAGTTTGTAAACAAAAACTAGACTGGTGAGATCGCCACTCATTTTACTCGTCGCGAAAAACCCAAAAAAATATTCGGACAGTACTGTCTATAAAACCGATGTTGCATGCTTACAAAGTTTTCAGATGGATGAAGCTACGCATACATACCTACCAAATGCCTAATATGACGAATATGGCCCGCCTATTTTAATGAATTTAAAGAGATCCGGATCGCTGATCCGGGTCTTTAAACTGACCCAGATCCGTTGACCCGGATCTTTAAAAAGATCCAGATATCCCATCACTAGCTTCAACTGCTATTTAAAATTAGTCGATTTGCCCACTACTAGACGATGCTAACCATTCATGAATAGTAAAAAATATAGCGCTAACAATCCTAAACGTCTAACCCCGCCTCAATAGAATTTATCAATGAAATGGCCCCAGCCATGTAGTCAGTGTTGCCAACAGTCCGCATTAGAAACACGCCAAATACGTATTTTAGACCCGCTAAAAAACCGCTAAACATCGTAATAGTCTAAGAAGTAAAATTTTTTTCTGCAAAAAATATTCCAAAAATATGTTTTGTATTTTATTAAAAAAAAAAGAGAAAACAAAGTTTATTTACGTTACATTAAATAACATGACAAACACTAAAATTACTGAAAAATATCGGCATCGTACTCGTCTTCTTCTGTATTATACAGTTGTGGTGAATACGAATCATTGGTTTTAATTTTTTTAATTACCTCATTAGGTAGAGTAAAATCGTTGCAGCTCATACTGTTTTTGTGCAATCCATTACGAATTGTTAGAGTTGAATTTAGTAATGGCAATTGCATTCTATTACGTAGTTTAGTTTTTATCACATTCATTTGACTAAATTACCTTTCTATTTCGGCATTTTTATTAGTGTTATTAAAAATGTTATACAGCGATTACGCAGCCCCTCTTCATCTTTAAACCCCTTCCCTAACATTATTTTTAGCTGATTTTCAAATAAATATCCCAAGTAGCATTTATTGTCAACATAATCCTCAAGCTTGTGTTTAAAAACGTCAAATTTTGTATTGGGCGTCACAAGTTTGTCAACTAATGTTCGCAGTAGATCCGATAAATCATCCAGTAATTTTGTAGGATCAGCATTATTAGATTCAAAAGCCTTATTTACTTTATTAACCTCGATTAAAATAGGTTTTAAGAAACAGATGTATGCATAATTGAAGTCATCGCAATACATCTGGTGTAATAATTCAGCTGTGTAACATTTTTCGTCGTTCAATTTAGTAACTTCAAAATGAGTCTTCAACTCTAACCATTGTGTATGAATTCTACTAACAGCCGGTTCAATCGATAACCACCCAGTTGCACATGCTTACACAATTTTAAGCGGGTCTGAGAGAAGATTTTGAAAACCAGTCATAAGTTTCCCGGACCAGGAATTCTAAATCTCTGGAAAGCTCTTTAGTAGCGGCTGATGCGGCCAACTGGAGTGAATGGCAGGTGCATCGTATTAAAATTATATTGGGATTATAGGCTAATAATTTTTTTTGCACTCCATTGTTCATTCCCGTCATAACAGCAGCATTATCCGTGCCCAAACAACGCATATTTTCAATTTTTAATTTATATTTTTCCGACATTTTTAAGAAACAATGAACAATAGCTTCCGCATTACCAGAATTAAGTTCGGCTAAACCTAGACCAGTCGAAACTGTTTTAGAATTTTTTACACTAAAAGGTATTACTGAACAGCCTAAATATTTTGTTACGGAGATGTCATTTGATTCACCTATTAATGTATGCTGTATGGGCGATCCTCAACATCGTCTGACAGTTCCTGTACAAAATATGGGGCAATGACTTTTTTATTATTTCGGAACATTTTATTCGATGCATTTGCAGATATTCGGCTTCGGGGCCTACGAAAGAAATAATTTATTAAAAAAAACCCTAACCTCAAAAAGAATATAACTAAACTTTAAAAGACGATTTACATATTGGGATTACATGATCAACACTCAAAATAGCAGTGTGGCAAGCAATGTATAAAGCAAGTCTACCTTCAGCAGATTTGGCACCATCTAAGTGTTTTTCGGGAACGAATGTAAGTTTGGTTTGTCTTTTTCCAAGATGTATTTCTGCATTGGATTTATGCTTCCTTGCGTTTGCATGATTTTTTAGATCAGAATATTTACTTATCAGTGAACACACGCAAAATTTGCATTTCGCAACTTTCCCGGAGGTAGATTCATCATATGTTAGCCAGTCCTTTAATACCAAATCTTTCATCCAAACATCACGAAATTTTTGTTGATATTTCGACCTAATTCTAAAAAAATGCAAAACTGAAAAAATATTGTTTTACATTTTTATTTTTTTAACATATCTATGAAATATAATAAAAAGACTTACTTGTTAATAAAATAAAAACAACAGTCATGTATTAACAGATATAAACTATGAATAAGACCAAAAGACTAAGTGTACGTGACCACAGGTTTCACATTCACAATTTAAGAGAGAAATTTGACAAATAACCACACACATCCTGGGATTCCCAGTAATTAAAGAGCTGTAGGACATAAAATCACAAAAAAGCAAGCTCCATCTAGTTCTATTATTTACAAAGGTAATGGTAGCGTGTAGGGGGTCATACATTAGGAGATCTCAAGTAAGGATTGAAGAATATAAAACTACTTATTGGTATGTAATATTAGTAAACAGAATTACATTTCGTCAACTTGGTTAAATAAAATATAGATAAGATAAGACACTGAATGAGTAAAGAATATTGCAATGTGTATTTCTAGAACCATCTTAAATATGGTTGTTTGAGGCACATCGAAAGTTACAAATTCAATTATTAGTAATTATTTGAAATAGAATTAATATCTACTACCCATCAGAGCTACATTTAAATTATTTCTCTTAGCCAAAGAAAATAAATTCGTTTTTTTTTTTACCATCACAGGACGTAATATAAACATTACTCTCGGTGATTGAGGGCGTAAAATTAAACATTTTGGCCTGTATATGCAAAAATAACTTTTGAGTCCAAAAATATAGTTAACATTTAAAAAATGTTTGGTTCTAGTTTAGGGTGATACAAATTTTTCTTTGGATTTCAGGCCCGAAATACCATTTTAGACATCGAGTTAATTTAATTAATAATTAAGTTAATAATAATAATAAACAGACAATTGGATTAATTGTTTCCAAAAGTTAACAAATTCGGTAAATTAGCTTTACCCGTAACATTCCTCGTAATGAATCTTTTTATTTACAAAGGTAATGAAATAACAAATTGTTTATGTACATAGTTTAGGTACATATTGATGAATAACTACGTGTTGAACTAAACTCCGGCATGCTTTTTTTTCCTTTATAAAAGAAAGAATTCATAAAAAGGGAAGTTCCGGGTAAAGAAGGCCTTTACTTATTTGCTATATATTTAATTTAATTTTCTATTATTTAGATCATTATTATGAACATTTATGTTCCGTAATTTTATTTACACAGTCTATAAAAAAATAGTGTATGTCATGTATTGTTTTCCTCTATTAAAAGAAGGTTTAATTCCAGAAAAAGCAATTTTGTCCAATTCTTAAATATTTTATTAAGCCGGCATTTTGCATTAAAATTTTACCAGTTTATCCCTGCTTTACGCTTGATTATTATGTAAAATGTAAAATCAATCATATATGTTACCTTTTCTTCCTTGACTTTTTTTAACAATTCATTAGGCCGCCATTTTATTCTGCCATAATGGCTTCTAACGAAAATTTTAACAGGTAATCCTTAATATCATACTCAATTTTTCAATCAACTTTAAGATCCCCTGAATAAGTTAGTTTCTTTGCGCTCATTTTTTAACATTTTATTAGGTATCCCCATAATATAACCACTGAATTTTCAGAAAAATTTAAAACCAATCGAAAAAGTAGTTTTTCAGTCATGCGGCTCACAGACCAACGGAAATGGAAAAACATGTTTTTCGATATCCTGGAACCAATGCCAAGATCTGCCAAAATTTCGAAGGGGAGTTTTTCACGAATACAAAACTTCCCACTTACGTATAAGGCTTAATATGATTTTTTTTGTTTGGCGACTTTTTTTTGTTACAATCAAGTCCGGAATTTTTCGACAACAGCGTGGCATCTAAAAAAATATTTCTTTAACCTACTTCTCAGTTAAAGCAATATTATTGAAACTTAATATATGTGCCTGAAATTAATATATTTGTATTTTCCAAATAAGTTCAGCCTGCATATATTTTGTTTTATTGATTTAGTACAGGTATGTAAAAAATTTAATACTGTTCGGTAACTAAAAAAAAACATAGGAACAAAAACGCGGAAAAATATTTAATATAACTTTTATGTTTGCTGTATTTTAGTTTCATCTGTAAATAGAATAAAATGACAACTATTAAAATTATTTTAGGTTCCCAATTCTATCGTTGTTTATTCAACCAAACGCCACTGGCTGGTTATTTGTTTATATTGATAGAAAAGTAGGGTTAGAAAAATTGTAATCAAGTTTTTCACACACCTGGCATTTATAAACGATATTAGTCACAAAAAATAAAGCCTCTGTTAACTATAACAACATAAAAATCACTTAAAATGCACTAAAAACCATACGTGCGTCGCTGCTAGATGTTGATAAATTTGACACAGAAACCGTTATCAACTTATCAAGCTTAGGCATGTCCTTGATAATTTTACGTCTGTGTTTACATGACTTACTTCACTTATTAGTTATTACATATTAGGCGGCGTTGCCATATTTCGCATGAAGAATTATTTGTTATGGATCTTTACTAAGAAATCCTTAATTTTTTAAATTCGATTTTCGTTTTTTTTTAAGCACACATACTATATATAATTATGATGATTAGGAGGTTGCGCTAATAAAACCCAGATTTGACAACCTACGGTCTACAGCGTTGATAATGTGAAGTAATCTTGGCTCCTAAAATAATCATAATAGCGTACTCTTTTCTTTCATACTATAAGTTCCTAACCAACAATTAAAACCAAAACGTAATATTTCTTTCTTGTATTAGATAAGGATTTTCTTAGACCCAGTAGGTCTTATTCTTGTGATTGAACATTCCTCTAGTAGTAAACCTCATCTGATTAAAGAATTTTAAAAGGCAGTCTTAGATCTCTAACGTATTATTGTTTCAAAAACCAATTTCAATATTCCATTAACGTTCATTGCCTCTCTCGTGGAAGTCCTGATATAATTACGAAACTTCGGATTTTTTTTAAACTCTTCATACTGACGTATTGCTAATATAATACTATATCACACCCGTGGGGTAAATAGATATTACCTCTGGGGGGGGGTTGGAAACGATGAAAATTTCCAAAAAACCAAAAAAAAAGTCTCACTTTCGATTTATACCTAATTGGCCGTAAATAATATTAACAACCAAAAAAAAAAATGACTGTAGGTAAACGCTCTCGGGGGGGGGGGGGGGTGTTTCCCGCGAATCCTGAAAAAAGGTCCTGGGGGTGTACAGTTTTGTTGTTGAGTGAAATGTGTCTTGTTTCCAAACGTATGACTTATTTACATGTAACATAAAATATTCTTGGAATGTTCTAGTTATTTATAAAAAGTAACAATATACGCACAGTTAATTTTTTGGACGATTTCAAAAAAAATATATATAAATCTTAAAATTAGTGTTTTTGAGTTGGTACTAACCTCAAGTAAGAGAATTCGTGAAAATTAAAATCTTTCATGTAGGACATTCTACACAGTGGCTCAAAAATGGGTTAAAAAATATTAAGTTTTATAAAAAATTTTAAAAACCAAATTTTTCAAAAAAAATTTTTTTTTCGTAATAGACTTTTTAATTTTAAGTAAAAAACGTCTTATGAAGTTTTCCATAGAACCTATACCTTTTTCCAAAAACATAACTGATCTTTTGTGCATAAATAATACAAGAATAATAATCGAATTTATATTATACATACATTATATGTGTTGGCTATTATAGTAACAAATGCACCTCAACAATTTTTGTTTAGAAGAATGAGAGTTTTTTTAATTTAAATTAAAATTTTGTGAACACATCTTAAATGAATGGTGAACTTGTTCTGAAGCTTGCTCAGAAAAAAAACCAAGTGCTCGCTGATGTACGTTAATAAAGTCAGGAACATGATGCACAAGGCCATGAATTTTCGGTGTATAGCGTATTAATTCGACGGCAAAGCGTTGAATATCTTCGGCAAAATTAATGTCAAGACTTTGCCCAAAGCAACTGGAAACAACTTTATCAAAGTACTTGAACAAATTGCAATATTTGTTGCCTAAAACCAAAAAAAAAACTATATTTTTTGACATTAGGAAAAAATAAGTTAAGTAAGTGCTTAGGTAAGTGTACAAACCAGGTGACAATGCTTCTAAAACATCAACTTTTTTCAACAGCTTTCTCGCGTTGTTGCCATTAAATTTCTCATAATGGTCGAAACTTAGCCCAGCTCTTTTTATCCATGCTTCGGCTGCTGCTGGATATTCAATTTTTAAGCTGTCGAACATTTTTTGAACGATTCCCAAAAGAAGGTGCAATTCTGGAGGAGGTATATAGTTTAATACTGGCTAGTTTTCATCTCCGATAATTAGTGGCATATTTACACAGTTTACTAAAAATGTCAGATGATGATCATTAAAATTTATCGCAACTTGATGAATTTATACTTATACTTACCAAAATACTTTGCTTTAGAAAGTTTTCCCCCAGTCGTTTGTTGCCATAAAATTCGTTGTTCGTTGATGTTCTTAATTGTTCTTGGATTACCTTTATTTTGAAGTTCCTTGCAGTTGATGTCGCACCACGGACAAGGATGGCATGACGCGTTTGTTTGCAGACCCAAAAGCAGCATTATTAGTTTCAGATCAGCCGCAAAAGTATATGGACAAATTCCGCATATACTATGTAATTGCAAAGTGTCCATAAGTATTTTGACGTTTTCATAATTCTCCTTGAAATTTGGTCCCAAGCCAATTATTAGTAACTTTTGTATACCAGCACTTTTATATTTTTGATAATATTCTGGGTCATTTGTTGGTTGTATGGTTAGACATATTTTCAAGGAATTGTCGCCACTATCTATTCCGATTTTTAGATGAAAATCATAGTCTTGTTGCCTGGCATTTAAAATATAAGTTAGTAGCCCCGGAAGATCGCTGCAGTATATCAAAAATGGAGTGCCATCTTGTTTCAAGCATTGAAAATCCGGTAAGTCTTAAACTTATCTAGCATATGACTACTAGACCGCAATTTCTGTAAAGCCGAAGATTCTATGGAAGTTCTGTTTATCCTGGTGCGAAGGTAACCACATATTTTTCTTAACGAATTTTGAGATAAATTATAGTCTTGTTGCATATAGCTCAAATCTTGAGCACTTAAAACACCCTGAAGATCTGATTTTCGCTTCAACTGTATAGACATAGTACTGCGTCCCTTATCTAAAGATATGACAGAACTTCCCTGAGCACATTCTTGTTCCTCCAGAACTTTAGTTATAATCTGTTGCTTACAGTCTTTAATTAGTGTTATGGAATTATCAATTTTTTTCATCTTGGAACATTTATGCCTTCTGCCTTTTTGTAATTTACAATTGCAGTTCACGCATATTTTGTAATTTTGTTTCGCTTTCGTATCTTTCTTTGAAGGTCTACCTACAGCCTTTTTCTTGACAGCAGACGAAAACGGTAGATCTTTGATTTTAGGATGACCACGAAAACGCGCCACTTGACAAATTTGACAGACGCATGTTTCAGTAATTTCGAAACGCCCAGGCAAAATTTTCATTTGTGCGTAGTCAAAAATTATTGTTAGTCTATTGTTCATTAGTTTTATGTAACAAGTTCTACAGAGCACTGAGGGAATACTTGCATTATTTTCGTCAAAACTAGGCGAAATAATTTCAAGACGTTGTTTTACTTTACCAGTAATATTAACACTTCTGACTGCTTTATTAAAACATGCGTAACATACCATTTTTCGATTATCACTATGATGTTTTCTTTTATGAGGCATCTTACTCAAAACACAGAAAAATCACAAAAATAGCCTTAACACAGTTTATATACTATATAACTTCAAAGTGAAAACGTCAAACATTGTTAATAAACCACGCTTTTTTGACATATTATTTATTTGTTTTGGTCTAAGCGTCACGGCTAGTCACAGGTAACTTGATATTATGCTAATGTAGCCGTTATTAAAAATACATATTACAAAGGGCTATATTTTATGTTTTGAGTCATCAAAATGTTATTTAGTAGCTATACAATGTTTTGAATATGTATTATTTTTTGCATTAAAAAAATCAGATAATTTTTTACCATAAAACCATAGGTTTTACAGAAAACTTCATAAGACGTTTTTTACTTGGAATTAAATAGTCTATTACGAAAAAAAAATTTTTTTGAAAATTTTGATTTTTAAAAATTTTATAAAACTTTATATTTTTTTAACCCATTTTTGAGCCACTGTGTAAAATGCCCTACATAAAAGATTTTAATTTTCACAAATTCTCTTACTTGAGGTTAGTACCAACTCAAAAACACTAATTTTAAGATTTATATATATTTTTTTTTGAAATCGTCCAAAAAATTAACTGTGTACGGGATGCTGCATTTCGAAAAAAATTACGTCATAAATCTTACACAGATCAAATCGTTACTACCGAAAGATCCAGAGCGAATAATTTTAGAGTACAGTTAAATACTTACTAAACAAATTCTTTCCAAAACCACCCATTCCGGTCCCAAATGCGTGCATTGGAATTATTATAATATGCTTAATTTGGTACAGAAACGCATCTAGCGGAGATACCATTTTCTTTCCACAATCTCGTGTGCCTAAAACAGAACAAAAAGTTAGACACATCCGACGTTTTAAACAATCCATTGAATTAAAATGCATATTGAAACTTTTCAAATTATAAAATGAAATAAAGTTGCAAACAAAACAGTGTAATTATCTATTCTTTAGAATATTTTAAGTCAATAGACATAATTAAAATATTTTTACAGGGTTTTCAGTGACGACTTTTGTTGCATCAGTATTGACGAAATGTTTTGCTTTAGTCCACCCTAACGTTAAATAAACGTAAATCAACAGTAATTGGTACAGCAGATAAACGAATTCAAAAAGCGCAAAACATCATTTTATAAAATTACTCACTGAGTTAAATTTTGTTTCTCTTTTGTTTACTCAAAACGCAATGATTTCCATTGTATTATTTATTTGGCACCAAACTAAATAGCACGAAGTAACGAATTAGTATACAGATTTGTGATTGTATGTAATATTGATATAACTAAAGCATATAAGTTGTTGAGAATTTCTAATAAAAAATATATTTTTTTAGTCAATATATAATTAATTATTGTTAAGCTTTACCATGCTGCAGTGGCGGCTCGTAGATTTAAGAACGAGTGAAACGCAGCGTAGCAAAGTACACAGTCTTGCAGACAAAAATAGCGCCGCAGTCGAAAAAAATTCGGGGTGCCACGCTATTTTTTTACCTTTTTATGATTTTAATTATCCATAGCTTTAAAGCGTTTTTTAATACCTAGGGGCAATAATATGAATTTATAAGATTTTAAATATATTTTTTTGTTCTTAGAAAACAGTTATATACCACGATACATGACACGATGCAAAACTGCTTCCGCCTCCGATGATCCGAACGCACTAATTTATATTAATTCTATATTCTATAAGAAGCGAACAAGCGCTTGCAGCCAGCAGCAGCAGTTTTATGCCGTTCCCATCTCCCATCTCTATTTGGCTTACTATAATCATCACCATTGCGTTGATATAACAACAGCCGTAAACAAATCTAAACGCGAAAACCGGCGTGCGGGGGGAGTCTAAAGCGGAATTTGTTAACTGCTGATTGTGATTCCTCAACGGGTCGCTTTTATAAAAAGGTGTCCAGCGCGCTACGTTTTTAAGACATTATTGTTTTTGGAGTATATAACGCACTAGTTTTGATAGAAAATAATGTGAATTTATTTAAAACATTTTTATAATAGAAATGTAGATTTTAAAATGCTTAATATTTTAAAAATATTTTAATTTTTAAGTAAATTGATTGGAAAATGTAGGGTGTCCCCTGGCGAGCCGCCACTGCAATGCTGGGTGAGATCCAAAACAGAATTACACATAAATATTCTCAAGTATTTTATAGTCTGTTTCAGAAATGTATAGGGTAATAAAACTTCATAAGGTATGCAAAAGGACCACAGGGTGACCTACCAATAATTTATGCCACTTCCATAGTCTGGCATTGATCTCATTGCAAAATTCTTTCTTTTTGCCGATTTTTATCCGTTCATAAACACTGAAAAAGGTACGCCAAAGGCTGGATACTTATAGGAAGAAATTAAATTTAATTAAATTTTATTTTAAAGGAGTGCAACCCTTTATTGTTTTATCAAGCTTTCGGGATTAATTTATCCCTTTCTCAGGACTTTTCTACAAATAATTAAAAAAAATAAACAAGTTAGAAACTAACTAATAGTTAGTTGCACCAAATCCTAATTTAAAATTTTATTTTATTTTTTATTTAAAATTTTAAGAGTTAAAAGATTGAAAGCGAAAAATAAATTTAAAAACATGCCCATCATGGGACTTCATTTTGTTAACTAGCAAACCCTTTTTTTGGAGGAATTTTGAACACCAAAGTAGAGGGGGCGTGAGTGAGAGTGAAATACTATTTTTAAGTTTGAAGGCACAACACAGAACGATGACGGGTTGTCTGCCTATCTTACAGTAGTGTGTATACAATGCTCAACCTAATTCGATCTAATTTGTAAAAATGTATAGATAGTAATATGTTTATTTTATAATGTTTTATAATGGTAATTAAGAGGATAAGTGTGAAAGGTCACGAAAAAAAACATATATATATATATATATATATATATATATATATATATATATATATATATATATATATATATATATATGGCGGCCAGTAAAGTCCGCATCAGATGGGATTTTTTTTTACTAATTGATTTAAGCAAAATTTGAGTAGGCAAAAAATTTTTGCTTGAAAAATTATGCAAAATGACAATAAAAAAGTTAGTCACGTGATTTATCGTACCTGTCAAATTTTATATTTTTCAACATAATTTTTAAAAATGGTAAAGGAGAAAGTTGTTCCTTTTTTGATTTTATTCCATATGCCAAATTTCAGAGATATCGGTTGACTTCGAATGTTTCTAATTTTTTTTGAACTTGATGTTTTTTGCCTTCCCTAAATGTCAGCTAACCTGATTTAAACCATTTATTTTTGACCAATTCATTGCCTAAATGCGTTTTATTAACTAATTTTTCATTTTAAACGCCATTTTGTTGACAAAAACTTAAAGGGGTCAAACAAATGAGTCCAACTTGATAGAAACTTTATACAGTTTCGACAATTTAATGTAAAACAATGCTAAAATGAATTATTTGTTAAGTGTATACATATCTGTTTGCTTTTTAATAAAAACACACTGAGAAAAACGGTTTTTCTATTTTATCTAGTCCTTTCTAAAAATAAATTCAATATTTTTACTAAACTATTAAAGTAACCAAATAAAAAATAAACTATATATTTAGCGTATAGTACTCCAAAAATAAGAAAAAGTTTTATATAAACATAGGTTCGAAAACGCTTTGTTTCCGAGACACAGGGTGTTATTTTGTAAACGTTATTCGACCTGTATCTGGGAAACAAAGCGTTTTCGGTCCTATGTTTATACCATTTGGGGGAGTACTATACGCCAAATACGTTAAATAGTTTGGGGTGGGTAGTAGTGGGTTTTCGCCCAATCAAACGTAAACAAACCTGAAATGTCTATTTTTGATAAATTTATCTCCTTAATGCACTTTCTGAATTAATTTCTCTTAAAATGCTATTTTGTTGATGAAATTAAAAATAGCCCTAAATAATCCGCTCAATTTAATACAAAGTTTATTCAGTTCTTATAATTTAATGTAAAATATTTTAAAACTCGGATTTTTATTAAATTAACATATCTATTTATTTTTTTACCAAAACATAACTAAGAAAACTATTTATAATGTTCGCCCTGAAAATAAATAGAAAACATTTTAGTAAAGTATTGCAATGACCAAATAAAATCTATATTATCATGTAGACTATGGATATAATTGAATACATTCTCTATCCAAGTATTCCATTTTTAAAGTATATAGTTTGACAGTTCGTTTATAAATTTAAGAAAATGTTAACTATAGAAGAAAGAATTGAAATTATATTAATATGTGGCGAAACTTAGTAGTGTCTGATAGAAATGTGGGAAGGTGGAAGGGAAAGTGATTGGACGTGGTTTCGAGAAAAACTGGCCTCCTAGGTCGCCAGATTTGACACCCTTAGACTTTTTTTCATGGTGCTACCTGAAACAAAATATGTACATGTACAGACCTTTTATAAATATCGATAATTTAGAAAATGTTATTCGGGAGTCCATTGTTACTATAGGACTGTAAAGTATTAAAAACTCTATAAAACATGTCTCTAAGAAAACAATTGTGTGTATTGAGCGCTACGATAAGCACACAGAAATTAATAGTTTTATTTATTTAAATTATCAATATTTTAATTTTGTAATTTTTTTAAACACAACTTTTTTATTTTATAGCGTTAATAAAAATATCAGTTAAAAAATTCGTTTGAGTTGGCGAATTCCGCCTTACTATCTGACGTATAAAGTGGAGTCTTTAATCTATAATTATTGATTTCAATATTTTGATAAAATGTTCTATTTATCTTAGAAAGGGTAGTATAAAAATTAAAAACATGGGTTTTTTTCAGTTTTGTTTTTGTAAAAAATTTAACAAATGTTAATTTATTTAATAAACGACCTAGCACACCTTCTTTTAAAAATCCCTCTTCGCTTGTACCATTATTAGTCTCGTCCCGAAGGCACTTTAATACTCATTGACAGGCATTCGATGAAAGCTTGGCGGAACTGGTTATATTTTTGTCTTGCCACATTTTTTGTACTATATAACCTTCATTGAGCCAGGTCTCATCAACATAAAAAGAATTCTTTTGCTCCCTGCTTTATACTTCTCAAGTATTTTCACCGCTTTCCAGTAAAAGTGCTTTACGGTTATGCTTTTCCCAGGCAAAATCCATATTTTTTAAAGTTATAAGAGTTTTCTAGTTATCAAAGGAATACTGTCATCTTGGCCAAGCTCCATCAAAATTTTATCTAAATACCCACTTTCTTTTTTAAAATAAGAGTGAACTTTTCTTCGAATTGCACATTTGGTGTCTTCATCTTATTAATATT
Source organism: Kuschelorhynchus macadamiae (assembly GCA_030620095.1). NCBI lineage: Eukaryota > Metazoa > Arthropoda > Insecta > Coleoptera > Curculionidae > Kuschelorhynchus > Kuschelorhynchus macadamiae. The sequence goes on from JAUTXW010000329.1 coordinate 1,363,974, forward strand.
CTTATAATATTGTGAATAGTATGACGTAACAGCAAATACTATCGTGTTTAAAACACAATTAAGTATTTATAATCTGTGTTTTATTACCTTTTTTACATGGTGTTTACCGAAGCATGCGTAATCACAAAGTGGCGTAATTACAAGTTTAGCACCCCCCCCCTCCATTTATAAATAAATGTAACACTAAAACAGGACTGGGTTTAAGACCTATGAGACCTAGGTTTTAATTGTCTAGGGGCCCCTGAGTCTCGCCAGGTTTTGCGAGGCCGCCCAAAAAATTATAAAAAAGTCCTTCGTCTTGTACTGCCCTAATAAGCAGTTATTCTTCCTCTTAAAAACCGTTTCTTGAGCTCTTGGTCACCTTATTAAATAGAATTTGACTATTAACTGGCAACGATACTAGAATTACATTATTCGGCTACGGGCACATTAACTTATTTTATGTTATTTTGGACGTTTCATTTATGGTTAATATTAATAATTTTCTTTTCAAATCGACTTTTAATATAAGCACATGTACAATGTACATGTCATGTACAAAATGTCAAATGTACCAGTTCTGGAATCTGGAGTGCAATACTCACTGAATATATACTCCGTCCATTCACTCCAAGACATTAGTTTAGTGTCACAATGTTTTGAGTATATTACCATAATATTATGTTCTTCGGCTTCCTGAAAGCAAAAAGTTGTTATAAACTACTTAGTTGTATGTAAAATATAAATTATTAAGGTTGACACTGTATTTCTCAGTGGTATCTAAGAAGCAATTTGTAACTATTATATTATTATATTATATAAAGTAATACAAATAGTTTTCAAATGCCTATTTTGATATAAACTGCTGATCAATCACTAAGAATAATTTAAATTGGCTTAGGTAAGGCAAGTAGAATGCGGTTTTAATTAAATTAAAATTGTATTCACACACAGCACACCTACCTATTATACAGGGCGTTATATAATATGGTTGAAATGTTCGAACATTTTAACTCTCATTCAGTTTTGAGAAGGCAATTTTTTCCTCATTTATCTCCATTATTACATTCGTTAACCATCGTTTATCCAGTGGTGAACTAAGAGTATATTGGGCGGTCTTTCATTTTAGAGCACCCTTTTTTATGGAATTACCGTTTTCTTTTTCACGAAGAGGAGGCCTAACAAGTAAATTCAAAAATAACAAAAAATAATTAAGGGGGAACTGCACGCAAAAAGTGAAAACTCAGTGGCAAGATCTAATCAAGTTCAAAGTAAGATGAAAAGGTACCTACGTAATAGAAAAAACTTCCTGCACGTCCGACCTTAAAAAAATGTGTTATGTATAGGCAATTTAAACTACATTTCAGTTTAAAATATGTTCAAAAGAGTTCACGCGCTGCAGAAATACAAAGACATGAGTACGATTTACCATTTCAAATTTTGCAGTTATGTAGACAAAGGATCAATGCAAGGCGGTAAAGGGCCATTTTGTGGAAAAAAAATTATATACAACGGAATTTCCGCCAAAATGTGGTCAAAAAATGGTCGAAAATGGACCAATCTACTTCTATTTTATAATTCTAGATTTGATTTTTTTATAAAAATTCGAATTTAGCGCCCAGCTAGACATATTTCCTTAATTATATTACAGTGAAGCTAATAAATATCTCTTACAGAATTAACATAATATTGCAGCGGCAGAAGGCTTGCAAATGATCCATAATAGTGCGTGCAGTTCCTCCTTAAAACTTTTTATTAACTTATCTCTGGAAATACTTTAGTAATATTTAGAAAATATATTTTGCTATTTTCATTCCTGATACGTAAATAACTTGGTAGGCTAAAAGTACAACAAAAATTAATGATTTTTGGTATGTGAAGGAATTTTCCTAGTTCCAGGCATTTTTCTTTGAAATGTTTATATTTAACATAATTTCTCTCAAATTTCTCTGTAGGATATTTTCTGAGGTCACATTTACATCTTTGAGCAAAATTATTCTTTTTAAAACAACTCTTTACAAGATTCGACATTTTGTCTGGGCCCATATAGGATGTCACACACATAATGGATTCTAATCCATCAAGTTGACATCCATACTTGTGCTTGCAGATGGTAAATTTAGAGTTTTCCAACTGCTAGTTTCAAAGCTGCTAACGTAGGTGTTTCAAACTTGCTAAAGTGGGTGATATCACTAAAACATTGTTTTTTGAGGATCCACCACCTACGATTCGCTAGTTTATGTATTCTTTCTTCGAGAAAAATTTTACAGAGCATGAAAGATTTAATCACCCCAAAAACTAAATCATCTATTGCTTAGTCTCTACTCAAGAAAGCTAGCAACTCTAGCGTAGATGACGACGCTTTAAAAAAAAATCTATTTCTCTTTGCATGCTCCAGTAATATCTGCACCTGTTACAGCATTAAGAGTGGTTACTTTTGCCGAAATGTTACAGAAAGTTCTTTCACGTATCTCTAGTTGTTTCTGGAACAAATGCAGATATACGTGATATTAGTCATGCCGAGAAACATATTTTTTCAATTCCGTCGGTCTGTCTGTAAGTCTGTACCCGATTACCTTCAAATTTTGATAAAAAATTAAGAGTCATATGGGGATGAGATTTTCGAAAACATCCAATATGGCGGAACAAAATAGCAACCTAACAAAATGTTTAAAAACTATAACTAAACATCTACTTATCCAATTTACCCAAAAATTTGTAGTGATATGGGGATGAACTAATATGTTTGTTACAAATCCAAGGTGGTTGAACAAAATGGCGGCCTAATAAAATGCTTAAAAAAAATGTAAGTAAACTATAATACTTCATCGATTGTTTTCAAATTTTGCACAAAAATCAATTCTTATTTAGATATAAACTGGTAAAAGCTTTGTTAATTATTCAATGTGGCGTAACAAAATGGCGGTCTAGTTCAATGTTTATAAAAGAAAATTACTTATTGTATTAAATTATACACACATATCAAGTGTAATGTAAAGATAAACTGGTAAAATTTTGGTGAAGTGTAATCTTCTGGAACAAAATGTCGGCTTCATGGTACATTTAAATATCTGTTAAAAAACTACAGTTGTGTTGAAATTTTGCACAAAACTCATACAGGCGTATAGGAATAACCTGATAAAATTTCGGTGACGAGCCATTATGGTAAAACAAACAAAAGTTGAAAATTTGCAACAAAATCGAGTGTGAAATAGGGATGAACTGATAAAATTTGCCAACCTAATTAAATGTTTAAAAAGCTTTCTTATGGATGAAAATAATAAATGTCATAATTGATTTTTTTATAGAATATTTATATAACTTCACAAAATTAAAAAATAATATAAATAAATTGATAACAAATAAAAAAAATTAAAAATGGTATACTGGAGAGTGCAGTATCGAAGCGGTGATTTTATTTAAATAGGTATAATAAGTGAATGAATGTTTGTATGTACATATGTATGAATGCATGAAAAATAAATAAATAATCAACATGCATTTTTCGAGGTATGTAACCTTATTTTATTAATTTTGTAATAATTATTTGTAAATAGTATAAAATTTTAAATTCGTTTTAGAAAAATTGTAAATGTCTTTTTATAATTAGACCGCTAAATGTTTTTTAAATTAATTGTAGATAGGAAAGGAATGCCTTATATACCACAAAAAAAATAAAGGAATGTGCAATTTTTGAGAAAGCCTACTATGATAGGCGAAACGTCAAATTAATCCCATTGTTTGATTTTACAAATAAACCTATACCCAAGAAAGAAGTCCAATTAATATATAATATATATATATATATATATATATATATATATATATATATATATATATATATATATATAATATAAATCTCACGATTTTTTTTCTATAGTCCATAATTTATTCCTGGCATTAGGCATTATCGTATATCTGAGCCCAATAAAACTGAATGGCTATTACAGCTCCTGTAAAATATGCCCGGTCTTCTCTTTGTCAGTTTTTTCTAACATCAAAAAAATTTTTAAAAAACTCTCAATCTTCGGTAACATGTTTATCAAAGTGATAGAAGTTTATTTAATTTATTATAAATATATATATATATATAATATAAATATCTATAATATATATAATATATAAATGAATGTAGGAGATACATTTTTAAATGTATTTCTGCAGCTCTAAGGGTTAAAATTAACCAAAAAGTAAACAGGATTTAAATTAAAGCTAATGCTTTAAAATGCATACTAAGAATTCCAAGTTTTCTTTTGTTGTACATACATATACATACATATATATACATTATTCCTTTATCAGTCCTGTATAGCAACTAACATTTTTTGATTGTACATTGATGACCTTAAGCTGCAGAGAAACAACCAAATTGTTCTACATTCAGCCGGTAATTATCAGAACTTCATATATTTTAGTTCATGTTGACTTACCGAAACTCAATTTGTTCCTCAATATATCCCTCTTGGATCACCCTGCATAATATTTTTACAAAAAATAAGTTCTTTCTATAGTTTTTTTGGAAACAAGCATTAGTTCCATGGACATACAGATACCGAAAAAATAGCAAGCTCGCCGCGAGAGAGGCACTAGAAAAATGGTAGGTTTAACTAAGAAAGGAAAAACTTACAAAATTGGAGTTATATTAAGTATTTTTAAATTTTGATTTTATATAACACTCTGTATAATATGCCGAGACAATTTTTAGACAAATCCTTTTAGACGCTAGCTTAAATAATTGAATAATATAGAAATAAATCTAATTCAGCACAAATAACCGCATTCGATTTTCTTAAGAAGATATTAGAGAGTATAAATTCTTGATTCTGCTACAGCACATAAATAACATGATATCTGCAGTGTGACAGGTCGATGTGAGTCGCTGACAGATACCTTATTAGTCTAGTAAACGAGTTGGATGTTCAGCCAAATACAAGATACGGCCGTTGACAAAAAAAGGTGTCAACTTTTCAGCGTCTTATTTACTGACGAGGAAAAAAATGTGTCGAGTAAGTTTTCGATAAGGTTATTTTTTACAAATTAACAAAACATTTCTTTGAACTTTCTTGAAAAGGCAAAAAAATAAATTATGAAAAAATACTGACAAACAAGGTACTTTTACTCAAGATATTTTTTTCTTCATTGATAAATAACGCTTTGAAAAGTCACATTTTAGAGTTACTCCGATATCCTCTTAATCTGGAAGTGGGATATATGATTTTGAAAATAGTAGCAAACTTTTAATTATTCTAAACAACTGATCAATAATTTATTTATATGACGAAATTGTGGTTAATTATTTTATATTTACTTTACCCAACACTTATTTATAAAGCTACTATAATTGCTTTGATTATAAATTAATAAAATAAAATAATATTTTAACGTATACCTAATAGTTTTTATTTTTTTATTACAAAACTAATTTGAAATTAGGAACAATTTATCAAGAAACTATAACAGTATTTAACTAAATTAGTACATACCTTAAAAAATCTATTTATTGATATTTAAATTACGTTTCTATGTTCTTGAATTTTTGAGTTTGAAATTTTTATATTTAGAGTTAAGAAATGCCACTCATATTGCAGATTTAGAAATGTTAATGTTCTTGTAAACCATCAAAGGTATCTTTAACCACAGAAAAATCTAAATGCCTTAGGATTTTTCTGTGCGTTCATTTGATCCATTAAACATAAAATAATAAAACATGTCAGCAAAACTTTATTGTTCATGCATTTGGCTTTCCTTCCTTTTAATTCAACGGACTTTTCTGGAATGATGACGGTAATAACAGCACTGGATTTTCTTAATTTTTCGTTTTTTTTTTACTTCCCTCGTAAAAGGGAAGTATTGTAATCATGTATTTACGTTTTAGGGCCCCTAGATGCTGAAAAAGATGTTTTCTAAATTCCGTCGGTCTGTCTGTTCGCGGGTTAGCTAAAAAACTACTTATCCGATTGACTTATGATCATATGGGGATGACTTGATAACATTTTGGTAAATATCCAATATGGCGAAACAAAATGGCAGCTTACTAAAATATTTATTCAGCCTGAAAAACTACTCAATGGATTGATTTCAAGTTTTGTTCAATAATTAATTGTAGTATATAGAGATAAACTGGTCAGATTGTGGTACTAATTCAAGATGGAAGAAAATAGCGCTAAATAAAATTTTTGTAATCATGACAAAAATTATTCTCCTTGGTTTACATATCTTCACATTTAAGCTTCCCGAGATGCCAAAAAATATGTTCTCTCGATTTCGTAGGTCGGTCTGCTTGTCTGTCTTACTATTACTACTTACTCGAGTGACTTCAAATTTTGGTAAAAAAAATTGGGGATGATCTGGTAATATTTTAGTAAAAATCTAATATGGCGAAAAAAGATGGCGGCTTAATGAAAGGTTAAAAAAATTATTACTAAAAACTAATCATCCAATTTGCCTCAAATTTTGCACAAAAATCAAATGTTATATAGGAATGCACTGGTAACATTTTGGTATGAATCAAAAATCAGCCGAAAAAACTACTTATTAGATTAATTTTAAATTTTGCGCAATCTAGATGACGAAGCAAAGTAGCGGCCAATTAAAATATTTAAAAAATCAACAAAAAAAATCTTAACCGATTTATTTCAAATTATACCCAAAAATCAAGCGTGGCATAGAAAAGACAGTACAGATTGTTTACTACTACTATTACTATGGTCGGAACTTAATTCGGCCACACTTCATTATTCCTAATAAAAGGGAAGATTCATAACGAGGGAAGTTCCAAAAATGTTCCTAACCGGTATTTCTTTAATGATTTCTTATAACCAAGACAACTGAAATTTTAGTTATTTTCATTATCATTAAAAAGGGATTATATGAGAGTGTTGGATAAAATGTTTAATGCATGCGAGTTGTTACATATCATTGAGAAAATTGTATGTAATTTAATTCACTTATTATCATCTTATAAAAATATAAAAGAAATATATATTCGTATGTTATATAATTTTCAGAGTCTCAACTTTAAATATATGGAACAGGTTCCTCAATTAAAATCCTCAATCTAAATATTTACTCTCTTTGTAAAAAATCAGAGAGGAAAAAACCAAAGGAATAAGAAGTATGCTGGTAAGGCGGTTTTACGTCTAAGTTGACGGTACTTAATTAATTTCTAAAAAGCCTTAGCGCAATACAAATTATACGTGCATAATAACTAAATCAGCCTACAAAATAAAAATGTTAACTCAAAACTATAAAAAACTCATCTTACCTTAAGTAAATGTTGATATCGGAATCCAAAATCAATCGTAAGAACTATTATGGTTAGGTATTTTAAAATATATGAAAATGAGAAATCATTTTTAAACAGTTGATATACAAAATATAATAAACACACTACTCCCAAAAACCACAAGTTGTTAATATTTACAACTAAAGAATATAATTTCGACTGAAATGATTCTATTGTATCCAAATATTCATCGATATAAGATCTTTTAAAACTTTCGCTAAAAACAGTGTCAAGTTTTCTTAGTTTTTCTAATGTTATCTCGTCCTTTCCAAAATTTACAAGAAAGTCGAATTGCTTTGGATCCGCTTTAAAATGAATATGTCCATGGTACAACTCGGCATCTTTTTTGTCTACATGTGCAGAATTCATTAAAACGCTGACTGTTCTTCTTAACCGATAGTGACAGATATCCTGCAAAGGTTCTACAGGTTCATCATCATTAAGTGATTTTGATTTTTTTAATGTAGGCTTTGTATATTTTTCTATGGCATTTGTGTTCATATCATTGGGTTCTATCCACTGGGGAGCAAAAACGTTTGCCAAAGATATAAGTAAAATTATTATAAGGCTTTTCATTCTGCTTATTTTTTGGTATCTAAAAATAATTAAGTTAATTAGTTCATTTCAACAAATATTGTAAAACAGAGGTAAATATTTTAGTTAAGTAGCATTAAGTGCAGTATGAAATACTGTGCATGTCCACTAGAATTATTTACCTCAAGAACAGTTTTATGACATAAATAAAGCCAAAATACCTTGTACTATGAAACTTGATTTATAAAAGGCATAAATAAAATGGTCAGTTCGCACAAGACAAGAAAATTCAGTATTATTTACCTGATTAGTGATTCATGAGGCGATCTAACTGTCTAAGTTATCTGCTAATTAAAGTTTACAATAAACTCGCTAACATCATAAACATTTTTGTAATAACCAGGTGACCAAAGAGAGCTGTTGCTCGATACATTTTTGTAACACAAATAAACTTCATTTGTATTTATTGATATATAACTGCTTCTTTTTTAATATTAATATTAATAATGCCGTTTATTGATCAAAAAAATACAATAAAAATAAATTATTATCCATTAAATTTCACTTAACAAGTAAACGTTAAAGAAACCTACTGAAGAACTTGATACGTTCTTATTTGATGAGTAGAAGTTAAATGCGCTCTGATAAAAAGTCACAATTATTATTGCAATGATGGACTCACAGCCATAAAACTTTAGAGAACAAAAACATGAGCAAAACTCATAACCAGACACCCCATTTTCACATTCAAGGGCCACAAACACAATAACGGCGATATTTCAATAAAACAGTAAAACCTAACATCAATTTACACAAAATTATCTTCTATATATTTTAGATTAACGAGATATTCTTTCCCTGCCTAAGCATATTTTTTTTACTCTCGTTCTGAACAGACCACACGATCGTTAACTTTAACTCACTGCCCAAGGGTTTTAACACATATACAAGGATATGCAGATCTATTTCTTGTCTCGTGTTTATGACTTGAATATTCCAACTTTTGTTTAAGGTGGTAGACAATGTGGAATGTTCACTAAAATCGTTCTGTCGGCATTGTCTTTATTACATTGATTTCATAACGTTTCCAATGGTAACTACCTCCAATCGTTTTCAAGTGTAAACTAAATGCTGTTCAACATTCTAACCATTTTGTTAATATTATTAAGGAAATCATATTGGGGCAAGAAGACAGATTTGTTAGTTTTGAGTAGAAAGTTTATATACAAATGTCCCTATATGTGAATCATTAGACATAATTAGGCAAAAGTTAAGGGAAGACGATACACTCTTTGAACGACGTTGCCTCTAAAGGGTGTGATGGATCTATTGGAAAACTGTCTGCGTAACTCTTACTTTGAAGTGAAAGATAGGTTTTACTCTCAAGATGATGATCTTTCAATGGAGTCATCTCTCTCTCCAGTAGTAGCCAACATTTATATATAGTTGTTCGAAGAGCCGCAATAAATACTGCTAAAATCAAGTCTCCTCAAAGAGGAAAATTCTTCTTTGCCTTTTCTTGACGTTCTCGTTACGCGATTTGCAGAGGGCGTCACGACTACAGTGTACCGAAAACACACACTGGACAATATCTCAACCAGGGTTCTAATCAGTCTGCAGCAATAAAAGAGGGCATCATAGGAACTTTTTACATCAGAACTGTAACAACTTATAATAATACGATGGATCTTGAGGCAGAAATTGAAAACATAAAGAAAGTCCTACTGCAGAATGTTTACTCTGTAACTCTGTTACTCTGGTTAATAAGTTATACAATACCAAAATTACGATGCACAAGAAACATCACCCTTTCTCACAATATCCTATATTAAGGAAACATCTGAAAATATTCGAAGAATAGCCAGGGATTTCAACATTAAAACCGCTTCAAATCGGGAAATACGTTAAGAAGCCTTTTGACAAAAACAAAGCCAAAGAACATCGACAAGAAAAAAGAATGCATTTACCAAATCTCGTGTGAGTGTAGTGAATTGTACATTGGCGATACAAAACGCCCTCTTAGTGTAAGAATCAAAGAGCATTTTAATTATACTGTATAGGGAAGGACGTCAAGATCGGGCGCAGCACAATACTTTTGGTCAAACCAGCACCGGATGCAGTGGTCGGGGGCTAAAATATTACATAGAAAGCAACACTGGCGAAAACGAAAATTATAGAAGCAGCTTTCATAAAAAGGAATCAAGGCATTTTCAGCAAGCCTAGCGTCGATACTCCAAATATATGGAAGCCGCGAAAGCTAATTACATACACACCAAAATCCCAAACATCGAAACACGAGGTATACAGTAGACGACACCCAAAAGAAAGACTAAAGAATATAATAATGTCTATGATGTCAGTCGTTTTACGGTACTTCTAAAAGTAATAACTGAACCATGGATTGGCAGATTATATTTATTAAAATTACGTTGCATTCGATTAATTGGACCATGCAAGCCATAATTTCCGGTGACATTTTCTGGATAAAATAATGAATTAGAACGGGTTCGATGTACGGCATGTAAAGATAATTTACCTAGTAAATAAGCTCAGTCAATATGTCCATTAAGTAATCTAAACAAGAAAAACATGTCGGCCTGCAACTTCCTATTCTGAAGTGTAGATATACCTAAAATACTAAGAACACAGTTGTAATTAATATGATTATCAACTTGGGGTGTCTCCAGCTTAAAACTGCATATTGGTAAAAATTTGTTTTAAACATTTTCTATTTGATTGATATGAACGTCATAAAAAGGAGACCACACCGGACTTGCGTACTCCAAAATCGATCTAACATATGAACAATACAATACTTTCAAAACATAACAAGAGAAATCATTACTAAATCTAGAGATATAACCCAAACACCTACTTGCTCGCTGTATCACATTCATGAGTTGGCCATTGAAAGTTAACCTACAATCAAACAGAACACCAAGGTCTTTGATCTCCTGAACCCTTTAAGTGCAGTTTTACTTATGCTGTAATCAAATGTAATAAAGACAGTGCAAGTCCGACAGAACGATTTTATTTAGGACTCAAATCCTATTTCCCTGAAAAAATTACTGCAAAATACTTAAACAGAAAATCTGACATACATTATCATATGATCACTCCATTTAGCGATGGAGCTTTTATAAGGGGTCAGGGAACAGTTGTTAAAAAATTCACTTAATCCTATGAGGTATAAAAGATTATTCAAACAGACATGTAATGAGAAGAAATTATCCATAAAATACTTGTGCAGATAGTGTGTTTGGGTATCGTAATAAGTTCCCGACAATCCTAAAAGGCTCAAATCGAAAGAATCAAAAAAAGGGCACAGCATTGGATCTTAGACCAGTGGAAATGATTTTAGGAATGAAGCCAAGTTTCAAAAATGTAATGATAAAAATTAGAACATATTTTCGCTTGTTTAGTGGGCCGTTAACTGTATAAAGCAAAAAGAAAATACAATTTATTATGATAATGATTTACTTTTGTCAAGTAATTTAAAATATTTTTATTTCAGCTTAAGAATAAACCACTAAAATAAACGTAGTTATTTTTTACCTTTATTTTATTTGTTGGAACTTCCTTTTACAAAAACACACTAATATTACTTTAAAAGTAATCTCTCATATCATGTGCAGTGTGGATTAGATATTTTTTCTGTTGATAAGTAGCAACATTATTTAGATAAACTTACTAAACCGCATTACGTCCTCTAGAACCTAATGCAATATTTGGTATCTAATCAACTCGACACTTATCACACTCTCAGGTAAATTAATAAAAAACCCCGCTTCTAAAAGCAATATTGTTAGTTCTTCAGGTATTATATTGTCTATCAGATCAGTTCACACGAATTCCTATTTCCTTCACTATAAGTGGATTGGAATGACTTCGTCTGCGAATATACATAAAACGCCTTCCGAAAAGGACAAATTAGAAAACCCTACGATTACAATACTTCCCTTTTACGAGGAAAGTGAAGATAATAAACGACTTCTTTCGAAAACATGTACACCGATGTCATGTTTGACACCACAAACTTATAAAAATTATTCTATATTTAGGTCTTGTCAAAATGTTCTGAGGTATCCGGATAGTTTTCTTTAAAAATGAAAAATTTTTGCTTTTTTTTTTCAAAGTCGATTTTACACAATTCTTCACCTAGGACAAAAAAAATATAATATATGCTTTGTAGCCAAAATATGGAACTTGTAATGTGCTCAATCGTTTTTATCCTAGGGGATCCGATACACAACAAAGAATGCTTAAAACCAAGGCTGTTATGTTTTAAAAACTTAATTAAAAACAAGTTAAAATATGTTTAAAACAATATTACTTGTAGTACACTGTTTAAAACTGTACAAAAAATATATTTAAAATGTTTTTTTTTCTAGTTAGTTTAATAAAAAACTAGTTTGAAGAACAGACTCTAATAAAAAGACCTAGTTATATAGCGAATACATTAAGGTAATAATAATTAACAACAGTATCAGAGTTTAAAACAACTGTTTTAAACACTTTTTTTTGTTTCACCTTGAAGTTAAAAACATGTTTTAAAAAAAATGGTTTTACACAGTTTAAATTGCATGTTTTGTTTATAAATTTAAAAAAAAAACATGTTTTTATCCAACCTTGCTCAAAACCGAGCATACAAATTCGAATACGCTACATTTCAAAAACACCGATCGGGCTGAACTTTATACAATCCTCTAAAGGAAACAGACGTTTCTTCGGTGTATTTACCTATTTCACCCAAGATCGACCGTTTAAATAATACAGAGCTAAACCTGAAATAATTGCACACATGGTACTCATATTTGAAATGATTTTCAACATGGTTTTTCGAGATGGGGGTCATTTACTGACTTTCTTAATGTTTGTGGAACGCAATTGACCAGCACGTCAAATTAGACGTTTTTGAGGTCAGGAAATACGATCTTACAATTAAAATCGGCGTATATTGAGTGTTTTAATAAAGCAAAAAAAATAAAAATTGCATTGTATATAGGGTGTCCATTTCGTTTCGTTGCAATATTTAGAGGGGCTGTTCTTAAAATTATGCCTTTGGTCTGTCAAGAACTTTTTGGTCAATTGACCGAGCAATTTGACTAGTGATCCGCGAGTCGAGATTAAGGCTTCCTCTCGTCTCGATTTTGGCTAATCTCGTCTCGTCTAGACTTTAGGTATATTAACATATCCGGTTAAAGGTTAAATAAAAATGTTCACTGAAGATAAAATTTTAGCTATAAACACTCACATTGTGTAACTGAATCGGGCGCGTTTACAAATTGCTATCCTATCGCACCTACCTGGATTTCAAATTGTATCTGAAATGTTGCTTAAATTGCGAACTTCTTACAAGAAAAATGCGTTCGTAGACAACACTATTGGAAAACTAAGAAGTATCTAGCTTATTTTATATACTTTTGATATTGCTATGTTTCCGTATAAAATGCTAGGTCCCCTAATTAGAAAAGTCTTCTAACCCTCATTTGTTTGATAAGTTTGAATAGTCACAATACGTAATTTATCACTGCATACAATTTCAGCCGTTATAAAATAATCGTAATTTTTTTGACATTATAATAGTGCTGACTGTAGATTTTTACAAAACATCTTGCTAAGTGTGTATTTCAACATGCTATTGAATGAATAAGTTGATAAAATAATTGTTGACATTTATTTTTGCTACAAGTTTGAACTTTTCCGGGACTACCTGTTCTAACAGTGTGGGGTTTGCTATAGGAGCTGCATTTAAATAGACTGATACCAAACAGTTTGTGGCGATACCGTGACAAATATAACAACGCAATAAATGGGCCGCCCTTTTGCACGGAAGAGCTTAAATGATTATTAATTTGCAATTGTTACATGTTATTAGGTTTTTATATGTTCTTGAAAGTTGTGAAAAAAAGTAAATATTTAATATAGATTTTTGTTTTGAAAGGATCTTCGATTAAATTATAATTGTCCCCAGGTTGATTGACTAGTGAAGCAAAAATTATATATTTCCTTTTAAGTCGTTATATAAAGTATACAAGATTTCGTTCTTTTCCATGCAAAAAATATATTTTTATGAAAACTGTTAAAAAATAAATCATTAAATAAAATTGCATATGGGGGTCACAATGAACTAAAAATACTATTTAATTCATTGGAGGGTTCTTATTTACGGTTTGCCGCTATTGAAAGGTAGGCTTTAGATTTGCATATTTTTTTAATCGAGTGCTTTAAAGCATCCAAACGTCAAATTCGATATGTTTTTTTGTTTTATTTTATTATTTATATGAAAATAAATAAAATTAAGTTCAAAATTTCTAAACTTATTAGTGCACGTAGTTACATAAATTACTATTATCGGGCTAGTTAATAAAAATAAAATTTCCAGAAGTATTTTCAATATTTTAAATAAGTTAATACCTAAATTTCTTAAAATTGTCTTTTTATGTTTTTAATTACAAAATGAATCTCATTTAGACAAAATTGTAAAGGTAATTTTTAAACGCAACTCCATTTTAAGGAGCTACTACTTTCTGAATTTTCTTCAAGAGAGGAAAATTAAAAACAAGCAATTCTAGGATTTTAGACGATTAAGTGTATAGAAGGGGTACCAAAAAGGGCTGTGAAAAACTAACATTTGGTGGAGTATTATTTGACTTTTAAATCTCACCAGCTCTAAATTTAAGAATACTTTTTAAAATATTCGAGCAATTCCCTTTATACATATATTTATTTTTGTACATTATGTTTTTTTTGAGAGACCCTATACACAGAAACATTAATATGCCAAAAATTAAGTGATAAAAAATGGGTATTATTATGCTTATTATTAAAATTAAAATATATTTAAAGGCAAAAACTATAACAAAGATATTCCATTTTCTAAAAAAGCTGATGTTTTAGAAACCGTCCAAAATTTGGTAAATTTTTGCAATGCAATGTTTAGTAAAATAAATCCAAACCATTTAATTGATGCAATAATATCTTTAGACAGAAATAGAAATAAGTATGTATTTATATCTGTAAGGTGAGGTTTTACTAAAAGTCGAGACGAGACGAGAATTTGGATTCGTCTCGACCCCTTTATTCTCCTCTCGTCTCCTCTCGAGTGTCGAGGCGAGACGAAAGTAGATCGAGACAAGACGAGACGACAGTACAAATTTTGTCGCGTCTCGTGACATTACTAAATTTGACCAAATTTTATTTTAAATGGAAATACATTTTTCCGAAAGTGAAATTTCGTAACAATATTTGGTCTTAATATAATTCACCACTCATTTGACCGGTCAATTGACTAGTGCACAACTCTAGCTATTCTACACATGGAAATATAAAACTAAAACATTTTCGATCCTTTTGGCCGACCTGAATAAAATGCTATAGCTATACTTACGTAGTTTGGTACTATTATATTATTTTCGATTGTTTTTTGATATTTGTCACCTTTTTGAAGTAATTTAGAAATAGTGTTTAAAAACATGGATTTTTTTATAATTTTTAACTTGTAAATTATTTCAAAACAATCTAAGGGACATTAAATTTGTAAAATAAAACAGCTCCGATAAAAGGGCCATATTAGGTCAGTGTCGCTACAAAATTTTTTTGGGTTGGTCAAACGTGTCTTGACGCTTAAAAATTTACCGGCGTTTTAAAAGAGTTATGGTTATTTCATAGAAATTAATTACAGTTTAACGTGTGCAAACTTTGAATCAGATATCTTTAGAAATGTACGAAATACATCAAAATATAAAAAAATATTTAAAATTTTAAAATCCTGTATTTTGAAGACGAAGCGTTTTCAGTACATGGGTCTGGAAATGCTTCGTCGTAGAATCCTTTTTTTTAAATATTTACATGTTTAGAAAGCCCTCCAAATCTTGGAACGGAATTTCCGGGTATCCAGCGTAGTAGTAGGTAGTGTTTTATTAGCCTTTTATGAAGAAACAATTTTTTTTAATGAAATAGCATTAATAATAAAAAATATATTGAACCTTATTAAAAGCAGAATTTGAATGTATATGTGTTACATATCGTGTTCTAAATCATGAAACCATTTTAGAGTTAGGTGGCATCGTTTCAGAATTGAAAATTTTGAAGGGAAGAAGTTACTACCATTCTTTGACGCACTAAGTCACTTATTCTATAATCGAAAAGAGCTACAAACACCCTCAATCAACAACCTAACCTAATTCTCGAGTCACTTGCCTATGCACTCGAAGAAGTTATTGAGCTTGTCAAATGTGGCTATTGTGGCTATAAGTAGGGAACCAATACGGGACATTTCAGTCCCGATACTACCGGAGATTAATCAGTTTATATCTCCGCAATACGAAACGCGATGGCCAGATATGGTGACAATTCCGTATATACGGGATGTATGCCAACGTTAGCTATAAAAAAGTATGTGTGCTTTAATACTTCTGTTTAATATCTGTAATTTATGATATTTCATTAAAAACTTTTGTTTTCGTATAATTGGTTAACACTACCACTACTATACTTCATATTCCTTCTGTTTTGTTTTCATTACATCACATAAAACACTTTAAGAATTAAATGTACGCCTATTTTGACTGTAAATTTGTATTTACACTATCCGAAAACATGTAATTTGATATACTGGTCAATAGCGTGTCACGAATATTAAGTTAATAAATGGCTGCCATCTTGGAGGCCATGCTGAAATTCTTCTCAAAATGTTTAAGAAAAAGAATAACACCTGAGATATTTGGAATCTACATCCCAAAATCTACAAAATATAAAAATATCAAACTTGTACAACAATCCACCTAGAGTCGCACCTAGTTTTACATTTCAAACACCACTTTATCCTCGATATATCATCAGCACGGAACACTAAATATAAATAAATCTATTACTTGTCTAGATGTATCGCATAATGTAATGGTTTAATATTTCTAATCTCGCCGATTGCCGCCAATTGTAATGGCTGAAGGTAATAGTACTGTTAAGACACTGGGATTTTTGTTATTAAAACACGACTTTAATTTAAAAAAAGAATAACACTTATATTGAAAACTTAAATACAACAATATAACAAAAACTAAGTAAATAGGGGAAGAGCAAAGAAGTGTCTGTACTGGGTAGAAAACCGTAGAATTCTGTTCGCCCACTTCTTTGCAATTCATAAACTAACTTAGGTATAATGGTTAAATCTAAGAGGGGCCTTTTGTCGGCTCTGTTACTCTGTAATTTCGACAAAACAACATAATTCCCAAATGGTCTAATAGCCTAGTTTATTTATTTATGATTGCCAAAACATTTCTTGAAACCAAGGTTTTATTATGTGTGAATTATGGTATTTTTAAATAATTCTATTTCACTGTTTATACAAGATCTAAAAGTATACTAAATTTTATGATACTCAGAATAAAATCTGTCTAACATCTTGGGTGGACAAGGTCTAAACAAACTTCCTTAGTTTTATTGTACTTAAAAATATCGACTGGCGTCTTGTATGGAAATGTGTGAGCAATTATAATACATTTAGTTTAATTAAAAATATATATGCAATGCTAATTAAGTATTAAGGTAATAAAAATAATGGGATCACAACACCTCCCCCCTTGGTGAGAGATTGTATAGAGTCCTAACGAAGAAAATCTCTTAAAATATGTTAACTCGAAATAGCTACTTGTTACTAACTACTACTTATATTAATACTTTTACAATAAACCTTATCTTAGAATAAAAATTATAATATAGTACATCTTAATTTGATTTAACTGATCGTCTAGCAGGTACATAGCCAATGGCTCCGCGCCTAGAAAGTTCTACTCTAACATTTTCTTCAGAGTGATCACCGTCCACTTCCTCTGAAGTATATCTAGCGATATGTCTACCTCTGTTTTGTGGGGATGGTTCAATTGTCTGATTAACTCTGCTACAAAAATTTGGCACCATACCACAACAAGCAGTTTTTTTGAAACACGTTTTATATAGTTTATAAATCGTGAAAATAATTATACACAAGGCTAAAATATAGGCTATAATAGAAGCCGAAAATGTATTACGTGTTACTTTGTTTTTTTCAAGTTTCTCGGCCATTTTGCCTATGTCTTCCAACTTATGACTGGCAACGTTAAGTTCTGGTATATGTTTAGACAATATTTTATAATGTTCGTCTAGTAAAACCTCACTTAAATTTAAATTATACTTTCTTGTTTCTTCGCAACAATTGTCTGTAATATTAAATGGAGGAATAAATTCACTGAACACTTTTGATGAAAAAGTATTATCATGAGGCACAAGCATGGATGATGCACTATAACCCTTACATTGTTTTCCTAATGTTACGCTGCCGCAAGTTCTTAATATTATGTTTTCAGGTTTATTTTTAGTATTACAAGATATTGTGAGGCTCTCTGGATGAAGTACTGCAAATAACCACGTGTTACTGGTTTGTAACTGGATAAAAATTGCCCTATCCGAATGTATAATCCGTTTATCACAGTTGTCTGGTATTTTATTTGTAACCTGAAGTAGTTTGATTTCACAACTGTTTTCTAAGTGTGCCAAAAATACTGGTTTTTGTTGTTTACAAATTATCTTATTTTTTAAAATTTTTAAACAAGCATTATATTCGATTTCTGAAAAAGTCATAAATTGTTGTTTGATTTCTTCTATTGCCACGTATTTTGAAGATGGTTTAATTAAAATGAATTCATTTGCAGTTAGGAAATGGCGATATTTTATAAATATAAACAAGATTTGATTCTACTAAGGGAATATTTATTATGTACATTAAACGTTTACCTTCAAAATATACTTGTAATTCTATTACATTGAGAAGAAGATTTGCATTGTTAGGATCTAGTGGTATTGGAAATTCTACTCCATGAGGTAAGGATTCAATCCTTTTTTTAATTCATTAACGAGCCTAACAGGTGTTAAAATTGAAGGATGTAATACACCTTTTTTTGCCACTAAAATTGCATTTGTAATTCGTATAACTTCTAATTCTAACTGATTTAGCATCGTATTTAGTAAGGTTATGTGTTCTTGTAATTTAGCCTTAAATGATAAAAACTGGACATCTTTTTGTTCCTTATTTAATTCATTATTAAGTCGTCTAACGTTATTTTTTATTAAAGTCTAAAGTGCCTATTGTATTATTAAAATTTATTAAAGTAGATTGTACAATATTTGTTTGTTGTTTTAAGAGGTTTAAAACTGAACGATCGTCTTTAGTGATTTCTGAAATTTTCTCATTATAATAATTTGCGTCATCTTCGTCTAGAGTTCCAAATAAAACTTTTGTTGCTTTTCCTATTATATTGAACCATCCTCTTTTATTTCTACTTAAACTATTATGACCCACGAGTTCATGCAAAACTTGCAATTCTTTTTCTATCTTTTCAAAAGTATACTTTGATGATTTTAAAAAAACTTCGCATATGAAAAAGTGATACTGAGCGTTATTATGATTACACAATTCTTCCGTATTTTTGTAATGATTTTTTAGTGATAACCACTTATTGCTAACATTGTCTAAATCTACATAAGTAACTAATTTCCATTTATTATTAAACAGCCGAAGTTCTCCTAAATTTTCAAAATGTATTCCAGGATTGTAATCGTAGTATGTGACGTTATACTCGGAGTAGGTCAAAGCTATGGTTGGTATTATCGTTAAAATACTGAACCTAAAATAATAATCCTATTTACACAAATATACACATTTTTTTTAATTGTTATTAACTTATTAAATTACGTAGGAACATTCTATAATATATATATTTTTTATTTGTTAATCCTAAAAGAATTTTAGCCTGTTTGCATGAATAGTTTGTTTATTTTTTCCTTTTTGAATTGTATAATTTACATCAGAATTCTTTTTTATTATTTTATATGGTCCAACCCATAATGAAGAAAGCTTTTTACTTCTACCTCTTCGAACGGATTCATCATATAATAGTACCTTATCGCCTACTTCAAATTTTCTTAAAAATGAATGTTTATCAAAATTTTCTTTCGATTTATTTTTGCTTTTAATTAAGTTTTCTCTGGCGAGTTGATGAGACTATTGCAATTTTTGTTTTAAGTTACTAACAAAATCATCATAAGTATATTGTGTTTTTGGAGGCTGATTAATTGATGTAGGTAAGTTGGGAACAACACCGAATAAAAGCTCAAAAGGAGAGTTTTGTGTTGCAGTATGCGGCGTAGTGTTATATGTGAAAGTTGCAAAAGGTATCCAGGTATCCCAGTCTTTTTGGGATGTTGTTATAAAATTTCTCAAATATTCTTCTAAAACCCTATGAGATCGCTCTAATGCTCCGTTCGATTCTGGATGCTAACTACTCGTTTGGAACTTTTTTATTTTTAAGAGTTTACGTGTATCTTTAAAAAGTTCGCTAAGAAAATTTGAACCTTGGTCGGTTACTAATGATTCAGGAATTCCAAAAAGACAAATTATGTTTTTTACAAAATGATGAACAACCGTTGAAGCTTCTTGATTTTTCATAGGAACATTAATAATATATTTAGTAAGGTCGTCCTGAAAGGTTAAAATATATTTGTGTTCGTTTTCGGTTTCTGGTAATGGACCAACTATGTCCAAAAAACATTTTTCAAAAGGTTTAGAAGCTGTAGTTGTTATTGTCATTGGCATTTTTGTTTTACGAGATAATTTATTTTTTTTGACAAAGTTCGCATTTTTTAATAAATCTTTTGATATTTTTTTTCATGTCCTTCCAAGTATATAACTGTGACATTTTTTTATACGTCCGAGATACCCCTTGATGTCCCTCCAAGGGACAGTTGTGAAATTCATGTGATAAAGTTTCTTTGCCGGGATCTGAAGGAGTTATTAAGCTATTATTATATACTGTTATTTCAACATCTAGATCTTTAAAAATATACCTTATCACTGGCATTATAATTTCCCATTTTATTGAAGGATTATAGTGGTATTTAATAAGGGATAATTTTAATTTATCATTTTAGATCAGACTTTGTAGACCTATTAATGCGGACCAAATATTTTCCTAACTAAAATTATCAAACATATTTACATTGTCTACGAGTAAAAACAGTTTGCAATTAATGTCATGATAATGAAAAACTGTGACTATATTTAGTTGACTAGTATTGTTAAAAGATTCTAAAAAATACTTAAGTTGTTTGGTTCTTTTTTAAAACACTTAAATACTCAGTGTCTAAATTTTTTGGTAGAAATATTGCGATGGGGTTAGAATTTGATATTTTAAAGAGACTTGTATTTAATCCAAATGGCATCCTGTTATAAACATAGTGTCCTGTAGGTGTACTAAAAGCTGTTTTAAGTTTGTCATTTTCATCCATTTTAACCTGATGGAACCGGCTGGCCAAATCTAAAGTAGTGAAATAATGAGAATTTCCTAACTGGTCTAAAATATCAGTTATGTTTGGAAGTGGAAAGGCATTTACTACGCTTATATCGTTTAACTTTCCAAAGTCTACTACAATTCTAAATTTAGGCGACGAAGTATCGCTTTTCTTTGGAACTACGAGTAAGGGACTATTCCACGGACTATTTGAAGCAGATATTATTCCGTCTTTTAACATTTGACCCGTTTGTTCATTAATTATTTGTCTATGTTTGAAAGGTAACCTATAAGGTTTTATATTAATGTGCCCTTTAGTTGGATCTGTTAATATAGTATGTTTGAGAGTATTAGTAAAGGTCAACTTATCGCCTTCTAAATAAAATATATCACTAAAATCTTGACAAATATCCAATAATGAACTAATTTCCTCAGTATTTAAGCCTTCCAAATTTATTTCGTTTTTAATTTTTTTGAATCTATTAATTTTTGAAATATTATTTATTTCTACTAGCTTGGATTCATTTAAACAAATAGGTTCATTGTTAACTCTAGGAATTGGAATTGTTATTGCTTCATTTGAAATATTTAAAATACTAATTAAACATTTGTAATTTTGAACTTTCGTTAAGGTAGAACCTAGAAAAAGGTTTTCAGAAAGTTTTTTTGAGTTTATAATTCCTTCTGTATCTGAAATGTTAGCACTAGCAGGAAGTATGATTTCTTATCTAGGAGGAATTGTTGTTACAGTTTTTGGCAAAATTTTAAAATAATTTTCTTCAAAGTAAAGGTTTCCTCATCGTAATTAATTTTTGCCTTATATTTTTGTAAAAAGTCTCGCCCTAAAATACCATCATTTTTTATAGGAATACTATCAGGAACAATATGAAAAGGATGAAGTAAAGTTTTGTTATTTTTTAAATTAATCGAAATTGAACAAATACCTAAGGTATAAACAGGCTCTTTACCTATGCCTTTTAATTCTGCTATGCAATTTTGTTTCATATCGACATTACTTTGTAAAATAGATTGTTTTATAAACTCACATCCGCTCCAGTGTCTAACAAAAGTTTTGTTTGACCAGTTTTTACATTTGGCGACTGAAAAGTTAAAATATCTAATTGTTTATAATTATCAGAGAGTAAAATTAATTTAACGCAATTTTGGTTAGCTTTTAAGGAATTTTCTTGAATTAAACAGCCTTTATTATCTAAAAAGCACTTAGTCGGCTGTATGCTACTAAGGCTTAATTGTCGTTTCCCGAAATATTTTCATAAGATGTGCTAGGCAGTGCATCCTGAGGTACAGTTTTTTTTATGTTGGCCTAAAATTTCATGTTGGGAATTATTAGTAAAAATTGGATTTTGCACATCCGGTGGTAAATTATTATCATTGCGTGAATGTTGTGAATTTATAGTTCTTATCTGTCGCGAAGGCGGAAATGTATTTTGGGAATTTGGAAATCTTTGTGAATATTGTGGTTGTGTTTGTAGTCTAAAAGATGTATTATTGCGTGTATTGTGATTTGGCCGATATGTATTATTAACATTTTGATTATTAAAATTTCGACAGCCATTATTATTTTGATTAAAATTATTGTTATTGTAATTGGATTGACTATAATTACCATTATTAACAGGAAAATTTGAAAAATTGTTTTGATTATTTGAAAAATTATTATTAAAATTTGAATAAGGTGGAAAATTTCGATAATTTGTGGCATTATTTATTTGCCTTTGTTCGTGGCTTCTAAGAGTTCTAAGTGGTTATTTTTTCTACAATATAAACATGAATTTTCATTATTAAACTGCCTATCATTAAAATTTTTTTATCCCCTGATTACTTAAAAATCCTATATTATTTCTAAAATTTTGCCCTGGTTTAATTCTATCGTTATTTTCTAATGCCATTTCTACCGCTGTTGCAATAGCTCTGTCTAAATCATTGCTACTTTCTGCTATAACACGAATTTGTATTTTTTCATTTATTAAACCTTTTCTAAAATTGTTAACTAAAACTGACTCTAAATTATTTATTGAAATTCTTGCTTCGTCGACCCCGTAATTTAAATAGCATGTTTCTTTGTATTTATTAAATAATTTTCTTAATCTATTCCCATATTCTTTTACACTTTCACTGCCATTTTGCCTAATATTCATTATTAATGTTAAAAAATGAGATGGTGGTCTCTTATCTACAAATTGTTCTAATAAAAAGTCTTTTATTTCATCCCAATTTCCAAATTCCTTATATTGAGTAACTTCCTGTGCCTTTCCTTTTAATTTGGTTGCAAAAATTAATTCAGCTAAGTTTTGTTTTTCTGCTGTTTTGACTATTTTCATAATTGCATCGCAATTTTTTATAAAAAATTGAAGAGAGCTCGCATCTCCACAACCATCAAACGAATCAATTTTATTTAAAACATCGATAGCGTTTTTACCCTCAGACATTTAAAAAAAAATTAAATTTACAATTTACTTCTTAATTTTAAAAATATATGTGTAATACGAAATAATTATTTTTTATTTTGATTTCGTTTCAAAAAAATTCTCGAAAAAAGTAGTACAAGAAGTATCTAATATTTTATTATTAATATTTTTTTTTTTTAAATATAAGCATAAATATTTTTATTTTAATTTATATTTAAATTTTTTTTATATATTGTTACTTGTCTTAAATATAATTATTGTTATTATTTAATATTTTTTTAAATGTATTTTCTGTTATTTGCAGTTTCTCCCCCTAATGCTATATTTATTAATCAATTATCTTCCTAAATACTAACTAAATACTTAAATCTAACCTAACGTTAAAGAAAATGTAGCGTAACACTGAGAACAAAAGAAAAACCACTTACAGTTTCATCACTGATTTCGCGCTTCTTCAAAATCCTCTAAGGTTTCCTGGTGAAAGTTGTCTGCTGCGTCTCCGCGCCCCTTCAAACAGACTTTGCCGATTTCCTAAAACACCTCCTAACACCTGCACAATGTTCCTGTTGCGTCAACACGCTCCTTCAGGTAACATTTACTTTTTTTTTCCGCTGCCACCAATTGTAATGGTTTAATATTTCTAATCTCGCCAATTGCCGCCAATTGTAATGGCTGAGGGTAATAGTACTGTTAAGACACTGGGATTCTTTGTTATTAAAACACGACTTTAATTTAAAAAAAGAATAACACTTATATTGAAAAGTTAAATACAACAATATAACAAAAACTAAGTAAATAGGGGAAGAACAAAGAAGTGTCTGTACTGGGCAGAATCCCGTAGAATTCTGTTCGTCCACTTCTTTGCAATTCATAAACTAACTTAGGTATAATGGTTAAATCTAAGAGGGGCCCTTTGTCGGCTCCGTTACTCTGTAATTTCGACAAAACAATATAATTCCCAAAGGGTCTAATAGCCTAGTTTATTTATTTATGATTGCCAAAACATTTCTTGAAACCAAGGTTTTATTATATGTGAATTATGGTATTTTTAAATAATTCTATTTCACTGTTTATACAAGATTTAAAAGTATACTAAATTTTATGATACTCAGAATAAAATCTGTCTAACATCTTGGGTGGACAAGGTCTAAACAAACTTCCTTAGTTTTATTGTACTTAAAAATATCGACTGGCGTCTTGTATGGAAATGTGTGAGCAATTATAATACATTTAGTTTAATTAAAAATATATATGCAATGCTAATTAAGTATTAAGGTAATAAAATTAATGGGATCACAACAATAATAATGAAAGATTTTTACTTTTACCTTTCGGCACAAAAAAATATAACGCAATATTTTTCTGCGGTTTCGGTCATTGTAACAATAATAATAATACATAGCAAGGATTCTGGAAATTTTCATTGGATTTTATCTTTATGAATTCCTGAAATCCAGTATATTTTGGATCCCTAAGCTTTTATATTAGTTATTTGTTTCATTAATTATTAAAACACGAAATGCCTCCGGTGCTTTGTTCACCTCAAAACGCGATTGAGGTGACTCATCAAATTTGTAGTAGAAGCCAGAAAAATGAGCGTAACCCCAAGTTTTACGGGGGTCAAGTTATTTCGCGATGGTGAGGGTTGATAGTGCGAGACGGCGGGAATTTCTGAAGAGACGTTCAGAAAACAATAGACCAACAACTTGAAACGCCTCGGCGTTTTATTTCTTGCGCTCGGCAGACACGAATTCATAATATACAAAAGACCGCTTGCGATGTACTCTACATTCCGTAAGTGTTATCCAGAACGTCTGCTTTTAGTAGGGCATCTCGTTCAACGATTCTTTAGGAAAGAAATTATTTATTAGCGGTAAGGGAAAAAATACTAATTCTCATTGATTGTGATGTTACCCTTTGCATGTATGTAAGTAATTTTACTTGTGTACTTTGATGTAGTTATATTTCACATAAACTAGTCAAAACGAATTAAGTTAAATAAAAATGTTTATGAATGGCAATTAGAAATAGCTTTTTAAATGTCCAAACAATATTTATTGTTAAAGTGAGGTACAATTTTATGAAAATAAAATATTAAATGTGTTTTGGAAAACATGGAACTTCCCCGTATATGTGCGTTAATGGTTTTCTCTCTTTCTGAAATTATTCAATATTTTATGCGATTATGAAATCTATTTTTTTTACTTAGATGTACTTATTATAGAGAGGGGGAGGAGGCCCGGTTTTACGATTTGTCACCAGGGCTCCACGTAGTCTTGGTACGCCACTACATTCGGGTAAGTAGTTTTTTAGCTATGCCGCGAACAGACAGACGGAATTGAGAAAACATGAAATTCCGGGTAAAGAAAATTTAGGAATTTAATTTTAATTTAATTAGAATAAAAATTGCACAATGAAACATCTTTTAATTTTTTTTTCTGACACACTTGATTTTTGGGCATAATTTAAAATAAATTGAGTAAGTTGTTTTTGCACTGATTAATTTTTGTGCAAAATTTGAAGTGAATTCAACAGGACATTTTTGTACGTTGTTTTTTTTAAACATTTTATTTCGCCGCAATTTTGTTCCACCATTATGAATGTATACCATCGTTTTACTAGTTTATCTCTATATCACATTTAGTGCTTGCACAAAATTTAAGATGCCGAACATGTTTTCTCAATTCCGTCTGTCTGTTCGCGGCATAGCTAAAAAACTACTTACCCGATTGCAGTGGTGTACCAAGACAACGTGGGGCCCTTGTGCCAAATCGTAAAACCGGGCCTCCTCTCCTCTATAATAAGCACATCTAAATAAAAAAAAATAGATTTCATAAATCGCATAAAATACCGAAATATTGTTTTCATTCAGAATAGCTCCAGCAAATCTGATAGGTATGACAGAAAAATAAAATAAGGTTTAACCATAATATATTCCATATAAACTATTTTAAATAAACTTAACAAAAAAAGAAACAAATATACAAAACATCATTCTAAAATATAACAATAATTCTAATTACACCGACTACATTCTAATTACGACGACTGACCGCTGTTACTTTTGTCTATAACTTGAAAAAAATTGTCTATTTTTACATTCTTTTTCAAATTTGTTTCATTTTCCGCAACTTTTTTTCTTTAAACTGACCCGACTGGTGCTTCTAATTCATTTTATCACAACTACAACGCTAAATACTCACAAAGCAAAATATAAATTACAATTGGCGAGTTCAAGCCAGCTTCCTATCTCAAGCAGCAGTTCGATCTAAATAACTAAAATATAAAATATTTAGCTCATCAATAGGGCACTTAAATTAAATATAATTAGCTCTGAACGTGCGAATAAGCATAACCTTTTTTAACCGGATCAAAAAAGAGAGAAAAAAATAAAAGGTTGACTAGAATTAAGTTTAACAGAAATCATGAATAGTTTTTTTAACGCTTTTTTTAAACCTGTGACATGAAGCGTTTTTTAAATAAGCAGGTATTTTATTGTACATCTTTGATATTTGATAATGAAAAGAACGCTCATACATCGAAGTATGGTGTATATGTGGAGTCAAGGTGTTTTTATGCCTTAGGTCTAGGTTATGTGCATCGTACCTGAATTTTGTTTTGCTATATAAATAACAAGGACATTTATTAGAAATTATCTTATATAAAACTAAACTATGTCGCACTCGTCTTTCATTCATTCTTAATCAGTCAATTTCCCGCAATTTTACACTAACACCTCTTTCCCAACAATGAATACCACAAATCAGAAGCATCACAGTCCAAAAGGCAGGGGCCATACAGCGCATCGTAATAGTTAAAGTGCGATAAGACGATGGAATCAAAACGCAAATTTTTAAGACTATCGGTAAGTTGATTAAAAATGGGTTTAAGATTAGCAAATGCCCTCTTAACACACATGTTTATATGCTCTGAGAATCTTAGATTACTGTCTATTAGCGGACCCAAATTCTTGGCAGTATTACAGGTGGTCAAGATGTTATTTAAACTAAATTGAAGGAGATTCTTTGACCTTGGTTCTTTTTATCTCGAGACTGGGCACGACCAAATAGCAAAATTTGTGATTTTGCTGGATTTATTTCGAAGCAATGTGCCTGTTTTAGTCTAGCACTTAACACAGAACACAAACAATTAGTACCGCATCTACAACTTTCGAGGCCCTAGGCCCGCGTTGGGGCCCTAGCCCCCCTATCGGCCCTATCCCTTAAAAGTATTGCAGCTAGTGCCGGAATAATTATTTTCACCCAAACGTATTTACAGGCCCCAAGCTCGTGGGAAAAAGTGAATAAAAGTTACCTAAAATTATATAAGCGATTTTTGATGCAGTGAGGCGGCGACGGGCCCTCTTTTCGACGGGCCTTATGGATAATACAGGCCTGCTTAAAGCAAATAACTTAAAATAACTATCAGTTCAGTAATTATTTTGCAACTTCTCTATTCTCCGTAGAAATCTTGTTCGATTGATCTTTATCGACGTAAAGCGCTCCGCCGCGACAGTAATGAAAGTGCTGGCGAAGGCAAGTAAAAATAGAAGGCTGTTTCAGTGTTGTTAATCGGTCGACAAAAGTCGGACATTTTTCGGAACCTGACTTATTTCGGATTTTTTGCGGACTTTTTGATCAACTTAAATCTAATAACTCTAATAGGTTAATCAATATTCAATTTTCTATTACAACAGGATTGAGTTTTTTGAACGCAGTAAAAAAACAAATGTCCAAAAACTGAACACATTATTTCACTTTATGACGTTAAATGACATTTGAACGGTTGGTAACACTGGTGGATAATATCGACCAGATCGGACAAAATCTTATTTTACAGATAATCCGTGGACATTTAGAACAGACACGTCCAACAACACTGGGCTGTTTGCCTGTTTGGTGCGTGTTAAGGTCTATACAAACGGTGACACGGTTTTTGTCGTCAATCGATAAAAGTCGCCTGGTTTGTAAATGTAATTTCCTTAATTAAATGTGCGCTTTTATAAATCGATAGTTTTTAGTTCTATCGATAGTTCTAATATGATAGTTTTTTTCTGTATACTTTAACGACTTTAACCATGCCGCCGGGCCCCCAAAGGCTCGGGCCCTTGTGCAACCGCACCATTGTAGTTACGCCACTGCCTGATTGACTTCAAATTTTGTTCAAAAATGAAGGGACATATAGGGATGATCTGGTAACAATCCATTATGGCGGAACAAAATGACCGCCTAGTGGAATGTTAAAAACAGATGACGTAGAATAAAAGTCCAATTTAAGTATTACGTAGAAATCAACTGGTAAAATTTTGGTAAGAACACAAGATGACGAAACAAACTGGCGGCCTAATAAAATATTTAAAAAGTCAGCCTGAAAAAACTACTTATTAGAATGATTTCAAATTTTGTGTAAGAATTAAATATGCTATAGAGTTGAACTGGTAAAATTGTGTGTCGTCGTGAAAAAAAATTACCCCAGGTTTTACATATCTTCATATTTTAGCGTCCCTAGATGCTAAAAAACATCTTCCTCAATTCCGTCGGTTTGTCTGTCGCTATATCTGACAGTTCGTTGCGTAGGTAAATACTTTTTTGGTAAAAAATAAAAGATTTACTTTATATTTTGCAGAAAATTAAGTGTTACATAGAACTGAACTGGTAACATTTGGGTACGAATCTAAGCTAACAAAAGAAAATGGCGACCTTATAAAATATTTAAAAAATAAACCTGAAAAAAATACTTATTTGATTGGTTTCGAATTTTGTGATAAAATTGTCGTACAAATTCAAGATGGTAGATCAAAATGTTTAAAAAATCAACGTAAAAATATCTTATTCAAATTTTGTACAAAAATTAAATGTGATATAGGTATAAACTGGTACGAATTCAACATGACGGAACAAAATGGCGGTGTTAAAAAAAATCAATGTAAACACTAATTATTTAATTTATATCAAGTTATGCCCAAAAATCAAATGTGGCATAGGTGGAAATTGTTTATTATACACTGATTTCCTAAAAATGTCATTACCCTACCAAAATTTTTGCCAGTGTATCTTCGAATTCGTACCATTATTTTTACCAGTTTGTCTCTCTATCAGTAGTTTTTCTGACTGATTTTTAAATATTTTATTAGGCCGTCATTTTGTTTTCGCCATCTTGGATTCGTCCCAAAATGTTAGCAGTTCATTCTAATAGCCGGATAACTCGTGACGAAAAAAATACAAGATATTTGTAATGGCTCATATTTCAATATGCTGTAGTATTAAGGATGTATGAATCATCACCCACTCGCAAGGTCAAGGAGTGGTATGCGGTGGCGCGAGCGCTGATTGCGTCTATTCCATTAAACTGAGCTCCAACTGTTTTTTTAATTATATATAATAATTAAGTAGTAAACAAATTTTCTGCCATTACAAAATTCGTGTACTGACATAATTATCGCAACAACCTTTGAGATAAGTTGGATAATTGGTTTTTTATGTAATATGTTTTTTCATTCATTAGGCCGCCATGTTATTTCGCCAATTTGGATTTTTATCATAATGTCGCCAAGTAGGTATTTAGCTATGCCGCGAACTGATAGACAGCAGACAGATAGACCGACGGAATTGAGAAAACGTGTTTTTGTCATCTAGAGACCTTAAAACGTAAAAATCTGTAAAATTTTGCAAGGGTGATTTTTTTTCGATTACAAACATTTTATCTGGCCGCCATTTTCTCTATATACATCTCTATATCTAGTCAAGGAAATCTAGCACTAGAAACGCCAAAACTTACTGCGGAGTAAGACGGATCGAGATATGGTTTTTTGCATTCAAATCAGGAAAGCATTTATTAAATTAATTTTTTAGCGTGCATAAAAAATGTATTTTGAGAAATGCATTTTTTGAAGTGGTTAATAACTTGGTAATTAATGAATAAAATGAGCCACATTTTATTACTTGGGTTTTTTGGGGTCACTGAACATGAGTGTGATATTCAAAATGTTCCCCTATGTACCTGGCGTTCAGGGCGTCCTGGTTGGTTGCTCATCTCCGGGATTTTTTGTTAAATTTGTATTAAAAAGAATTTAAACTCGTCACCTGGGAGTTTTGGGGCCGCTGAAGACGAATATGTTGGTGAAATAACTG
Source organism: Kuschelorhynchus macadamiae (assembly GCA_030620095.1). Lineage (NCBI taxonomy): Eukaryota > Metazoa > Arthropoda > Insecta > Coleoptera > Curculionidae > Kuschelorhynchus > Kuschelorhynchus macadamiae. The sequence continues at coordinate 1,394,656 of JAUTXW010000329.1, forward strand.
TCAGCACAAAGATTCGACTGATTAGTAGCAGATCATCAATCGCTGAAACTTATTGAAGATTTTTTTGAACAAAATTATCTATTTGTACGAATGGAAGCGATGAAGCGAACTGCTATAATACATTTGAAGAAGGTATTAGAATAATGCAAGATATATCTGGAACTAACTTTAAAGATTTAAAATTGTCAAGATCAAAACTTATCAAAACAATTGCCTCTGCAAATTTTAATATTGCTGTTGATAAAAATACAGTGGAAATTGATCCTGACGTGTTCTTCCACAGAACTTGTCTCATAAAAAAAACAGATGAGAAATGAGGAATATTTTGAGTGGGAATTGTCAACATCCCCAGAAGCTTACTGGAATGCTCAAGAATACCAAATCTGAATTGAATACATTTTTGAAAAAGTCCATATAATCGTGCGAAATCCTGTAAGTTTGTGAAAAATGGAAGATTTTTAATTCGCCGTGTAAAATGAACACTTGGTCAGATTTTCTCAAAAGTAATAGACGATTACATAAAATCTATTCGCACCAATTATGGTACTAATGTTACAGTTGTTTTCGATGGATATGAAAATATGTCCACTAAGTCTTCCGAGAGGTTTCGGCGCCAAAAGCGGCTTATGTTTATTTTAACGAAAATATGTCATTAAAAATTGCTAAAGATAAATTTCTCAATAATAATAATAATGTTCTGAAACAAGCTTTCGGAAGAAGGAATCCATTCAGGACAATGTCCAGTTGATGTTGATAGGACCATTGTCATAACTGCGATAGAACTTGCGAATAATGTGGATAAAAAAGTGGTGATTGTTGCAGAAGATACTAGTGATGCCGCGAGACGAGACGAGATTAAGGTTTTGTCTCGACTTTGGCTGATCTCGTCTAGAAATTTTAGTCGAGACGAGATCAAGGTCTTGTCTCGTCTCGTCTCGACTTCAAGTATATTAATCCATCCGGTTAAAGGTTAAATAAATATCTTCAATGAAGATGAAATAACCACTCACAGTGTATCAGTGAACAGCGCGCGTTTACAAATTGATATTTTGTCGCACATGCCTAGATGTTAATACCTTGAAAATGCCTTCTAACCTTTTGTTTGAAACATGTAATTGGTCAGAATACGTAATTTATAAATAATCGTAATTTTTTATCGCAACATTTTAACAGTGCTGAATGTAGACTTTCTGTTTGTGTTATTATAAAAAAAATTGCTAATTTACAAAATATCGGCATTGATAAAATAATTTTTTGACATTTATTTTTGCTACAAGTTTGAACTCTTCCGGGGGCTATCTGTTCTAACAGTGCGGTGTTCGCTATACTAAGAACTGCATTTTTATGCCAATTAATAAATATTTCAATATTAAAAAATATATATAAGCATTTTTATAAATTGACCCCAATATTCCTGGGGGGGTATAGGTAATATTGACCAAAATAGGCTGATACCAAAGACTAGTGTATAGACTAATACCACAAAAATAATTATCTATTTTTGTGCCCATACCTTCAATTGCCTGACAAATACAATAAAGATATAAATGGCCCTTTTGCTGTGAAGACCATAAACCATTATTAGTTGGTTTTTATTAGGTTTTTGTATGCACTGTGAAAAGAATACATAGTCGGTTGAATTAGATTTTTGTTTTGAAAGGTTAAATTATGGTTGTCCCCCCTCCCCAAGTGGTCTGAAAAATAAAGCAAAAATTAGAATTTATTTTTCCTACAACCGTTATATAAAGTATACAAGATTTCAATCATTTCCATGCATAAAATAGCTTTCATAACAAGTGTAAGTAAAACTATAATCATTAAATAAAATGTTATAAGCGGGTCACAATGAATTAAAAATACTATTTAGTTCATTGGCGGGTCATTATTTCACGGTTTGCCGCGTTTAAAAGGTAGACTTTAAATTTGTATCAAATTATTAAATTTTGCTTATATTCCAAACTTGTTAGTGCACTTGTTATATAAATTACTAATATCGGGCTAGTTAATAGAAATAAGACGGACATTAATATTGGCAAAGATTTGAAATATTTTCGCTTGGTGCTAGATTTGTGTGTGTCCCTAAATTTCTTAAAATTGTTTAAACGCAACTCCATTTTTAAGAGGCTACCACTTTTTGCTTCAAGACGAGAAATTTAAAAACAAATAAAATGATGATTTATCAAGAGAATTTTAGATTATTAAACATTTGATATAAATTGATAAATTATTAACATTTGGTGGATTATTATTGGACTTTTAAATTTCACCAGCTCTAAATATAAGAATAATTCAAACATTAAAATTATCCAGTCAATTCTATTTATATATTTATTTTGGTTTTTTATGTTTTTTCAGACCTCCTACACAGAGAAACATTAAATTACGTTATAATTATTTATTGTGCGCTTGTACACCATGTAGTTAAAAAATTGGTATTATTGTGCTTATTATTACTATTAATATATATTTAAAGGCACAAAACCAAAATCTAAATTTAAAATCATTAAAATATAAAAGAAATGCATTTCGTTTTCTAAAAAATAATGATGTTTTAGGAGCAATCCAAAATTTGATCAATTTTTCCAATGCAACTTTTTGTAAAACAAATCCGAAGAATTTTATTGATGCAGTAATATTCTTTGACAGAATTGGAAAGACGTATGTATTTATATCTGTAAGGTGAAGATCTCTTTTACTAAAAGTCGAGACGAGACGAGAATCTCGTCTCGAAAAAATTGTAAATAAAAACACAATTTAAAAAAGCACTTAATTTGGTTTATCCTAATTTTAATACAAAAGACAATATTAAGTTAAACACATTAACATATTTGCACTAAAATAGGAAAATATCTTAAAAACATAACAAAATCATAATTTGAACCGCGATAACATACCGACAAATTGTCTTCGTATTTACCATTGTTTCATCTGAGCATATACTTGCTTCCATTGATGGATGTTCCAAGCAAGATGGCGCCTGGCAAATTCCAATCGACTTCTTCGATTTATTTCGGACAAATGAGGTTTCTTTCTTGGAAATCTGCCAAAAAGTTGCCTGGTATTGAACACTTCGAAACACTTCAAAAGTTTAGCTTCGAACACTGTGTCTATGATTTTCGACAAAAACTTTCTGCCTTAAATTACGAACAATACGACGATGGGTTTCTGCACTACTTTTTCTAGGACATCGCTTTCTAGGAACATTTTCAGCTCTCCCATGTTTATTTATATTTGAATAGCATTAAAGACCGTTTTTTTCGAACGATTTACTATCTGAGCAATGTTCTTATACGAATAATCTGGTCTACGGAAGTTTCTCGTAATTTTTCTTTTACTTTCATCACAACTTTTTCACGCACCCATATTTTAACGATTGATGACATGTAATTGACACTAAATAAAAGAATAGAGCAAGGATATGTAAAAATTTACATTTTTTCACCTAATACCAACTCGGTATTAAATTTAAATAAATTCAATTATTAGTAAATTATTCTTAAGGTTAAATTATTACTAGTATAATAAATAAACAAACTATTTTTGTTTAGTAATTTCCACTAATTTATTTCAGTTTGATAGCTGTTTCGACACCCTGTATCTTTTCAAAAACCAACTCAAGGCTGGTCTAAAACTGAAATTTTTAACAATAATAAAAGAGTAAAGTGTCTACCTACTTAACCCACGCAGACATCTTCTATATATTTAAAACGCTAAGCCAGATTTTTCAGCAAGTTTGTGAAAGAGTTGTACTGCACCAATTTACATGATTTTTTTTTAATGATCGTCTGGTTACCGAGACCTTTCAACGCTATTTTTTGTATTGTTGCGTATTTTATCTATAAAAGCAATATGTTTTTCTTCAATAACATTTTTGGACGATGTGGTGAATGCGCACTATATTATTATTATTATTATTATTATTATAATTCCACTGGAAACTCTTCGCGCCATCTAACGGAAAAAGCAGAACAAGGTCTGCCGGGCCAGCTAGTTAGATGTAAAGGTTCAGCAATGGGGAGCCGTTCAAGTCCATTTGATCGTTCAATAAAATATTAAACGGTTTTTCCTTTTATTAATTCCTAGACTGTCCAAGTAGTTTAACTTGTAACTTTTATTGGCTGAATGCAACGTAAATTCATTGTTGAAATGTGTGATTTGTTACTAGTAAGTGTTTTCCATAATTAGAATCTCTTTTTTGTTTAAAATGTGAGGTTTTAAATTATATATTTTTTCACAAGAACCACATTTTAATTCATATGCCCCAGATTTAGTATTAGATTAAAAATTAGTATTTAGAGACCTAAAGTATTATTTGTGCTAAAAGCTTCTTCATGATTTGTTTTGATTCCTATTGTGCTAATATATTATGTTTAAACTTAATATTGTCTTTTGTATTAAAATTAAGATAAACTAAAATGAGCGCTTTTTTATATTGTTTTTTATTTACAATTTTGTCTATTATGGTAACGTCATAACTATTATTAACTACAGTCTGTTTTATAATATTAAGTTCTTTCTTATAACTTTCTGTTGAAAGAGGTATATTGAATAAACTATGTACAAAATTATGAAAATTTGCCACCTTATGTGGGAATGGGTGAATTTCAAAATCGTGTTTTTTATTATTTCTGATTCTGGTAATCTAAAAAGTTTATGAACTTATTTTGTTGTTTGGTTTATGAAAAAGACACAGGGTGTCGAAACAGCTATCAAACTGAAATAAATTAGTGGACATTACTAAATAAAAATAGTTTGTTTATTTATTATACTAGTGATAAGGAATTTCCACTATTAGTTTAAAAAAATATTGTGATTCAGTTTCTGTATAGGGCCACACTTCACGATATAACTATATCAAACACGGAGACACGGTGGTCCTATTCTCCCCAGACCACCTCAGCCTTCCTAGATAAGATGTACAGAACCAAATTGTATGATAAAATTGCATAGAAATTCGATTCATCAGACGAATGTGGATGATTTTGGTTTCAAACGTCATGAAACTGCAGAACAGCCGGAAAATAAGCGCTACCACTACTTTTGTTTAAATGATTAAAATTAGATGATCTCTGAACGTAGAATTTGATGCTCTAGAACTTTTATATCTTACAGTTTTTATTAGCACAGGCAGGCGTGAGCGTAACGCAGTTTTTAGCAGAAATTGAAAAATTAGCTTATTTTGACTGTTCCCAACCGCTGAACCAAATTTAATGTTTAAGGAGGTCAGTTGACACAGAATTTAATTTTAGTAAGTGTGAAATTTTCTGTACGATATTATAAGTCAAAAACGAAAAAAGTGCCAAGATTTCGCGATTTTTTCGCTCCCAAAAGTTTAGCTGACCTCAGAAACCGTCGCAAACTCATATTACTCTATTTGCGATGCTCAAAATGAAATAAAATAATTTCCAGCTTTTTACGAATTAGTAGAAGGAACCACTCTTTTTTTGGTCTAACTTTATTCGGTTAATTGAGCTCATAACATCTGTACGTGGTTCTTTCTAACTATCAATATTTCTCTAACGTGCCTAAAATGTAATGTCGTCTTGCTTTTAGAATGTAATCTGATATCACTTTGTCGGAAAAATAGATAGAAACAATAGACTGACACTTCAAAAGCTTCGTCGTTCGTATTCTCGCCGATAGCATGCATTTTTAAGGACACAAGAAGTTCGCGCGCTGTGTATTCCAGATTTCAGCATTCCTGAGTGTTTTCTAGGGTTTAGGGCATTTGAGTTGCGCGTCTCTTGGGCCGTGTATCTCCCCGATTCTCTGGGACGTGTGATTGTTGATCAACTCGTGAACGCGAATAAATTTTAACTAGATAGTCCGGCTATATGCAAAAAGTATAATTTGCGTTTTAGGTAAGTTCTTCGAGATATTTTAGTACACAATATTTTTTTTACATTTTATTCGTTGATTAAATTGGTTGATTCATATCAGAGCACACGTAAAGACTTTCAAAAAATAAGTAAACAAAAAGCGTTAATTTTATACGTTCTTAATGTTAACAAAATGGGTGATACGAATAAAACGTAGGAAATGCTTTTACTATAATGCTATAATTAAGTGTATATATATGTTTCAGAATAAGTAAGCGAAAGCATTTGCTACAACTTTATTCACATCAGCAAGTGTTTCATATTTCAAGTTACACCGCGTTGTAGCGAAACCAAGAAAAGCCTATAGGGGAGAGCAAGGATTAATAATTATTGTATACGTTAATTCTTCAATACTGTAAAAGTTTCTGTACAACTCAAATTTTTCAGATCACAAAAAATATTTTTATGGTCGCTTTTGGAACTCTTGTGTGGGGACGGGCTCATTATCGCCAACAAGTCGCTACTACTCGTAACTACGTAATTACGTACTTATCTACGGTAATATTGATTTTTTTTTTTTTTTTATTTTTATATATATATATATATATATATATATATATATATATATATATATATATATATATATATATATATATATATATATATATATATATATATATATATATATATATATATATATATATATATATATATGTGTGTGTTGTTATTATTCTTACATCGAGATCTTTCTAATAATTTATAAATGCCCCATTATCAATCAATCAGTCTCCAGCAGAAGCTTTGAAAAATTAAAACCAACCATACAATTAATTAAAAGGGTATTCGTATTCGATCAAATTCAGAGTTGACAGCGCTAAATTACATCCCTTTAGCTTCGAAAATTCAATTTATGCCAATCTGTGTATCTGAAATAGTAAGATTATATAATTAAAAAATATGTATTTAATAGATTTAAAAATTCCTTTTTCTAAAATTATACTGGACATTCAGAAACCGGGTTCTATATTTTAGAGGGTGGTCGTAATAATAAATTAATTTATAAATAGAAATGTCTAATTATTTTTCTTATTGATTGATTGGTTTTACGGTTTCTAGTGGTGGCTGCCTGGCAGTGGATCTGGGAGATTCGCATACCCTTATATTGCCGAGGTTAATACCGTTTTAGAAGAAACTTATTAAGACAGAATAAGTCACAAATGGTCTGAACAAAAACAAAACATGATTCAGGCCTCTGGCCTTGGTCACATGTACCACGTTAAGTAGTGAGGATAGCAAAATATTGGCAAAATTTAAAGTAGGGTATGTGGTAAAAAATTGAATTAACTGTTAAAACTCAAATGTGGGATAATCGAAAAATATGTGTCTGCGGTCTGCACTTTTTCCACTTTCACAATTTATGTCTGACTTGACTCCTATTAAGGTAACTTGGCGAGGCACAATGATCACTTCGGATTCTGCATAATGTGATAATATCTTTTCGACTCTGTACCTTGAAGTTCCTAAACCAGGTTTGCATGCCCAATTCCTGCACTAAGTCTCCGTATTTTCTATCTGTTCTTCCATTGTTCCTAAAAATGTTGTTTTTAAAGTGGTAAAAGTTCTCTATAGTTCAGTTGAACATTCCTTGCCAAGTTAACACCTGGGTCCTCATTAATCAAGGTGTCTGCTAGATCACTTTCATGCATTTTTGTGTGGCTGAGTATCCATGCCAATTCTATACTAAGTCCTTTGTAGTTCCCTAATTCCGCAATTTTGGTTTTGATTCCTAGGGTAACATGATCGTCACTTGGTTTGGAAACTTAATGTATCCTTTCCATTGAGCTCAGATTCTCTGAAAAAATAACTATTATTGCATGAACTCCTGCAGTATATATTTTCATATAATATGGCAGACTTTGGGACATTTATAGATTGTTGTTCAAAGCAAAATTAAAATATATTTTTTTTTGCGCTTTTATGTTAAAATGCAAAATTGTGCCAGGCCATTGTTACCATGCCATTCCCGATTTTCGCTCCCTGAGGAAAAACTATGAGTTTAAGAATTGTGTCATTATATGCATTAGTCGTTAAAAAGTCAACGATCCATACCTACTCCAGTTCAAACCATCACTTTTCCGCCTCGTACCGATCTATCTCCTGGACAGGTTTCAAACGAGCTTTATTTCATGTCAGCCTCCATACCCTTATTCTTATAGAATCTGGCCTCAAACGAAACTTGCAGAGGGCACTTGGGGCCAGTATTATTTCTCCCAGTTAGCTTGATCTTCTCTTTATTCTAATCTTGCGCAATTTCCTCGTGATAAATTCTTCTGTTTCTAACAGTTTGAGAGCTGAAATTTACTTCAAGTACATTTTGCAGGTCATTTCTTAATTGGGTCGCTGTCAGATTTCGATTCCGAAGTTCTTGAATCATTCAACAGTCTCTCTATAACGCTGCCACAAACGGTTATTCTGGTTGAATTTACAACATCCGCCACGTCCCTGTATCATCCTTATAGCTCTTGAAATCACTATTTTAAATTTTCGAGTTTTGATCTGAGTTTTAAACACAATAAATAGAGTGGCACAGATCAATGTTAAAAATAAACTAAAATAAAATATAAGGAATTTTATTATCATTTTTTGTTTGGTAAAGAAAGCACACGCTACAGGCAAGACAAGAAAATTAGCCTGCGAATCTCTTCAAATAAATCTTTGATCACAAAATAGTTTTGTTTAAAAATAAGGCAGTTTTAGTTTTTTTACCCTAGATCATTATAATGCATTTGATATATAGCGGTAAAAACATAGAAAAGACATTCTCTCATTTAAAAAATGGCAACACAGACTTGGATTCGTGTTTAATCTAAGTCTAAGTTAACCAACTAGCTAATTTATCCACATTTTTACAATAACATAATTGTTTCCAAATAGAACCAATGCCAGGGGTTAATCCTTACCCCTTAGTAATTTTCAGACAAAAAGATTATATATATAGATAGAATTTTTTAGTTTTTGCTTGATCTATCCTGTGTAGCTACTAAAAATAGATCGTCTATGGATGACTTGAATATACCATTTTGAGTCAGAATTTATTTCGCTGAGTGTATTTTTGCCTGTAATTTTTTTATTCATCTAAAAATTAAACTAAAAATTTATTTATTAAATAAAAAATTTTATTTATTGTAATGTTTTACAAAAATCAGAGTTTTAATAGAACTTTTTTTTTAGTATTTGTTCTTATATTTAAATGAAGAGAAAGGAGCGATTAATTCAAAAAGAAAACCAAATCATTTCGAAAGTTTATTTTTAAACGCTGATTGTAAAGAATTTTGTTTACAAATCGCGAGAGCTCTATAAACAAGTTAATAACTGATTGATTCTGTGAAGGATGATGATGAGAATTTGCATTTAGGTAACTATTTGTATATATGAGTTTTCTACACGGGGTGGGCCAACGAAAACTTTACACTCCGATTTTTCAGTTTTAAAATGAAAATCTGGAAAAACGCTCGGATCTGTCGATTTTTGATTTGAATGGGAACTGTTTTTCAGCTTTTTTATCCCCCCGAAATTTGAATGGGGGAGAGGGGTCGTGCTATACATTTTTTTAAATGTCTCATTGTGTTCTTTATGAACCTATAATTTCGCCTTATTATTTTCAAACAAAATAACAGCTTATTTGTTAAAGATTTGAAGGTCTGGATATAAATTAGACTTCGTTTTTTACGTTTTTGTGAAAAAATCGAAGAACTCTGACCACAAAATTCCACATCAAAATTTTCTTCGAAAACGAAATGAAAGCTAAAATAATGAGACAATGTAGAATTTATCTCGTAGGATTATTCTTATCAGACTGGCTTTTGAGAAGTATTTATTTATTTGTTAGTTTTTTGTCAAAAAAAAGTTTGTGGACGCACCATGTGTTCCATTTACCTCAGTTTATCAGAACTTTTAAGAAAGTTACAACCATATCAAATCGATTGTTAATTTTTAGTAGAATTAAAATGGCGTGTTCCGTGGAGGTGGAAATTATAAAATTGTTTTTTAAAAATAACAATTCTGCGCGAGTAACAGCGGCTTTATTTAACGAACTCCTTCCTGAAAAAGATGTATCCGCTGTTTACGTTTTGCAACTGGTTGCCAAATTTGACGCCACTGGTTCAGTCGGAAATAAAAAGAGGGTGCATGAAAGAGACGAAGCGAGGGAAGTGGCTGTTTTAGGTCATCTAGCAATAAATCCGACCCTTAGTACTAGGAAATTGTCCGACGTATCTGGTGTATCACGCACAACAATCAGGAGAATCATTAAACAATGTAAGTTCCATCCTTTTAAGATACGATTGGTTCAAGAACTGAACCAGGATGATTTCGAGCCCCCGACTCCAGTTCTGTGATCAGTGAAATTATTAACAATAATCAAAATTACATTTTAGATATATTCTGTGAGTGTTCATTTTACCTTAACGGTACTATAAATATGCATAACTGTAGATATTGGTCAGATGAAAATCCAAGATTATTTCGTGAAGTACATACTCAGCATTCCCACAAATTAAATGTCTTGGCCGTTAATTATGGAAATCACATAATCGCCCACTTTTTTGTACCCAGTAACCTCAATGGCGAAATGTATCTTAGAATTATTAGAAAATGCTATTTATCCAGCTCTCCTGCAAGTATTGGAGAAAGAAGAAGACCATTATACGATCATTTTTCAACAAGATTGCGCAACACCCCATTTCGTACAACCTGTGCGAAAATTTATAGATGAAAATGTTCCGTATAGCTGGATTGGAAGAAGGGGAGGGACATACTTAGTGGCCACCTAAGTCGCTTGATCTGAATCCACTGGGCTTTTTTCTTATGGGGCATCTGAAATCTAATTAATGAATGCCGTCAAATTACACCCGAAATGTTGCGCAATATACGGGAACGTTTTGAACACAACGCATTTTACTGCATGGAAGTAAATGTGATCACTTCTAGCATTTAATAAACTGGTCATAAAAGTAAATAGCCTTTTTATTGGTTATTAACATTTTTTCCAAATTGCCTCTTTCACTAGTTTAGCTTTCATGTCGTTATCTATGAACATTTTGACGCGAAATTTTAGGGCCAGATAGTATTCGATGAGATCTTCAAAATGAGATGATCAAAACAGGGGGTTGTACTTCCCACCACTAGAGGGTTGAAGTTACGGGGGTGAAAAAAACAGACAAGTTGTTCCCCCTCGAATCAGAAATCGACAGGTCCGAAAGTTCTTCGATTTTTTCACAAAAACGTGAAAAACGAAGTTTAATTTGTATCCACATTGTCATTTCGTTGTGATCGAAAATAATAAGGGGAAATTATAGGGTCATAAAGAACTCGATGCTACCTTTAGAAAGAGGTAAGGCACGACCCCTGTCCCCTATTCAAATTTTGGAGGTTATTCTCCCCCCCCCCCCCCAGCTAGGGAGTTAAAATCGACGGGTTCGAGCGTTTTTTCAGATTTTCATTTTAAAACCGGAAAATCGGGGTGTAAAGTGTTGGCCTCCCTGTATATTACTCCACCATAGGAAACTGGCAAGGAGTTACCGATAGGAAGTGTGTGATCCAACATAGGCACAATCTTCGACATCCACAAGAATATTGGACAATCTTTAGGATCACCGAAGTATATGCAATTCTTTGTTCTTAGAGCTTAGAGAGAAATAAATTGTACAGTCTGCGGTAGTCATTCATAGTTTTTGCAGGGCAAGACAACAAAAACAGCATTCCACTGGACATATTTTAAATATAAATAAAGCCAAAATTCTTGGGTCGGTCTCGGGGCTATTTAAACGGGCAATTAAAGAATCTATTGAACTTTGTAAACATTCCAATAATTTCAATAGAGCTACTTGACAACGGTCTACGTCACTTGTGGAAACCGATCATTACACCCGTTCACGGTTTGGTGAGCATAATTCAGGCATAGAAGCCCTCCTAAATCTCGCCGATCTCATTCACTGTTTCGATCTCTTGGAGTAAAAACCGGAGAATCATGATTTCTTAACGCATTATAAATTATTCTTTACTTTTTATTATTTTTTTACAATATATGAATATTCTTGGTAAGAAAAGTTCATACTTTGCAAAAAAAAATGCCGCTTCTAACATACAAAAACTTCAAAATGGTTAATTTTGAAACCGGCCCAGCGTTTACTAAACCACTACACTAGATTGCATTCCGGTAGTTAAAGATGAAAAATTCAAAAGCTTTTTAATCTTTGTGGATTCCCAGGGAACGTGGCCTCGTTCCGTATCAAAACGAGAGATGGAAAAATCACCAATAATTCAACCCTGTTAAGAATAAAATAGACCGCAAATACAATCAATTCCAGAGGCGCTTTTCTAGACAGATAAACCGTTCCCACTGTATAAAATTTCCATCAGTTTTATTCTCAGTACATTCTTTTCGCGTCCTGGATATTTTAGCTGTCAGAGAATTAATTAAAGTCTAAACGGGAGCCTCGAGGTCCTTGTTAATTAAATTATCAGATGACTATGATAACGTAAAGATAATTAGAAACTTCGTCGGTGTAATAATTATCTAAGTACATATCACCACAGATATTTCAGGACAAAAGATAGCATGCCTTTTGTTTTGTACCGGTAAAATTGGGTGACTGTTATAGACATAATAATGGTGTAGGTTTTTTGTGTATTTAAGAAGTTTATATATTATAATAAGTAAATTGCTTTTTTTATACTTTGCCATTCATCTACAAACAGGGGTGTGGTTGGGGCAACTGCATTTTCTGAAAGCTTCTTAAAAAAAATCGTCCCTAAAATTTCTATTAAGATGTTTTGACAAATAAAAATGATAATGTATTCTTTTTCTGATAAGAAATGTGTCTTTATTAAGTTTTCGTATTATTGTCCCCTAATTTTTTTCAGAGATCCTTATTTCGTCCTATTTTTTTAAATTTTGGCCCCTAAAGACCATTGTATTTTTACCCTGTACTGTTGGAAATCCTGAGATATTTTAGGTTAGGTTTTCAGTTAGTTTTTACTTCTCTCGTAAAAGGGACGTATTATAAGCGTGAAAAAATCACCCTCTGAGATTTTTTCAGATCTTTACGTTTCAGGGTTCCTAGATGCCGAAAAACATATTTTCTCAATTCTGTTGTCGGTCTGTCTGCTAGCGGCATAGCTAAAAAACTACTTACTTGATTGATTTCAAATTTGGGTTAAAAATTAAGGGGGATGACCTGGTAACATTTTGGTAAAAATCCAATATGGTAAAACAAAATGGCGGCCTAGTGAAATGTTAAAAAATATATTATCTGCTTACCCACTTTATCTCAAATTTTGCACAAAAATCAGGTATTATGTAGGAATCAACCGGTAAAATTTAGGTACGAATCAAACATGGCGGCTTAATAAAATATTTAAAAATTCAGTCTGAAAAACTACATAATGGACTGATATCAAATTGTATGCTATAACTAATGTGGTATAGAGATGAACTAGTAAAATTAGGGTACTAATTCAAGATGACGGCTAAATAAAAGGTTTGTAATAGTGAGAAAATCATCCTCTCAGGTTTTACATATCTTCACGTTTTAAGGAGGAACTGTACGCAGTATTATGGATCATTTGCAAGCCTTCCCCCGCTGCAATATTATGTTTAAAAACTATAAGAGATATGTATTAACTTCAATGTGATTTCAATAGGGAAATATGTATAATTGGACGCTAAATGCGATTTTTTATGAAAAAATCTAATCTAGAATTATAAAATAGAAGTAGATTTGTCCATTTTCGACCATTTTTCGGCCACTTTTTGACGCAAATGCCGTCGCATCTAATTTTTTTTTACAAAATGGCTCTTTACCTCCTTGCATTGATCCTTTGTCTAGGTAACTGCAAAATTTGAAATGGTAAATCGTACTCGTGTCTTTGTATTTCTGTAGCGCGTGAACCCTTTTGCACCCATTTTTAAACGAAATGTAATTTAAATTACCTATACATAACACATTTTTTTGAGGTCGGACGTGCAAGAAGTTTTTTCTAATACGTAGGTACCTTTTCATCTTACTTTGAACTTGACTAGACCTTGTCGCTAGTTTTTCAGTTTTTGCGTGCAGTTCTCCCTTAAAGCTCCTAGGTGTCAAAAAATATGTTTTATCAATTCCCTCGATTCATCTGTAGGTTCGTTTGTCTGTCTGTTCGCGACATATATTAAAGACTACTTCATATGGGGATGAACTGGTAATATTTTGGTAACAATCCAATATACCGGAACAAAATGGCGGCCTAGTAAAACGTAGAAAAATTATTACTAAAAAAACTCTATCAAATTTACCTCAAATTTTTTACAAAAATCAAGTGTTACATAGGAATGAACTGGTGACATTTTGGTATGAATATAAGATGGCAAAATAAAATATTTAAAAAATGAACCTGAAAAAACAACTTATTAGATTAATTTCAAATTTTATGCAAGCATTATGTGATAAACTGGTAAAGTTGTGGTACCAATTTAAGATGGCGGAACAAACATTTTTTTTTAAAGCTTATTCAATTCACTTTAAATTTTGCAGAAAAATTAAATGTGATAGGGATAAACTGCTAAGAATTCAAAATGTCGTTTAAAAATGGCGGTATGTGTCAATGTAAAATGTATGTGTAATCGTAAAAAAAAACCACCTTTCGCGATTTTTTTCAGATCTTCACGTTTCGGGGTCCCTAGATGCCAGAAAACATGTTTGCTCAATTCCGTCGATCTGTTTGTCTGTTCGCGTCCAAAATTAAAAGGCATATTGGAATGACCTGGTAACATTTTGATAAAAATCCAATGTTACTATACAAAATGGCGCGGGCGGCCTCGTCAAATATTAAAAAATTATTACTAAAAAACTACTTATCCAATTTATCTCAAACTTTGATAGCTAGTAATTAACTAGTAAAATTTTGATACGAATCGAAGATGGCGAAACAAAATGTTGGCTTAATAAAATATTTTTAAAAATTCAGCCTGAGAAAAACTACTTATTAGGTTAATTTTAAATTTTGTGCAAGTATTAATTGTGGTAGAGAGATAGACTGGTAAACTTGTGGTACGAATTCAAGATGGCGGAACAAAATGGCGGCCAAATCAAATGTTTGCAATCGTGAAAAAATTGTAGGTTTTTCGTATATTCACGTTTTAGCGTCCGTAGATGCCAAATATGTTTTCTCAATTCCATTTGTCTGTCGGTTTCAGTTCGGTACGATTCCGATATGTTGAAACAAAATGGCGCGCTATGAAAATGTTTGTAATAACGAGGGAAGTTCCGGATAGTGGAAATTTACCGATTTTTTTTTATATATAACATTTGTGCTGAATAGAAGCAGCGCTGCAACGCGCTGTTATCCGCTATAATTATTAGGTGTTATTAATGACGATATTTCAGTGGATATCGAAATAGTAACCTCTACATTATTTTATATAAAAAGTGACCTGATCATCATTTAAATTTAAATACATATTGCTTTATCAATTTTGTCCAGTAGCTATATTGCTTTTTTTGTTCATATGCAATGCAATTTTTTATATAATTTTCTTTAAAACTGATTTTTTTTTCTGAAATTAAAATGTTCAGTAATGTTCAGATATATAAGCAATAGTCATGTATTTTAGAAAGTTCTGACATAATAATACTTATTAATATTTAGTTATTAATATAAAAAAACTTGATTATGAATGCATGAAGTAATCTAATAAATAATCTCTCTCTCCCTCCTTGTCTTGGTCGTTTCCTATGTAACAATTGAATTTTGTGCAAAGTTTGAGGTTTTTTATTAATAATTTTTTAAATTTTTGTAACATTTCACTAGGCTGCCGCAAGGATTTTTACCAAAGTATTACCTGGTCATCCTCACATAACCTTTAATGTTTTATCAAAATTTGAAATCAATTGGGTAAGTAATTTTTAGCTACGCCGCGAACTGACAGACAGACCGAGAAAACATATTTTTTGGCATCTTAATTCTTGTACAAAATCTGAAATCAATAGATTAAGTAGTTTTTCAGGCTAAATTTTTAAATATTTTATTTAGCTGCCATTTTGGATTCCTACCAACATTTCATCAGTGGATTACTACGTAATACTTGACTTTTGTGCTAAGTTTGAGGTAAATTGAACAAATAGTTTTGTAATAATAATTTTTTTAACATTTGACTAGGCCGCCATCTTGTTTCGGCATATTAGCTTTTTACCAAAATGTTACCAGGACGTCCCCATATGACTTTTAATTTTAAACCAAAATTTGAAATCAATCGGGTAATTAGTTTTTTAGTTACGCCGTGAACAGACAGTCCGACGCAATTGTGAAAACATGTTTTCCGGCATCTAGGGACCTTGAAACGTAAAGATTCCTTTTTACGAAGGAAGCAGTCCAGTATTGATAATAAACGATTATACTCATAAGAAAAGCTATATAGTTACAAAAGTTTAAAAAACAAATTTTAATTAATGATATTCCACTTTTTAACCGTTCTATTAGTGCAATGATGTGCTTATTAGTGCCTACTAGAAATATTGTTTCACAAGTTTTTAACGAAATTCATTAACCACAACTAAAATTATGAAGGAAATTCGACAATTCTTTATGTCATGTGGTTTTTGTTATTTTCTAGATTATGTATTAAACGTAGAGGGTTGAAATCAGCGTCGTTTTGTCGGAAAATTATAAACGAAGAAATTGTTTTTTATTGTTCCTATCGAATTCATAGGGGCCGCTACTCTTTCTTAAAAAAAAAATTGCCAAAAAACGCCATTTTTCTGCAAAAGTCAAATTCGTTGTGCAATGCAAAAACTCAGGATTCCCTTCCTTTGTGATCCCATCGAAATTTTTTTACAAAAAAAACCGAAGGGAAAAGCAGTTCCTTTTTCATAAAAATGTTCGATAGGTTGACACACTAATAGAAAAATATAACTTTTCCAAATTGAAGGCATGTTGAAAATTTTACATAACACCCAATGCAACAAGCCCATGAAATCCATTTAGGCCCTGATTTAAGTAATACAATAATCTATTCAACGCTACAAAACGTATTCAATTTGCTTTATCTGAAAGAGAGATATTTGGTTTTAAAAATAGTAGCAAAATTTTAATAGCTCTTGGCAATTGATCACTATATAGTAATTAACATGTGATGTGCGAGTATTATAATAATGTATAAGTAACATAAAAAACTCTACAAGAGTTTATATAAGTAATAATTTAAAAACCTAGGCTTTTTAGAACGATATTTTTTATAAGCTTTTTTTCGATTACTCCCTGCCCTGGATCCGCCAATGTCTTGTTCTTACATCTGTGTGCATCCAACGTTTGCATTTATTTGCAATCAATATTACCAGACCACTAAATATATTTTGTGGTGTTAGCAGGTTTACCATGTCGTTCTTGTTTTTGTTATATATTATATTCAGAAAGGTTTTAAATAACAGATAAGAAAGAGAACATTCTCGTTATTTTCTGGTTAAGCTTCAGTAATTTTGCAGCTTTTTGACATCCTCAAAACTATTTTTTCTGACCTCAAAAATGTTTTACCAATAACCCTCACTTGTTCAAATTTTATGATCGTTAACTGATGAAATATTTTATTGGGTAAAATGTAAATGATACCTTACCTGAATATTGATTGATTGGTTTTATTTAGTTCGACGTAGTATTGGTCATCAGCTCAACATCATATACCGGATATCAGTAATGAATTAAGCAATTAAACAGCATATTTATGTGAATAAGACTGCATCGCAGGACTTGATTATTATAACACACTGTTTGAGAGAATTAATTAAGATTAAATATGAAATGAACGGTGGTATTGAAAAACCCATGCATTTTTTTTTTTTCATTTTAATTTTCTTTATATTGAATTTTCCATTTATTAAGTCATTGCTATTTTTTAACTTTTTAATTAATGGTGTTATATTCAGTTTTCCTAGCCAAAATGAAGAAGTTGTTACTAAGCAGTTCATCTTTGCGTTTTTACTGATTTTAAAATTTGCTATGTATACAAAGTGTCCAAGATAAGGAGGGATCTCCGAAACCATAAAAGATAGAAAGTCGGTTAAATGGGAAGAAAGTTGCTGCTTTTGTTGCTTAATAATATGCCGCTTTGAAATCCAAAAAAAATCCGATTGGTTCCGAAGATATCCGCAAAAAAACCGAATTTTTGCAAAATTGTTTTCATTTTTTGCTGGGTTTATTACAAGAGGGTTCTAAAAATAAATGACCCTTCCTTATAACCACTTTTTTCCCTTTACAAGTTGGCGTTTTTATATTTCAAATCAGACGTTTCGTCTTCGGGCCACTATTGTTCACTTCAATTTTTAAAGGCGGCCTTGTTTTCTCGATATCAAATTCGGGAAGTGCTTTTAATTCTGAATTCAATGGTGTATCACAAGTTGTGGTTTAATTGTATTTTAGACCTTTTTTAAGCATTACAAAATGTTTTCGTGCTTTGTAATACATTATTAGTCGGAACTATTTCAATTAATTTAAAAAAAACAAACCAGGGCCTACTTGATTTAATTATTTTTTTGCCGGTTAAAATTAATTAAACAACAATAAAGAACAATAATAAACAACATCAACAAACAACAACAATAAACAACATCCGTAAATAACATAAATAACAATAAAAAGCAAATAAAATAAAGGATGCAACAAGGATAATAAAAACATCAGAAGTAGAATCTACGTCCGTTGGTAAGAGAAAATGATTTTCTTCATTTTCTAAACTTAAATAGCACCTCATTACTGTGGATTCTAACACATTATTGTGTATTACTGGTGTTATACTCTCAAAAGCGTTGAGCACCAATCTTCGAAGTTCTTCAGTTTCAAAATTGTTTTTATAAACGTAATTTTCGACATACCCCAAAAAAAAGAAATCTAAGGGAGTAATGTCGGGTGAACATGCTGGCCATGGCATTCTGGAATATGTATTGATAAGTCGTCTTCGAAATGTAGTGGATAGATATTTATTATCTACACCATCCTCTTGAAACCAATGGTTTCGAATTTCTCCATGAGGCAAATTATCTCAGGCTTCTTCTAAAGAGTTCAAATTATGGTGGTAAATAAAAGGGTCTAAAGTTCTTCTTCCGACGATGCCAACCCACATATTAAATCCAAAACGAACCTGGTGTCGTATTTCTTTCACTAAACTAGTATATTCTGTGCAGCCCAGTATTGATAATTTCTTCTATTGAAAATACCATTTTTAGTTGCCATGCTCTTATCAGACCAAATAATCTGGTAAGGAAAACCTCCGTTATCTTGACATTTCCTCATATACCACTCGCAAAACGTTCGACTCCTTTCTGCATCACTGGGTCTAAAACTTAAGGTAAATGATATAATTTCTTATGCTTGCTTAAATAATATTGTTTATATTATGTATCGAAACATTCCGTAGACAGACTAGTCTACATGTTGAGGTATGTAATTATATTAAATATTTGCTTCAATTAATTTAAAGTTAAATATTTTTATTCAGTTGCGAAAAAGCCAAAAAAATTTTTGTTTGGGTCTAAGTCCTTGACATAGTCTGTATTTTTATAGATGAAATTTGTATTTCTTTAAAATGAATTGTGATTTGGATTTGGCCAGGTCTACGTTTTCTTCAATTTTCTGTGTTGATATACCAGGGTTTTCATTAACAGCTAATAATACGTTGTTTACTTTTTCTTCGTTACTTTCTTTTTTGGACGCACCAGTTGCTAACTTACTGAATGTTCTTTTGTTTGGCTGCCGTCTTTCCGGATATTTGTTCAATTACATCTGCTCCGCTTCATAAGAGTTTCGATAACTTAAAATGAAACAAGCTAGCATATCAAATTTTTCTTCTTTTAAAAACATTTCCATTTTGTAAACAAAAAGCAAAAAAAATAAAATACAGTAAAATAATTTAAAGGTTAATGTCGAACTTCATGGCAACCATTTTTTTCCAAAGCCTGCTTTCTTTAAAAATGGTAACAAAAGACCCATCTAATTAGTTATTATTAACTATTTATTTTATTTGATTTTAACCCGTAAGAACAAAAATTAAATCAAGTAAGCCTTAGTTTGTTTTCTTTTAATAAATTGAAATAGTTCCGGGTAATAATGTATTAAAAAGCACGAAAACATTTAATAATGCTTAAAAAAGGTCTAAAACATGATTAAACCACACAACTTGTGATACCCCGTTGAATTCAGAATTAAAAGCACTTCTCGAATTTGATATCGAGAAACCAGGACCATATTTAAAAAAAATTAAGTTGATGGTGATGGTCCCAAGACGAAACGTCGGTTGAAATTTAATAACGCCATGTTGTAGAGGGGGAAAAGAAAGTGTCATTTATTTTAAAAAACCTCTTGAAATAAACTAAAAAAATTAAAACAAATTTGCCAAAATCCGTTTTTTTACAGATATCTTCGGAACCAATCGTAATTTTTTAAATTTCAAAGCGGCATATTATTAAGCACCAAGAGGCGCAACTTTCTTCCCATTCAACAGACTTTCTATCTCTTATGGTTTTGGAGATCCCTCTACTGGCCCTCCTTATCTTAGACATGTTGTATATATGATATAATCTAAGACGTGCGCTTGCAAAACAATGAAGTATTACAATAAAACGGAAAACGGATCAACATCGATGAAAATTTCTAAATCATCTCCGTTTTGCAGATTACATAGTTGTGATAAACTCAAACGAAAATAATGTGTAACAATACCGGCAAACAATAAAGCAATTCGCACTATAACACCAACCAATAATAGAAAGATACATTTATTTGCCCCTGATAATAAAACTAGGGATGCTAAACCAGTAGGACTGGCACGCTGATATACATCTTGAAAAATAAAGACATTCCTATATACCTTAAGAGGAAAGTGCTATCGACATTTGCATTTTATCAATGTTGGTGAATGGCGCCAAAATAATGTTGCCTACAAAAAAGGTGTAGGTAAACTACGAACGATACAACGAACAATGGACGAATAATTCTGAGAATTAGTCGGAGAGACGGAATCAGAAACATTGAGTTAATAGTGGGGTTAATTTATAAAAAATGGCTTTTTTGACGATTTTCTCTTAGCAAAAACATACGCGTATCGGCTTCTATTGATCCGATCGAAACAAAAAAATAACAATTTGTTCGTTTTCAAACCTAAGTCCAATAATCAACATTATTAACATTAACAAAATAACAAAAACCACATGACATAAAGAATTTTAAATTTGTCTTCATAACTTCAGTTGTGTTTTATGTTTAATAAATTTTAGTAAAAAGTTGTGCAAAGATACTTCTAGTGTTCACTAATATGCATACCAAAAGTTGTGTCTTTGTATTTAATAGAAAGATTATAAACAGCAATTTAATGTTTTATTTTTTTTAATTGGAGGTTTTTTATGCTCTTTAAAATTTAAATAAGAAATTCCATTTAATTTCTTAATTAAATAGAATTTTTGTCAAAATTTGGTTTTTTTATGTTTTAGATATTCGTATTTATAATAAAATGTAGACAAAAAAATAATTATACTCAAAAAAAGTAATAACTCGTCACAAAAGGTTATTTTTTTAGGTTAATTTAATTAGTTAATTAATAGGTTAATTAATTAGGTTTAAACGAGTTATGGTTAATAAAATTTTATTTGTAAATGAAATAAAATTTAGTTTATTTAAAAACTAAGTATTAATGTTTTTTTTGTTTAAAAAATAGCTTTTGTAACTATTTGGCGTTCCTTTTGACTATAACAGGTTTTCTAACTACATTTAATTATAAAAAGAAATATTTAAAACCAAATGATATCAAAAATTTATTTTTTTAAATAACGAAATTAAATAAAATATCTTATCTCAAAAATATTTTTAATGTCATTGAAGAGAATTGAAAAACCAGATTCAGTTTTTAACCGTTCTATTAGATACGAAGATAAAATTTGGTGTGCTTATTAGTGACCACTAGCAGAATTGGCAAACTATTTGAAAAAAGTAGTTGAGTATAACTACTAACCCCTTAAAATATGTGGCTACTTAACACTTTTGCCAAAAAGTAGGAGACCATAACTGACAAAACGTAGTATCATTGGATCTTTAAAGAGACGACTGAATGATGTAAAAGCAATAGAATAGGACAAGTAGAAAAACACGACCGAGAAGAAGAAGATAGTACTTTTTTCTGTTCATGAAGTTTCGAAACGCACAATAAAAAAATTAGTTGTGCTCTATTTTTCTGACAAATAACAGCTCTTAAAGAAGATTCTTTTATGTATATACTTTACATAAAGAAAACTATTATCATCAAACCCACTTACTACGTACTATCATCAAACCCACTTACTATGCCTTCAGAATTAAACATATATGGCGAATTCTGAAAGTATTGGACCCCAAAAAATCATCTGAGAGTTTTACTGACTAAAGCTCTACATACGTACGCTTCTGGACTCCGTACTCCCTTAATACAAGCTTTCCTTCGTGGGCATCTTTTCCAGGAACATGAAAAGTCTGCACACGCAGCCTGATCTTAAAAAGGGATCCAAACTTCTCTATTTTTCCTGTAGGTACAATTATGAACAAGAAAATGCAATATAGAGAAGTATCTCTATTCCAACCTTACATTAAAAGGCATAAGCTACTCGCTGATAGGCAATATGTCTTTTACCAACAAAGGTCCTCAGCAAATATTCGTATCTTTATAATTTACAACTAGTCCATCAAATTTCCAGGCGAATATCAGATGATCGGTCATTGATTCACACTAGTAATTTTATTATGGAGTGCCATAACCCTCGGCCATCTTTCTAAACTGTTTCTATAGATTGCCCCTGTTCTATCCAGACGAAGTATTTCTAATTAATGATCGTTCGTTTTTTTTTCTCAAGTTGAACGTAGAGACTCCAGAATCTTCCATCAGGTCAGCATGTTCGAATTGCCTCCTTTATCTAATAGTCTAATATGCCTCCTTCGGCTTGAAAAGCAACTAGTTTTTAATTATTCCTTATGTAGTTAATATCAGGATAAAATTAAGATTTATCTAAGATATAGAACATGTCAAAACCGTTATGTTCAGGCTAAGCTACATTAAATTTTTAAGGCGATTAGGAAATTTTAATCGTTAAATCTTGCTTAGAAATATTTAAATTAGTGAGCTAATATTCGTATCTTTATAATTTACAACTAGTCCATCAAATTTCCAGGCGAATATCAGATGATCGGTCATTGATTCACTCTAGTAATTTTATTATGGAGTGCCATAACCCTCGGCCTTCTTTCTAAACTGTTTCTATAGATTGCCCCTGTTCTATCCAGACGAAGTATTTCTAATTAATGATCGTTCGTTTTTTTTTCTCAAGTTGAACGTAGAGACTCCAGAATCTTCCATCAGGTCAGCATGTTCGAATTGCCTCCTTTATCTAATAGTCTAATATGCCTCCTTCGGCTTGAAAAGCAACTAGTTTTTAATTATTCCTTATGTAGTTAATATCAGGATAAAATTAAGATTTATCTAAGATATAGAACATGTCAAAACCGTTATGTTCAAGCTAAGCTACATTAAATTTTTAAGGCGATTAGGAAATTTTAATCGTTAAATCTTGCTTAGAAATATTTAAATTAGTGAGCTAATTATAGACAATCAACCGATGTTCTGTATGAAATTTTGTGTATGCGTTTATTAATTTGGTTGGTTTTTATATTTTACATTTTTTAACAATTAGCATATCTTATCAACTTTAACACATAATAAAATTATTTCCACATATGACGTAGCGTAGGTCAAATAAAATTTATTTGAATAAAATGTTTAGTTAATACCTACCTCATGAATAGATACAATTCTTTATAAAATCAAAAAAGGAAGGGAATTTTGGAAACATGTTCTTTTAAGTCCTTTGAAAGTTTTGCTATTAATGGGAAAGAAAAGTTTTGTTATATATATATATATATATATATATATATATATATATATATATATATATATTTTGTATTATACTGTTTCGCTTGTTTTTTGAGAAAGTCGGTGTGTGGAATATTTAAAAAAAATATCCAGAAATCAAATAAAACTTTACTTTCCCATTAATAGCAATACTTTCAAAGGACTTAAAAGAACATGTTTCCAAAATTCCCTGCCTTTTTTGATTTTTTAAAGAATTGTATATATATATATATATATATATATATATATATATATATATATATATATATATATATATATATATATATATATATATATATATATATATATATATATATATATATATATATATATATATATAGTAGTAGTAGTATATATAAACATATATATATATATATATATATATGTATATATATATATATATATATATATATATATATATATATATATATATATATATATATATATATATATATATATATATATATATATAATATATATATATATATATATATATATATATATATATATATATATATATATATATATATATATATATATATATATATATATATATATATATATATATATATATATATATATATATATATATATATATATATATATATATATATAGTAGTAGTATATATAAACATATATATATATATATATATATGTATATATATATATATATATATATATATATATATATATATATATATATATATATATATATATATATATATATATATATATATATATATATATATATATATATATATATATATATATATATATATATATATATATATATATATATATATATATATATATATATATATATATATATATATATATATATATATATATATATATATATATATATATATATATATATATATATATATATATATATATATATATATATATATATATATATATATATATATATATATATATATATATATATATATATATATATATATATATATATATATATATATATATATATATATATATATATATATATATATATATATATATATATATATATATATATATATATATATATATATATATATATATATATATATATATAGGGAACTTGAGTGAAAGAGATACAAATATTATTTTAACTAGATTTGTTTTGTTGTTTTTTCGCTATCCTAACTTCGGTATTTAAAAAATATTTATAAGTCTATTAGAAAGGTTTTCAATATGTGGAAGAGAGAAAGGGCAACCTGTTGGGAAGAGGATCCTCAGTAACTGATAATTGTATGGACAAGTCCAAAGGCGTGCTAGTGATAGATTGATAAATATTGGATTAGGAGAAGATGTGTGTGCGTGTGCTTGCGTGTGTGCGTGAGAGAGAGAGAGAGAGAAAGAGAGGCTACCAAACTTTGAGTTGAAAATAGGGGTGCTATCGCTTCTATCTTAAACCGGTGGCAACATCCGTTTTCGAAATGAAATGACCTGTATATTATTCCAAGTTTGAATTGTCCTGAACATTCTAAACACTTTTTGTGTTATGTTTTCTATACTAAATTCAAGTGTTTTCGAGAAAATGGCGGTTGAAAATTGACATTTTTGACTCTTTGAAGCTGTGTAACTCCCTTCCTACTTCGTTGGAAGTCAAGTCGTTTGGATGTTACAGAGCTTCAAAGGGTCAAAAATGTCAATTTTCAAGCGCCCTTTTCTCGAAAACAGTTTAATTTAGGTATGGGAAACATAACACAAAAAGTGTTGTATCTCTGCCTCCTCTGACCTTTTGATTTTAAATTAGATAATTCTACATTGTTAATTTTTGCTCTAGAGGATACTCTGCTGTTCAAATAGGCGCGTAGATAGGTTTATGTCTTAGGGGGGGTACTACGTTGCAGGAAAAATAACCGGGGCGAAAATTTTTGACGAGTAAATAAAATCAGGTAGGCGAAATTTTTTGGGGTACCTTTTATATATTTTGCCAAATTATTTTTTCTGACTCTTTGAAGTTTTCTTTCGTTTAGGTTACTAACCCAAACTTAAAGAATAAACACAAACATATGCTTTTAAGTTAAGAATCTTATTTTTATACAAAAAGGGCTTAAATCAAAAAAAGGATTTCACATTAAAAAATATTGATTAATAAAATTAACAAAGAAAAAACATTACCTATCACTTCTATCAGATACTTAATTTTAAAAATTAAAAAATCTACAAAAATAACACAAACACATTTTTTCCATTGAGAAAAATAGTTAATAAAAAGGTTATCGTAAGCAAAAAAATTTGCCATTTATCAGTCAATTTAGCTAAAATAATATACACCAGATAACATACATACTAATGTAACAAACCTAATATTCTATATCTTAAAATTTAAAAAAATATTGCAGCTGTAAGCTGTAAACAAACTATAAAACAAAATAAAGTTTTCTTATACGTTGCTTGGAAAACCTGTCAATAACAGCATCAATATTTATTTCAATATCTTTGTGTATATTTAACAGAGTTAAACGAACTAATCTTTCCTGGATCATCGTAGAACTTAGCCATGATTTAAGCCTGCTGAGTGTAGAAACTAATCGTCCAGCACTTGCAACACTTACCGGCATAACAGATATTATCTGAAGCAGTGTTTATATGTTGGGAACTATTACCTTATTGCAGAGCTGTATGGTATCTAACGCCGTTTCTGGCAAAACATTTATTTTATTTTTTGTTTCTTTCCATTTATTTATTCAGGTCTATTTCTGACAGCAACAAATCTGACAAAAAATCTAGGGAATCATTTTTAAATTTATTAAGATATTCGGATACCTTACATACTAAATGCGCTAAGTCGGTATCGCTTTGGCTTAAAACATTAATCCGTATAAAACTGTTGATATCCGAAATTTTGAAAAGATCAGAATTAAAACGGAACTCAAGATCTTGAAAAATGTTTTCTAGAAGGGGTATAAAAATTGCCACTCTAAAATATTCTTCAGGGGTTTTGGTTTGAATATTACGGCGATGAATCTGTCTACCATTTATTTTTGGCAGCAATATTGGAATATCTAGTTTTTGATGAATTTTTGTGACGCTGCATGTAAGGCTTTTCGCGTGGATAAAAATGTTTAATTTTAATTAATATTACCAAGATTATTAAGTAATAAAGGCTTGAGGGGGGCACTGTCCTTCAGTACCCCCCCCCCGTATCTACGCTGATGTGTTCAAAAAGATTCCAAAATATCAGTTTTCTACCTTGTTTTGTTTCTGATATAATAGTTAGTGATTTTGAGACACGGTTTTAAAAAGATCGGTAAATTCGCGTTTACACAGAATTTTCCTTGTAGAATTTCACTACGTACAGATAACACAATTTATATATGCATATAATTATTTGGTAATAACTTTATATATACCCCCTATAATTATTGCATTTATTATTTGTCTCCACAAATAGGTTTTTATTCCAAGTACAGAATATTTGAACATTTAATTAGGCCGCCATTCTGTTTTGCCATTTATCATTTGCACTAAAATTGTATCAGTTTATCCCTGTTCCACACTTGATTTTTGTGTAGAATTTTAAGTCAATTGAATAAGTAGTTTTTTGGTATTGAATTTGTAAAAAATCGTTAGGTGGCTATTTTGTTCTGCTATAATAGCTTTACACAAAAACTTTACCAGTTATCCCTATATCATACTTGTTTTTTTGTGACTTGCTTTTGGACTAAAATGTGTTCGGAGTCAATCAGATAAATAGTTTTTGAGCTACCTCGCGCACAATCAAACCGACGGAAATGGGGGAACATGTTTTTCTAGTGACTCTAGACACTCTTAAGCTACATCTAACGATGCTACAAGGCCAAAACTGAGTAAAAGTAATCAGTTTTGACTATATGGAAAACCAAAAAGGTAGAGAACTCTTAATCCGTAGTATTTCTCCAAAATAACTTAATAATTACACAGGGTAATAAAATGAAAACAAAAATTTGGTGCCGGAAATCTAACATCTGATTTTAGATGTTTTTAATGTGCTGATTCCAAAAATGCCACCAGATTTTTTCTGTCAGCTCTAGTTTTTGAGATATAGGTTACAGGTTAATTGATATTTTCCTCTGATAAAGGACAACAAATAAAGAGATAAATATGTACTTAATCGTCAAAATGGAAATTTCCCAGAATCTAATTAACCAAATGGATACCTGGAATTGTCCCTGACCCAATGTTCCTATGCTAGGAACTACTCAATACACTGCTCTTAATTACTTTTATAACTGTAATTGCCTATGACCCGATCCTTCTATACCTGCTTGGCTGTACTCGATTTAGTATATTACTGAGTTTTCCCAAGTAAAGTTGTCCTATCATTTTGTGTAAATTTTGGTCGTTTGTTGTTATCAAGACACTAAACTGAAACAATGGCATCCACAAGCAGACGTACCTGTGTAAATCATCCCGATGTTTTTTGTTATGTGTGTGGTGAATACACTTTGAAAGAGAGCAGAAAAACGATTTCTGACTTTGTGAAAAGAGCTTATCTTGCCTATTTTGGCGTTCATTTAGGAGATCAAGATAAATCTTGGGCCCCACATTTCATATGTAAAACATGTGTTGAACATTTGCGACAGTGGACAACTGGAAAGAGGAAGTGCCTAAAGTTTGCTATACCAATGGTTTGGAGAGAACCGCGAGACCATCATGACGACTGCTATTTTTGTTCGTTAATATTAAAGGTATAAATAGAAACAATAGACACAGATGGACATATCCTGATTTAGATTCTGCAAGAAGGCCTGTAGCGCATTTGGAAGAAATACCCGTTCCATCATTCAGCAGTCTACGCGAACTGACAGAAACATCAACGTCTGGCGAAGTTCAAAGAATTCAATCAGAAAACGACAGCGAATTTGAAGCAGATTTAGCAACTCCGCAGTGTTTCAATCAAGAAGAACTAAACGATCTTATAAGAGACCTAAATCTCTCAAAGGAATCTGCTGAATTACTTGCATCCAGATTAAAAGAAAAAATCTACTTTGTCCAGGTACTAATATTACATTTTATCGTAAAAGAGATAAGGATCTGCTGCCTTTTTTCGCTCAGGAAAATGACTTGGTATTCTGTAACAATATAAAAAGGGCTTTTAGAAAAAATGGGTTTGCCTGAATACACTCCAGATGATTGGCGCCTTTTTATTGACAGTTCAAAACGTAGTTTAAAATGTGTTCTTTTACATAACGCCAACAAATATGGCTCAATTCCTATTGGTCATTCTACTACCATGAAGGAAGAATATGAAACAATTGCATTAGCTTTGAGAAAAATTAAATACGAAGGACATCAGTGGGTCATTTGTGTTGATGTAAAAATGGTTAACTTCCTCCTTGGACAGCAGAGTGGTTATACAAAATATCCTTGTTTTTTGTGCCTTTGGGACAGCAGAGCTAAAAATGAGCACTGGGTTAACAAAAATTGGCCTTCAAGAGATGTCATAATTCAAGGAAAACAAAACGTGATCAACGAACCTTTGGTTTCAAGAGAAAAAATCTTACTTCCGCCCTTGCATATCAAGCTAGGCCTAATAAAGCAATTTGTGAAAGCTTTAAATCGAGATGGAAATTGTTTTGGGTATTTGTCACGTACATTTCCTGTCATTAGCACGGAAAAACTAAAAGATGGTATATTTGATGGTCCTCAAATAAGGCAAGAATTAGTGGAAACTATGCTTTCAAATTTTAATATTCTCGGCTGTAACATGAGTATAAAAGGTCACTACCTCCACAGCCACCTAGATCGTTTTCTAGAAAACTTAGGTGATTGTAGTGAGGAACAGGGGGAAAGATTCCCTCAGGATATTAAAACTATGGAAGATCGTTATCAAGGACGATGGGATAGCCACATGATGGCGGACTACTGCTGGAGCCTTCAGCGAGACTGCCCTAGTAAACTCCGTTCTAGAAAGTCGTATAAAAGACAATTTTTATGTGATTAGTGACTAATGTAATTATGTAAATTAAGCTTTTGCAATAAATACTTAAATCCATGTGTCTTTGTTTTCTTAACTGGCAAAAGTAATATTATATATTATAACAGTTATAACGTAAAATATATACACAATTTTTATCTGAGAACTTTTTTACATTCTGCATCCAAAAATTACCCAGGAACAGTTAAAAAATCGCAGGCACCAAAATGTGTGTTGGCCTGTGTTTTTAGTGTTTAGTTTTACTCTATAATATTAGTTGATTTTTGTGGTTTTCTTTTTTATATAATAATAAGGACGTAGCCTATTGGCCAGATAACCCTTAGAAATGTACTGTACATAATGTTATCCGCTACAAATTGTAGGAATTCGTAAAATCACATTACACAACAATAATGTAATTGTATGAATAAAACAAATATCAGATAACAAAAAGTGTACAAATACAAACATAAGACATCACATAACCAACCCGTGTAACTGCCCTTTTAATTAGTCTGGAAAGTTTGTAATAAATTAAACCCATATTTTGTATGGCGATATCTTGTTTGCCTAATAAAAACCAAAAATTAGACCAATTTCACAGTCAATCAACTCCCTATTTACTAATTTGTGCAAGTAAACAAAGTTCCTTCTTAGTCCGAAACTCAAGGATTTAAAGATCACAAAGTCAAAAAAGAAAAACTGCAAGTGTTACCGTGATATGAGAAATTACATTTAAATGAGAAATATTAGATATTTTACAAATTTGTTTTGTACTTTTGGATTCTGTCGATATGATACTGATACAAAGGACTCTAAACCATTTTGAAAATAGTGTCTCAATGCAAAAATTTCATAAATAGTTAAAACATTTCCATAATGAAGGAAAATGTCGTCCGTTATCATACCTAATATACACGTAATACTAGGTTTGTGAGATTGCACTGTTATTAATTGCAATTTTACTGATTGCTTCATTTCACTTCATTGGTCATTAACATTGATTTATTTCATGTATTTAATTAATTGGTCATTAATTTAGATTTTAGTTATGGTGCGCCGGTTTTTTAATAGTGATTATCAATATTTATGATCTTTTTTGAGAAACTGACCTTTTTTGGCATCGTTAAAACATTTTGCACCCACATCACGTATATTTAGTTGAATTTTAGTAGTAGTTTGATGAGTCTAGTGTGACTGAATAAAGTTGCAAATGTAAAATGTACAGGCCAAATATGCAATACCTAGTTCATTATGGTATTATTCTGCATGCAGTTTTACAAATTAATTATCGATTGATTTAATTCGCTTCATTATTTAGTAAATTTATTTAGAACTACTCGTTTAGTGAGTTCTAAAAAGTTAATCGTTGCCATTTCTTGTGTGTGTTTATTGAAAACACCCACTTGTTCCATTAATTTTTGGGGTATTTCATATATTCGAAGTTGAAAATAACGTCATTGTGCGATTACACGAGGTATCATCATTGCACGAGATCAAAACATTAAATGACTTCTAGTGAGCCCTTTTTTTTTGTGACGGTGGGGAATGCATTTACTCACGAATCTCGCTTCTCCGTCAGGTTTGTATACCTGTCAAATATCGCAATACCCACTCAACCCCAACGGGCCCCCATCAGATGGACCATCATCGGGCATCAAAGGTATTCTTCGATGGAGTTCGTGTCGTCCTTCCTAGAAACCCTCTAAAAGACATAATCCTCATCATGGTTGAAAGATCCTTTTGGCACAATGTTGGTGTGCCGCCTCTCGTTACTGGATCTCATCTGAAAATAGAAAAGAATATCAGTATTGTTGTCATCTTACTTAGGTTTGTTGGTTCTCTGTTGTCCTTTCTCTTCCGTTTCTCCGGTCTGCCACTGCCAACGCGGGATAGGACATTTTTCAAGGCGGACTGATGATGCGTGTCCAGGCATCTCACTTGTTCCTGCCATTTGTTCCTGTATACGGTCCCGTAGAAACTGGGAATGGCGGTTAAGTACGATCCTGTCCTCTTTCTCTCGAGTCCTGGGGTAGGCTCTGCGGAGGCGTCTGTTAATCCTAACCTCAACCTTGGGAGGTTCAGGGAGTTCCTTTGTGTGTCGATGCCTGTTTATGTCCTCCACAATGGTGCTTTCGTGAAAGGATCCAGGATGGCTTTCTCAAGACGTCTTAAGGGCTCCTCTAGTGATAGGCCTTCCAGTCGGTTGTCCTCTTGATACGGTAGTTCATTCTGTCGAGGTTTATCCCCAGTTGTAGGAGTACTGGATTGTGCTCTAATGTTCCTTCTTCCAGAGTGTTAATTTCCAGATCTTCTTTGATGTTTTTCAGGAGTGTGATGTCTAGCACTGAAGGTGTTCCGTATCCGCGCGGAAGGTATGTGTGTTGCTCTCGGCCTACTATGACGAGCCTGCGGTCTTTGCAGAATCTGGGCAGATTGCGACCATCGGTGTTGGTATTGAAGCAGTGCCATTTTTTCGATTTACAGTTAAGGTCACCAATGATGATTTTTGAACTATGCCCTCTTGCCAGAGGCCCAATGTCCTCTTCAAGTAGCTCTTGTCTTGGAGCTCAGTACGCAGACGTAATTTTGATTATACCTCTGCGTGTGTTGACCTCTATGGAGATGGTGTTTAGCTCTATATCCTCAACCCCCAGGAAGGAATTTGCAACGCCTTTTCGAAACAGGAGGGCTACACCGCCCAGAGCGTGGCAGCCTGGTGGATCATAACTGTATATATGATACCCTGGGAAGGACATTCTAGCTTCAGGTATCATTTTTGCCTCTTGGAGAGCTACAACGTCAGGTCGATGTTTCTCCAGGAGTTCTATAACGTCGGTTCAGGCCGCAGGAAATGATGTTCAATGGTTTATGGAGCTGCCATTTTTATTTTAATATATAGAGCTGTTCTTCCACAGCTTTGGTAATTTTCGGTATTATGTTCTCGACAATTGATGGCATCACTGTCACGGCTTTTAGTATGGCGGCTTGGAGGTCTAGTGGTGGGTCTGTTGGCGGGAGCCTTATTTTTGAAATTTGCCCATGGTGCAGTGGTTTCCTTCTTTGGGACTGGATATTTGGGGCAGCCCTTGTAACTGCCGTCTTTTCTGGCTGGAAGTTTGCAAGTGTCCGACACACTTCACACATTTATCAGGGTGCGAAAACAAGGACTGTGTGTGTGTCCGAATATCTGTCATTTATAGAATTGCTTAATGCTCGTGTCCTTATTTTTTGCTTCCATTTTGACAGTTCTGTCAAAAAGTACACGGGCTTCCATAATCTTCTTGCTTGCTGCTTTTATCAGGAATAGTGGCATTGGTTTCTTGGTAATTCTAGTCACCCAAGTGACAGTTTTGTTTTTGCTCTCTTTTCTCCTTGTTTGGAGATAAACAAAGCTTCGGATAGGGCTAGCTTCTCAACCAAGCTCCTGTTTTCTCTTCCGAGGTTTTTGTATCCCGGTTGCAGGTGGGCGTTTTGTTCCTTCAGTTCTTCCTTATAGTTATTATCCCAACAAGTACGGAAAGAGCCACTATCCCGAAGTTGAAGGGGTCGAGGTAACATTCGTGCTGCTGGTGGTAAACGGTGAAATATTTGACGATGGGGATGTTTCTAAACTGTAGCTGGAATAGCGTTTGAAATATTGAGATCGAAAATTTTGTTACACATGTCCTTTTTCAGATTAACGGATTCTCCTAAACAACTACTGCAGAAGGATTCCTTCTGCAGTAGTTGTGGATTTTCATTCTCCTAACGTTTGATATGGTAATCCCTCCCCCCCCCCTAAACAGGTGGTGATGTGGAGTTTGTTTTGCGCGTAAACCGGCATATTTTCTGTACAGATTTAAATAACTGCTGTTATTAATTTCATTAGAAAAAACAATTGATCTGGCGGAATGGTTTTTCGAGTACCGTATAGTAACGATTATGAGGTCAGGAGGCCTCATAATCGTATGACGATAGTGACGATAAGGGATTATCGTCAATATCGTCAACGGTAAGTCTGGTTAATTCCTCACATCATCAAACACCAGCTAGCCCAGACTAGACTAGACCTCGTCGGCTGCTTCTGATATAAATTTCGTGATGTCTTTTTGAGTAAAGATTTTCGCTTTTTTCGGGCGAAAACCTACATTTTGTTTCTTGATATCTATATCTAAATCTTTCTTAATCTTTAGTACACTTTATACCATGGAATATCGTAACTATAAAGTTTTTGTTTCCAAAACCTAATCATTTCCGAAAAATACGCTAAAAGTACTTCTTCTTTCAGTGTTTTCACTTTTTTTATGCATTGTTCCAATTATTAAAATGTTTGTACTGCTTTTCATATCGGTCTTTTGATTTTGCAGGTATTAACTCTAAATTTGCCTTACATGTAGCTTCCAAAGTTTCTTCTGGCAGGTCTTCGTCTTTTGAGTCCATGTTAATTAGAGTTTAGCCTGGCAGGATAATAAAATGTTAAAAATGCGACTCTTCTATAACTTATTATTTGTTTTAATCACTAAACATCAATGAGGTCCAAATTTTGTACCTTGGTTGGCATGTCAACATCCAACTACGTTATGGGCGCGTCAACAATTAACCTACCTGTTTTAACTATTTAAATACATTGTAGGTTCAGCATCTTCGCTTTGGAAATGGTACATTATTATCGTAATCTAAATATACAAGATTTTTCAAAACAACTGCATATTTTGAAATTTACTTTTTGTCGATTTTTAGTTTTTACACAGTAAATATTTGAAACATTTCTAAATAAAATAATTCTCCTTTAAATGAAATTGATCTACACATTTCCGTTTTGTTATTAAAGTTTGTTTTCCCACACTCAGTGCGCAATCATTTCAATTTGAAAACTTGTGGATCTCTCTAGAAACTGAATGTGTCTGGGAAAATGGTGAATCGCGCACGCTTGTAGAAAAAATTTTTAACCTTAAAAATGTGTCGAAATTAATTATTTTTATTTCTTTGTAGGTATCGAACGGATTATCGTGTATGTTCTATGAATGTGGTTAGGTTGAATAGTCTTTTTCTCCTTTTCTCTGTTTGTGATTGTATGTTACCGAAGTAATGCCAAAAAAGTACATTTAATGTGTTGATATCGTGGATAAAATGTTGTACATTACACGTGCCAGTAAAGCATATTACCACTCGTGACTAATAATATTTATATTGCAGTATTAATGGAAATAAGTGATATCATAGATCAATTAAAAAGCCAATAATAATACTTAAAAACTTTTCTAAAACAGAAGTTACTTACTATCTTATTGTTGTGTAATGTGTTAGAAAGTCATGAATATGTAAGTATGTATCCATTGTTTGTTACAACCTACAGGCTAAACGCCTCAACCGATTTTCATGAATGTTGCATCAAAAGATTCGTCTACATCCCATATCCTACGTATCAGTATCTCCTGGGATAAAAACGATTAAGCAGGTCAAAAAAGTTTTATATTCTAAATATATACCCAATAAATTGGGTAAAATCGAATATAAAAAAATGCAAACATTTTCTGTTTTTAAAGAAAACTGTCAGTTTTTCAAGACTGACACTTTTTCAAGGTGTGTTTTGCTGACGCGATTACAAATATTATATTTAGCCACCATTTTGTTGCATCTTGAATTAGTGCCACAGTTTTATTAGTTCATTTGTATACCACAATTATTGATAGCACACAATTTAAAATCAGTCTATTAAGTAGTTTTTCAGGCTGAATTTCTAAATATTTTACTAAGCTGCCATTTTGTTCCGTCATGTTCGATTCGTCCCAAAATTTCACCAGATGATTCCTACATAATACTTGATTTTTGTGCAAAACTTGAGACAAATTGGATAAGAAGTTTTTTAGTAATATTTTTTTTCATATCACTAGGCTGACATTTTGTTTTGTCACAGTGGATTTTTACCAAAATGTTACCTGCTCAACCCCATATGACTCTTAATTATTGACCAAAAGTTGTGGTCAATCGGGTAAGTAGCCGGCATTTTGTTCCGCCATTTTGAATTAGTACCTTAGTTTTACTAGTCCATCTGTATACCACAATTATTTTTAGCACAAAATTTGAAATCAGTCCATTAAGTAGTTTTTCAGGCTGAATTTTTAAATATTTTTCTAAACCGCCATTTTGTTTCGCCATCTTGAATTCGTTCCAAAATTTTAGCAGTTGATTCCTACACAATACTTCATTTTTGTGAAAAATTTAATATAAATTGGCTAAGTAATAATTTTTTTAACATTTCACTAGGACGCCATTTTGTTTTGCCATATTGGATTTTCACCAAAATGTTACCAGGTAATCCCCATATGACCCTTAATTTTTGCCCAAAATTTGAAGCCAATCGCGTAAGTAGTTTTTAAAATACGCGGTGAACTGACAGACAGACAGACAGACCGACAGATAGACGGACGGAATCTGAAATGTGAGGATCTGAAAAAATCTCAGAGGGTGGTTTTTTTACGATTACGATACTTTCCTTTTACGAGGGAAGTAATAGATTGAATAAGCAGTTTCTACGCTGATGTTTTAAGACCGCCATGTTGTTCCATCATGTTGAATTCGTACCAGTTTATTCCTACATCACATTCAGTTTTTCTGCAAAATTAGAAGTTAACTGAATAAGAAGATTTATTTATGCTGACTTTTTTTAAACAATTTATTTGGCCGTCATTTTGTTTCGCCATCTTGAATTTGTACTACAAATGGTTACACTTAATGCTTGTACACATTTTTAAGTTAATCTAACAAGTACATTTTCATTTTATTAGGCCGCTATTTTGTTTTACAACCTTCGATTCGTACCAAAATGTTACCAGTTCATTCCTATCTAACACTTGATATTGGGCAAAATTCGAGGTAAACTGGATAATTAGGTTTTTAGTAATATTTTTTTAACATTTCACTAGGCCGCTATTTTGTTTCGCCTTATTGGATTTTACACAATATTACCCATATGATCCTTAATTTTTGACCATAATTTGAAGTCAATCAAATAAACAGATTTTTAGCTACGCCGCCAGAGAGACCGACGGAAACATATTTTTGACATGTAGGGACGCTAAAACGTGAAGAGATGTAAAACCTGGTAGGGTTTATTTGGACGCCATTTTGTTCCGCCATCTTGAATTCGTACCACAATTTTACCAGCTCATCTCTATACCACAATTAATTTTGGCACAATCAATCTATTAAGTAGTTTTTTCAGGGTCAATTTCTAAATATTTTTTCAAGCCGCTATTTTGTTTTGCCATCTTAGATTCGTATTAAAATTTGACTAGTTGATTTCTACGTAATAACTGATTTTTTTTGCAAAATTTGAGGTTTTATAAATAGCTTTTTAGTAATAATGTTTTTAACATTTCACTAGGCCGCCATTTTGTTCCGCCACATGGGATTGTTACCAAAATGTTACCAGACTATCCCTGTTACCCTTAATTTTTGGACCAAAATTTGAAATCAATTCGGTAAATAGTTTTCAGCTATGCCGTGAAAAGACAGGTAGACAGACCCTCATACCGACGGAATCATTTGGCATCTAGGGACCTCGAAACGTTAAGATCTGAAAAAAATCTCCCTTTTATGAGGGAAGTAATAAAAATAAAACTACTAAATCCTCCATATACCGAAGAAAGGATCTACTGCGATGTCATGTCTGCAGTTCGAACCTATTTATTACTATTATGATAATTACGTTCATTTGGTAAACAAATTTCAGCACGAAAGATACATTAGAACTTACAAAATTGGGGAAGGGTTAACTTTATGTTACTTTTTGATCTTTTACATATGTGCAACGCCCCTAGAAGCATTTGACGAGAAATTTGCAAATTTCTGTACACATGTCGGATTAAAAGGTTGATTTGTCAAAATGTCAGCTTAGTAAAATATTTAGAAATTCAGCCTGAAACACTACTTAATAGACTGATTTCAAATTGTGTGTTATCAATAATTGTGGTATACAAATGAACTAATAAAACTGTGATACTAATTCAAGATGATGCAACAAAATGGTGGCTAAATATAATATTTGTAATCGTGAAAAAATCATCTTCAAGTTTTACATATCTTCACGTTTTAGTGTCCCTAGATGACAAAAAATATGTTTTATGAATTCCATCGGTCCCTCTGTCGGTTTGCCTCAAATTTTGGTCAAATATTAAGAGTCATATGGGGATTACCTAGTAATATTTTGATAAAAATCCAATAAGATGGCGGGCTAGTGGAAAAAATTCTACTGAAAAAACTAATTATCTAATTTATCTCAAATTTTGCACAAAAAAAATGTTATGTAGGAATGAACTGGTAACATTTTGGTATGAATATATGATAACAAAACAAAATGGCGGGGTTTTTAAAATATTTAAAAAATCAGCCTGAAAACACTATTTATTAGATTAATTTCAAATTATGTGCAAGCATTAAGTGTGATATAGAGATCAACTGGTAAAATTGTGGTACGAATTCAGGCGGAACAAAACGGCGACCAAATAAAATGTTTAAAAAATCTTATTCAATTGACTTTAAATTTTGCAGAACAATTAAATTTGATATAGGGATAAACCGGTACGTATTCAACATGACGGAATAAAATGGCGGTGTGTGTTAATATAAAAACTACTTATTGAATTTATTTTAAATTATGCCCAAAAATCATGCGTGGCATAGATAGCATATGATCTAACAAAATGGAATCAAAATGTTTTAAAAGTCAGTATATGTGTTACTAAATGACTATGTACTGAATTAAATTGGGTCACACTTCACTATTCCTAATAAAAGGAAATATTCATAACGAGGAAAGTTCCGGGCAGAGGAAATGTACCGATTTGTTTTAATTATGCCTAAAAATCAAGTGTGGCAGGGGTAGAAACTGGTAAAATATGGTAAAATTGTGCGAATCCAATATGGCGAAACAAAAGAGCGCACATTAAAATTATCTGAAAAGACAGTATATATGTGTTACTAAATCACTATGTGTGGTACTTAACTGGGCCACACTTCACTATTCCTAAACTTCATAACGAGGTAAGTTCCGTGTAAAGGAAACTTACCGTTTTTTATATGTATATATATGTATATATATATATATATATATATATATATATATATATATATTATATATATGTTAAATCACTTTCTTGCCAAATTACTTTTTAAAAAATTATTTTATTACTCAAAAATACAAATTAAAATATATACATTTGAACTTGCAAAGTAACGTTTAACAAATGAATTCAAGCTAGACTGAACTGTACTGAACTGACTTTATACAAAGAAAAATAACTATTTATATGTTTCGTTATGCTGACTCAGTGAGAACTGTTTATTTCTTTCTTGAACACTTGGGTCAGGACGTGGGTTCTGCTGATGAAGCTTTCTTGGTATAGACTTGTTTTCGTAAACAAGTAACACCTGCTATTTATGAGAATAGGATGATCTACGTTGTTGACTGATATGTGATACTTTGTTATTGAGATAAGCTTGGCTTTCTGAATAACTGCGTTGGCGGGTGATAGCTGATAGTCTGGGAACCAAGGTTAGCATAACTTGTATGATGAAATAGCTGGTGAGAATAGATATAACAACTCCCCCATCAAGATAAAAGTTGGTACGTGGAAGCAACTTTCAAGTTGAATGTTTATTCAGGTTAAGTTCTATTTCTTCAATTCTTCTGTTGGTTCACCAACACGTATGTTTGGTCGCCTTTTT
This sequence comes from Kuschelorhynchus macadamiae, assembly GCA_030620095.1. Taxonomy (NCBI): domain Eukaryota; kingdom Metazoa; phylum Arthropoda; class Insecta; order Coleoptera; family Curculionidae; genus Kuschelorhynchus; species Kuschelorhynchus macadamiae. The sequence goes on from JAUTXW010000329.1 coordinate 1,434,050, forward strand.
GGAAATATTCTTCTGCATTGCACAAAATTTGTTCTGGACCTTGGTGGAGAAGGTGGGTAGACATCACTATTGGCATTGACAATTCCAATACTGAGGTTCTTAGGTTTTCTTCTATAACATTTACAAAATATGTACAGGATAATTAGACTGATGATCAGAGTTATGGTCAGGATCGTAAACCAACCGATATGTTTCTTTACGAATGGTTGATTGATTAGTCTGTCCAACTAATCAGAATATTCATTTAATTTATGTTGAGCCATATTTAAGTTTTCTGTGTCAATGTCGTGTAACTTAAGGGGCTTCAAGTCTGGTACAAATTTCTTCGCTAGAACTTTGGTGCTGCCAATAAATGCACTACACTCTGGTTGGAGTTTGATTATGGCGTTGGTACTGATTGTTTGGGTAACAACGTCTCTGGAACCAGATTTAATAGTCACAGGTAGAGGGTCTGCAACGGCAACTAACCAGGAGTTTTGATTAAGTTCTTGCACATGATAGTCTTTGGCTAGGATAACTGAAACTTGGCACGTTCTTGGAAGGCGATTGATTAATCGTAGTAACTGGGCTTCACAAACAGCGTCACTGTCTATTGGATATGGCAGGATGTTGGAACATATTAGTGTTCGGCTGCTCAAAGATTTACATGATTCCAAGTTGCGAATTGTGATATATAATAATGAATCATCGTTTCGCGCAATTAAATTATTTGTTATTGAAAGAATGTGGTGAAGACCTGTTCGATTATTTTTCTGGATCAACTAATGGGATTTCGAGAACAAAAATTACTTTTGAATCATATTGATATGCCTTTAGTTCTATAATTTCGAGATATTGAGCCACACTTGAAGGGTGAATTAACAAAGGTAAATTATTTCTTTGCAATGATTGAGATATGTGCTTTAGTGATTCTATTAAGTCAAAAGGTGTAATAATTGAACTGTGTAAAATCCGTAAACGGGCGAAAACAATTGAATTTATAATATCATTCAAAGAATTTTCAAGAAATGAATAACTTTCCATTAATAGTTCGCAAATGTTTAATATTTCTATTTGAGAGGAATAATATTTCAGATCGTCAGAAATATCCAGTATTGATTTTCGAATTTCTATAATATCATTATTGAATGTTTCTTCGTCAATTTTAAGTTTCTGAATAGTTGAATTAAATTCTTTTATTACTGAGGTAGTTACTGAGATTTGATTTTTAAGATTTTCGATTTGATATTCATCATGTGTTATTTTTTCTATACAGTCATTAAAATATTCGCCATCGGAGGCATCTAAGTTTCCTGCAATTGCTTTCCAAAATGTTCCTATACCATTAAAAATTCCACGTTTTTCTCTAAGAATATATTTTTTAGTATCTGCCATTATCTCTGTATATTTTTGATTTACAGCTCCTGATATTTGTCTAAGGAGACTAATATGTGTTAATACTTCAGATTTAAATGCTTTCATTCGTGGTACGTCTTCGTTGATATTATTTATAAGGTTTTCTAAAATTCTATCATTATTTACAATTGTATCCTTAATTGGTTCTAAGTCTTTATATACAAGTAATGTCCATTTGTCATTAGAGATTCTTATTTTTGCTTCTTCATGAAAGAAGACTCCTATCGTGTTGTTAATTGGACTTATGGAGTATTGGGACTGGACGACTGATGACAGTCCGAGGATGGCCCTGGAAGAGAAATTTGCTCGTAGTATGGTTTTAATCTATCAAAATTTATTTTAGATTTTTGTTTAGTATTAGGATTTAAAAAGAGGGCTGAGTTTTGATAAATTTCGAGAATTTCGAAAGGGCCATTAAATTTGTTTTGAGCTTTATCTTTAATTTGAGATTCGCGTACATATACTTTTTCACCTATTTTATAATCATGAGGATGTTTAGGAACATGTTGATCAAAACGTTCTTTTGCTTTTTCTTTTTGTTGTTTCGTTTTATCACGAGCAGATTTATAAAGAAATTGCATACGATTGTTTAAATCACGTATGTATTTTGATATAAGGGTTTTCTCATTATATAGGATTTCAGGGGGTCTAGAAGAAGTGTGTCCGAAAATTAGTTTAAAGGGCGTAAAACCGTGGGTTTTATTTTTCGTGTTATTATAACAAATAACAGCATACGGAAGTACGTTGAACGGATGTTCATGTGGGTTTTCGGTTTCATTAGCTCTTATCATTTCGCTAAGTGTAGCGTGAAATCTTTCTAGAGAGCCGTTTGATTGGGGGTGACCTACACTTGAAAATGTTATTTTTATGTCGTATAGTTCACATAGGTCTTTCATTAGTGTATTATTAAATTCACGGCCATAATCACAGTGGATTCGTAGTGGGGTACCATAATGTTGGAAAAATAAAATAATAGTGTTAACGATAGTTTTTGCCGTTTTATCTTCAATTGGATAAGCTTGGGTAAATTTAGCAAATTCGTTTCGTATTGTCAAAGCATAGTTCTTAGATGGATATTAAATATATCGATATTTATTCGTTCAAATGATGTTTTCGGTGTTTCTGTTATCACTAAAGGGTTGCTTAAATTTTTTCGGCATATTTTAATTTTTTGACATGTTTCACAACTTTTTATAAAATTTTCTACATCTTTAATAATTCTGGGCCAATTATATTTTTCTTTGATGCGTCTTAAAGTTTCGTTAATTCCGCGATGTGAATTACTTTTGCCTAAATGGTATTGTTCCAATATAATTGGTATTTGGTCTTTATCTGGGAAGGTTACAATATTTTGACAAATACATATTTTAATATCTTTGTCTGCAAAGATAAAAGAAAATATTTCAAGAATAGGAAGGTCTATTTTATTTTCGAGAAAATATGTTGACGAAAGGTCAAATTCGTTTTGTCCTGTGTAAATAATATAGAAAAGATGTTGGACTACATTTTCTGGAGCGAGCAACAAAGGAATTATGTAATATTTCCGATTTTTAACTGTTTTACTAGAGAAAATATTTAGTCTTTGTATTGAAAAATCTGCATTTTCTTCAAAAATGTCTTCTAATATTTCATGATGTAATTCTCCTAAATTCTTATGTTGAAAAAAGGTTATTATGTTTTTATGTGATTTGTTTAGAAGTTGTTCGTTTGAAGTTTCAATTTTTGAATAATCAATTAAAGATTTTGTTTCGTACATATTAGCAAATGTGTTGTAATCTTCAGTTATTTTTTCATCATCGAAATTTAAATTTGAGTTATTAGATTTTTCGTCATCGTCTTGATTTGTCGCAAAAATAGAGAGTTTTGATTGGAATTTAGCGCATTGATTAAAATGATTAATTTTAATTCTTGATAATGCGTCTGCGTTTTTATTGATCTTACCGGGTTTGTAAATTATTTCATACTCATATTCTTCGAGTTTAAGTCTCCAGCGTGCGAGTCTACTACCTGGGTCTTTGATTGAAAAAAGCCAAGTAAGAGGGCGGTGGTCTGTGATTAGTTTAAATTTTATGCCAAAAAGATACGGGCGAAAATGTTTACTTACATACGATTGCAAGGAGTTCACGTTCAATAGTTGAATAGTTTGTTTCGGCTTTACATAGGGTTCTAGATGCATAGCCAATTGGTAAATCTTTTCCTATAGGTCCTTGTGAACACTAGCATCTGTGGTTAAAAGAAATGGTTCGTCAAAATTTGGGTATATAAGAATTGGGTCAGAAATTAGCAATTTTTTCAGTTCGTCAAAAGATACTTTGCAATCAGAACCAAAGTCAAATTTTATTTCTTTTTTGAGTAAACGAGTAAGTGGTTTAGAAATTTTCGCAAAATTAGGAATGAATCGTCGATAATAACCTGCTAAGCCAAGGAAAGATTTTATATCCTTAGGATTTTTGGTTGGGACAAATTTTTAATATATTCAATTTTTGCTGGATTTGTTTTAACACCGTCTTTAGTTATTACGTGTTCAAGATATGCTACTTCTTTGCGTAAAAATTCGCATTTGTCTGGTTGTATTTTAAGATTAGCTTTTCTTAGTCGTTTGAAAACTTCGCGTAATCGATGGATATGTTCGTCAGTTGTAGCGGAATAAACTATAATATCGTCCATATAGATAAGACATCGTTAATTTAAGATTCCTAAAAGAATATTGTCCATTACACGTTGGAATGTAGATGGGGCATTCTTTAGTCCGAAGGGCATTCGTAAAAATTCATAATGACCGTTTTCTACTGAGAACGCTGTTTTTGAAATATCTTTAGGATCTATCTCTATCTGATGGAAACCAGAAGCGAGATCAAGAGTAGTGAAATATTGACACTGTCCAAGTTGGTCAAGTAAGTCTGAGATATTAGGAAGTGGATATTTATCATTAACAGTGGATTCGTTCAATTTTCTATAATCTATTACGATTCTCCATTTTTGTTTATTACTAGAGTCGATTTTTTTCGGTACAACCCAAACGGGAGATGACCAGGGAGAAATTGATGGTCTAATTATACCTTGTTGTAACATGTTGTTTATTTGCGTTTTAACCACTTGTTTATGTATTTGGGGATATCTATAAGATTTAGTAAAAATGGGCTTTGTTTATTCGTGTCTATCTTATGTTTGATTTCACTTGTGAAGGAAAGGTTGTCACCTTCTAGATAGAAAATGTCTTCGAAATTGACACAAAGATTTGTGATTAATTCTTTTTCTTCTTCGTTTAAATGGTCAAGTCTAAGCTGGGATCTAATAGTCGGGATTCTATTTGAAGTTTGAAATTCGGGAGATTCAGGAAGATTGAAATTAAGAAGTGTGTGTATCGAAAATGGTTCTATTTCGATATTTGAAAAATCAATTGTTTTTGGGATTGCGTTCGCATTGATAATTGTTGTCAAAAATTCGCCTTTTTGATTGACATGGACAAGGGCATTTGGAATATGTACTTTTTCTATTTCTTTTTGGGATAAAATAGCATCGGTATTGATTAGATGACATTTTAATTTAAAAACTTGTTCTGTTCTACCTTGGATAGTTATTTTATTTTTATTTGCCTCGTATGTTTCGAGTTCTGTTGAAGAGTAATTGTCCTCAACTTTATACAGTGGTAGTGTTTTAAAATTGGTAATAAGTTGTTTATTCTTTAAATCGATTGTACATTCGTAGTGGTCTAGGAAGTCAAGACCTAGAATTCCGTCAAAATCAATGTCTAAGTTGTAAATATAGACTTTGTGAGGGTTACCGTTGTTAAAATTTATCAAAGTTGATTCAGTTATTAAAAGTTTTTGTTCGGTAATGCCTTGAATTGTTGCATTTTCGGGGAAACGATTTGGAAAATTCTTTACTGTATTTTCTTTGAAAATTGAAATACCTGCACCAGAATCTATGAGTAGTTTGAAAGTATTTGTTGCATCTTTAATCTTTGATTTGGGGATAAAAAAAAATTTCGATATTCCTCGATTGGAAAATTTCGGTAATCTTCGATTGGTTCGTTAAAATTTAAATTGGGATCTGGATTCTCATAAGAATTGTCGTATTCGTTTTCGAATAAAGTAGAGGGGTCTTCATAAGAAAAGAATGAGGGATCTTGGTAATCTTGTTGATAGTCTTGATAATAGTCATTAAAATATTTTTCTTGATTGTTATCGGTGCTAACTAAGTGAGCTTTAAAATTGGGATTTTTCTGAATTACTGAGGGTCGAGAATAATTAAAATTCGGTTGACCTTGGAAATTATTTTGATTTGATTGGTTATTTGTTATATTTGGGGTTTGCGTATTTGGGCTTCTTTGTTGTTGCATGTTTGGTCTATGTGACTGAAAAGAATTTGTTTGCGGGGCAAACTGGGGTCGCTGAAAATTTGAGTTTTGGGAAAAATTGGGACGTGGTTGTCCGTTATTGGCATGGCATTGATTTGCTGAATGACCAATACGTCCACATTTAAAACATTTTTGTATTTGAAAGTTTGGTTTTTTCAAAGGTTCATTGAATGGCTTTGGTGGGTTCGGTTTTGAAACTTTTTGAGATTCGAAATAAGACAATTCAAGTTCACGTCGAATACGTATTTGGGCTTCAAGAAGATCTCTTGGGTTACTGGCACGAATTATATGTCCAATACGGGGTTCGAGACCAGTTAAGAGGGTGCTCAGGGACATGGATGCGATCAGGGTTATTTGAGCTTGTTTCTGTTGTGGGGTGAGATTAGACTTTTGTATATTAGCGTGCATTTTCGCATTTAGCACTTGAAGTCGGTTGAGGAAGGTTAAAGGACTCTCATTAGGTAATTGTTTGATACGTTGTAAGTCTTGTATTAAAGAAGACAAGTCTCGCGTATCTCTGAAGTGAGAATTTAAAAGTTGTTTTATTTCTAAGTAAGAAATAGGATTGCGAGAGCTTATTAGCTGCGCTGCTCTTGCACGTAATTTATTTTTTATGTGGATTACTAATAAATCTTTTTGATCGCGTGTAGACATATTGTAAGCACAATCACAAGCATTGAGAAATGCTTGGAGAAAAATTTGATCACCATCGTATTCAGGAATTATCGAAAATATTTCAGATAATTTATACGGTTCAATTTCGGGTGTCTCAGGGACATTTTGTATTCCGTTATCAGTCATGGTTGCTCGATAAATCACAATATCAAAATGAAATAATATAGGCACACAATATTATATAAAAAGGATACGAACTTAAAATTAAGAATTTAGGTTGATTGGCAGTACGTAAAATAGTACACAAATCAATGTAAATTAAAGCAATACTAAAATCTACAAAATTTAAGTTTTTTCTTGAAATTTGATTAACTGTATAATCAAAATTTGAAATTAAAATATTCTTTTGGATTTTTGAAATTTGTTTTTGAATTCAGTTTTTCGTTAACTAATTATCAAAATTGAAAAATCGAACAGTTTCCTTAAATTTGAATAAAAATTTCAGTATTTTTGGAAAATTGAAAAAAAAAAAAAGAAAATTAATAAACGAGATGATTCAGACTTACGTTACTAATAGAAACATCAGACTTCGTCGTGTTCTCTGCAGCAAATTCTACCAGGGGCTTCACTAGGTGTTCCTAATCCGTAGATTGACTGCGAGTTGGTGTCGTCGGGTCGTGATTTTCTCTGTTTTCTTGTTTTCCACAGGTTCTTCTAAACAATGGATTGGGATCCTCCGTCGACAGTTAGAGTGCACAAAGGCTTCGTGTTCTGTTAGACGTTTTCAGATCCTAGCGACTGCGCCAGTTTGTTATATCACTTTCTTGCCAAATTACTTTTTAAAAAATCATTTTATTACTCAAAAATACAAATTAAAATATATACATTTGAACTTGCAAAGTAACGTTTAACAAGTGAATTCAAGCTAGACTGAACTGTACTGAACTGACTTTATACAAGAAAAATAACTATTTATGTGTTTCATTATGCTGACTCTGTTTATTTCTTTCTTGAACACTTGGGTCAGGACGTGGGTTCTGCTGATGAAGCTTTCTTGGTATAGACTTGTTTTCGTCAACAAGTAACACCTGCTGTTTATGAGAATAGGATGATCTACGTTGTTGACTGATATGTGATACTTTGTTAATGAGATAAGCTTGTCTTTCTGAATAACTGCGTTGGCGGGTGATAGCTGATAGTCTGGGAACCAAGGTAAGCATAACTTGTATGATGAAATAGCTGGTGAGAATAGATATAACATATATATATATATATATATATATATATATATATATATATATATTGTGGTTTCTTTTCCTATGTTAATATACTAGTTCTAATCAGACGCGTTTTTTGTTTTTTCTTGATAACGTATACTTATTACATGTGTTAATATTAACTATTACTGATTAACTTAACCATGGGTCTTTTCCCGTTTGCATTTTAATTGACAAGTATATTATTTAATCTAACCTTTTCTGTTGCCGATTTTTTTAGCCTTTTTCCACCATCTTTAAAATTACAGAGTTTATTTTTGGATGTAATTATGTATAATTTTATGATTTTCAAAGTTTAATATGAATTCAAACAGTATCACAGTAACTTAAATTTGATAAGACTAAAAATTCCCACAACACAGTTTCTGAAGAATAATTTTTGTTTGTTTTAAAGGGTTCATCTCTCATCTGATCCTAATTCAATTTTTAGATAATTTTGTTCAGGTGGCTGAGAAATTGACAAAATATGATGAAGCGTTTAATTAAAATATGTTGATCGCTAGATATCTATATTTCTCATCATATTTCTAATGGCCTATCTCATCATTCTTATTGTTTCCCTGATAGGTCCAGGATATAATAATACCAATTAACCATTATCCCCTTATTATGTTTGACCCTTGCAAGGCCATTATCTACATTTCAGAGTAAAGAGGGTTGTTCAGGGTCGAACAATGATGATACATAAGGCTTGTTCGTTAAGGATTGTGGGGTGTGATAATTAAACGAGGTAAAAAGTTTTGTATTGAATAATTTTAGCCATTCAGGTTGGATGTAAGTTTTTCTCAATAATTTTAAATAATGAATGTGTGTTCTTTGTATAATTATATTGATATTCATAATTTAAGAGGAAAACTATTTTTGGGTTTTTCGCCGTAATAAAAAAAAATTAAAATATCAAAAAAAAAATTATCTATTTACGTTTACCTATTCGTTTTATTTTATCTGATAAGTTAGGTAAACTGCAGAGATTTAAAAAAACCTATACATGTTTTTTTATTTTTGCTTAGTTCAGTTATTACGAAAGTTTCATAAGGATTTTGTTTTATATTTAGATATACTGACTAGTAACGTCATAATATATGTAGGTTATGCCGTCATGAGCACTTTTCAAAACGTTATATCTTCTTTAATTTTTGACGTATGACAAAAAGAAAAAATGCGTGTCTATTTATTTTCCACCCAATAAGAATTTTTCATGCAAGTTTCCCATTGGCCTGTTTTGGATTTATTTGACTTTTAGATTCTCAAATTCATAAAAACATTTTTTAATGAAATCATTAGTATAATTATTTTAATTTAAAACATCTCTTTTCCATTTTTTTGTCTTCTAAATGGCCCCTAGTCAAATTAGGAAATATGCGCAATAAAGTAGCATTTAGTTTCCTACTTAAGTTTAACTAGTTTTACTAGTTCATCTCTATACCACAATTAGTTATAATACACAATTTAAATCAGTCCATTAAGTAGTTTTTTTCAGGCTGAATTTGTATATATTTTATTAAGCCGTCATTTTTTGTTTCGCCATTTTGGATTTATACCAAAATTTTACCAGTTGATCCTACATAATACTTGATTTTTTTGCAAAATTTGAGATGAATTGGATAAGTAGTTTTTTAGTTATAATTTTTTTAACATTTCACTAGGCCATCATTTGTTTTGCGATGTTGGATTTTTACCAAACATTTTTTACGATTACAATACTTCCCTTTTACGAGGAAGTAAAAAATCACAAATTCGTGGACTGAGGAGTAGGAAGACCTATAACCTCCTGTTTTCCAACACAGTTTAGGAATTGTAAGTGTGCTTTGTAAGAATGATGGTTATCACAACTATTATACTTTTCTGCATTGCATCTAAATCCTTGCCAAGGGCAGTTTGGAAGAGCAGCGTGTTTCGTAAGTCAACTAGTATTTCATTTAATAAATATATCCTTCCGTTTCGTGGATCTATAAACAAGAGAGCATTTTTCTTTACATGGAAGTATTATGATCATTAAAGGATCAAAAAATATTAAATAAATACTCTAGCAGGATGTAATATAATAAACTTAATTAGTTCTGTTCAGCATGTAATAGCCACTATTTGTAATAACTTTCCACATTTAGAAAATAAGGCTGTAAGCAGTTCCAAGTTGTTTGGTCTCAGAAATTTTGTAATTCAGATCGTTTTGTTAACATTCACAAAGAAAAGAAAATTCTCCTTCTGAGTCATATTTGTATCGCATATGGAAAATCAAAATGCAACGAAAATTGCTGTTGCTGAAGTTCTGGTCATTAACTCTTTAGATTATAGTGTCATTGTACTGTGGAACGTCAGCAAATTTTGCACTGCCGTCTCACCTATATTTACAACCAAACGTCGATCAAAATACTTCCAGTGTAGTGCGCGTATCACATACTGCGTGTGCTTTAGCGAGGGAAAAGTTGTTTAAATTAACAGTTTTATGAATGTAAAAAATGCGACCATTTTAAATGAAGAAAGCATATTAACAAATTGAAATGTTTTTAAAAGTTTTCATTATCGGGTGAAATTTTTTGCTAGTTCGTAGATTTGAATGTTACTAAAATTTGTGCTGGATTCTGGTTCTAATCTAGATTGCCGACCGGCTTCGGTGTTTTCACGGACCGGCACTGGTTCGGGAACCACCCTTTGTGTAGCACTTATGTAGAGAATCCCGATAGGGTATTAGTTACTTAGAAATTGTGTTTAAAATTCTGAAGATGTTTGTGTGTTTGATAGTAAGCTATATTTTCGTGTCACTATCAAATTGATTACGAACTTCTGATTACCCACAAATTGTTTATCGACCCCTAACTTTACTAGTTTTACATTACCTACCACTGCACTGCACATGATTATAATTAAAGCTGAGGTACTGAATTCAAAATTTTACTTAAAGTAAAATAATCAGTACTTTTGATACTGTAATAGCGTTACTTGGGACAATGTATTGGGTACTTTTTTAGAAAAGTTCTTGCCTGGTACTTAATATTTCAAATTTGGGTAAGTATTATTTAGTACTTAAACAATCTACTACAAATTCCTAATCTTCTTAAAGTACTTTGTAGAACTACTTAGATATTTTTAATACTTAAGTACTTTTAGTTTTAAATGTTATTCGAAAGTAGGTAAATATAAGTTAAAACTCGTAAAAATCTATTTATAACAGGTGGGGCAAAAGTAATGTCATAATGTGAATTGACTGCCATTTGGTTATAAATGAAAAAAATTGCGCTCTGTTTTCAATGACGGTTTATTTAAAAATATAAAATTGATGACATTAAGTTGAAAAAATTATATCGGTCAAATGACCACCTCCTGAGTTGATTCATATTTCTGCTCGTTTCAAAGCATTTTCAATGGTTGCTCGCAAAACTTCTGGCTCCAAATTGGTGATTTCTTCTTCAATGTTGCCTTTTAAGGCTTGCAAGGTTTGTGGTTTGTTATGGTAAACGCGAGATTTTAAAAAGCCTCAGATGAAGAAGTCTGGCGCCGTGAGATCTGGCGATCTGGTCGGCTAGTTCAAATCGCCAAAACGGGAGATAACACGGCCCGGAAATTGGTTCCTCAAGATCTCCATCGTTGCCCGAGCTGTGTGAGCGGTTGCTCCCCTGCTGGAACCAACAATGCTCAAGACCCAATTCAACAACTTACGGAAAAAAAACTCTTTTAATATCTGTCTGTAGCGCTCGCCAGTTATGGTTACGGTGTTGCCGCCGGCGTCCTCAAAAAAATAATTACCAATCACTTCTTCATTGTAAATGCCGCTCCAAACAGTGACTTTAAGGGGATGCAATGGTTCTTCGTGCATTTTATGTTGATTCTCCGTGCCCCAGAAACGCAAATTTTGCTTGTTTACATAACCACTTAAGTGGAAATGAGCTTCATTGCTTATTATGATTTTGGATACGAAATCAGCCTCTTAGTGCACCAGGTTTAACAGAGCATGGGAGTCAGTCATGACGGTCAGCAGGCAACAACTGGTGAACGGTTGGCACTTTGTAAGGAAACATCTTCAGGTCTTTCACCAAAATTCGACGCAACGAACGTCTGCTTATGCCAAATTGTGTGAATCGTTGTCTCGTCGATGTTTGTAGACTCTCTCGGACGTCCTCAGCCACAGCAGCGATATTCCCGATGGAACGAGCAGTACGGGGCTGGCCACTTCTTGCGATATCCCTAGTGGATCCACTTTGGAAGAGACGGTCAGTCAAATGCTTAGTTGTTCGCGCACATGGTGCAGGACGACGAGGAAAACGGCGACGAAATTCACGCTGCGTTAAAACAACAGACCGGAAATTGGTCAAATAAGCAGTAACAATAATTCCGCGTTCTTCTTGCTTGTTGTAAACTAGTTCTCTATTTGTCTATAACATAAATGTCAAAGCACAATGACATTTGACGTCATTTGCAAAAATTATGGCACATTCACATTATGACATTAATTTAGCTCCACCTTGTATAGCCAATATGGATAATCTAATAAGTATCAGTTTTCGTTTAACATTGTAGACGTATGATCAAAAGTAGAAGTCTGGAAAGTAGAATGTATAAGAAATTTCACCAATAAATCATATCTGATCCAAATAAATTATAAATTGTACCTCTACGAAATTAACATAGTTCAGAATTTAATTTGGGCACCATGATTGCAAAAAAGTATGAATTTCAATCGATATTCTAGTTTTATTCATGCGAAGTTTTATTGCTGAGGCCAGCTTTAATGATTCTGAGGATTAAAAAGCCTGACATAATTTAAAAAATAACTACTTGTCCTTGTTACAGTCACAAAAAAGACAAGATTTACTTCAAATACCTTCAAATACTCCCAAAAGTGCCTAGTTGACGATTTTAAACTTACGTAATATAATAAAGAAGTATCGGATTCTTTGGTATATAAATTTTAACTAGGGCTTTGGTAACTAATAGTATATTACATTAGCGGGACCCGAGCAAAATAAATATAAAAATTAAGAATCGGTAAAAATTTAATATAGTTTTTTTGAATTCTTTACCTTCTTTTCAACCTTTAAAATAAAACCTTAGTTTTTTTTTCTGAATATAGGGAAAAATTTTTGCAATGTATTGGTACTTAATACTGCTTACTTTAAGTACTTTCGCTGACTACTTATCACAGCTCTGATTATAATCATTATTTAACTTATCTTGTCAGTTTGAATAAATATGATGCAGTGCCAAGTGAATTTTTATTTAAATAGTCTAGAGTTGAGTCTTGTTGGCAGCAGTACAGTTTTGGTAATGTGGATATAACATAGCTTTAGTAAGTTTGATTTGAAGGTTCACTGTCATAAGTATGTAATTCGCCCATTTAATACGGGTAGGTGAACCGACGAGATTTAGAGGAATCTCCCTAACGTAAGAAAATAGAATTTCCTTTCTAAAAAATTGCTTACTACATTTAAAAGGCCACAAATTCTAGGCAGGAAAGTATAGTAATTTTTCAAGCTAATCTACTGCACAATTTAATAAATGGTTCGTAATTGAACGGAGTTCATATGTTTCACACATTTTAATAACTAAACCAGTAGTTGAAATGTTAAAGCTGTCTATTGACGTGTTTTGCTTTGCATGATCTGTTTAACTGTTTCTAAAAATAATATAATGCGCTCAATGCAGAATATCTGCAATCTAGTTTAAAACTGCGTTTCAGCCGCCGGTCGACAAGTCGACGATCCGACATTCCAAACAGGTTGTTAGACGCAAGCGGGTCAAAGACTAAAAGTTACTGGCATAGGTATAAAAGAAGGCAGCAGTCTCTTAGAAGTTCTGCATAATTATCTTTATCATGGCAATCTTAAATCGCTTTATAAACGGACTTTACGTGTTATTTGTAGAATTGCGGAGCCGTCTTTTGCAAAACTGACGACTTTTGTATTTTGATGACAGCAAACATCTATCAAATGGATGACGACGAAAAAAATCGGTAAATTTCCTTTACCTGGAGTTTGCTTCGTTATGAATATTTCCTTTTATTAGGAATTGTCAAGTATGACCCGATTTAGTTCCACACATAGTCATTTAGTAACACAATATAGATTGCGTTTTTTTCCATTTTTATAGACAAAAGAAATAATTCAGGAGGAAATTTCCAGTTAGAGGAGAGTTAGGGTCGGGATTCGTCTGGACTCTCCCGACTTCCGACAAAATTTAAAATTATCCCGACTTTTTCTATGATGTTCGTAACTCTTTGTATAAGAAGCTTTGTGTACTAACTCTAAAAAACGCAAGTTTATTTACATGGGAAGAGGAGCTCTCCGAATTGACTGGGCCGACGTGCTTAATATTTCTAATGACATTGTTTTTCAAATATTTTCTGAATACTAATAAGTAGCACCATAAAAATTAAGTTACATTTTTTTTAAGTTAACATTTGTGATTTGTTTGAATAATGTTTAGTGTTTTTCGAAATAAATACTAAAATCTTAATGTGAAATATTTATTTTTCCCGACAATAACCCCCACATCCCGACATTTTGAAAGTATTACGGTTTTCCGATCTGGCAACCCTAGTCCCTCTACGGATTGTTTTGAGTTGTCTATAAAGATACTAAATCTGCGAAGTTGGTAAAAAGATGGTCAAATAAAAAACAGGGTAGTCTATTAAAATTATAAAATGTATTTTGCTTACACATTATATGCCATAGAATGTTCATAGAAAAAAAAATCAAACTCATTAAAAAAAAATAAAAAAAGGTCCGTTTTTAGTGAAACTCGCAATACAAAGTTAAACAACTGAGACTTCAACTTTTTCTTATGATGTATGTTAAATTTTTTTTTTATTTTAATATACACCCCATAACGAATTTCTATTTTGCTGTCAGTTAAGGAATGTAGCCTGGCGGGGGGCATAGAGATAAAAACACGTTTTGCTAAAATAATAAGCTTTTAAAATTTTATTAGGTTATTTAACCCAAACGCAAAAAGATAAAAGTTTTCAATTTTTTTACCCTTGTGCCCTTTACCCAGTATTTATTCAACTTATACATTCAAGTTTTCCGTTTGTTACATCCAATGTACAATTTTCAAAAACTGTCCTTAAACATAGATCTCTCGCTATATAGAGAGACAGAATTGTTTTGATTTTAACGCAATCATACGTTATCAAGATTTTTACGTTTATGCATAGAATAAAATGTATACCTGCTGGTAAAAAAAGCTTCTTTAGCTATAGATAATTATTATTAACAAATATTTATTGAAATAACGTTTTCTTTTTATTTCCATATAATGCCTTTGATTAAAAACCGACAACATCGCCACATACTTTTGAGTGGCAGTATGCACGAATTTAGAAAACTGTAGTACAATAATAAAACGAATAAGGCACATAAGTGCTACTCAAAGGGTAGTTCGCGAACCAGTGCCGGTCCGTGAAAATACTGAAGCCGGTCGGCAATCTAGATTAGAACCAGAGTCAAACACAAATTTTAGTAACAATCAAATATTTACATATATACGAACTAGAACTAGAACATATATATATATATATATATATATATATATATATATATATATATATATATATATATATCATTTATTAACCAGTGCAATTTACAGTAATGTAAAATATTATATAATAAGATAATGTCTTTTCTTATTTCTACAGACGTGTTTTATATAAAATAATGCCTAGATGAAAGAACACCTGTGTGTGTCATATTGCCTGTGTTTTTTTATTCTTAGATTGTAATTAGGTTGACAACAAGTTATTTTTGTGAGGTAACAACGTAGCAATTGATATTGATTAAATAAGTTAATAAAATATTTCATAATGTTCGTAAATATACGTGGCATACGTCTTGTTAAATTTTAATTTATTTTTAATTTCCTTAAGAAGTAAATTATATGTTTTGGGAGCCAGATAGGTAAAGTATTTTAGGTAAATATTTTTTAGACTCGATAGAATGATAAGGTTTTTGTTGGAGTTATTTCTAGTGCTATATATATATATATATATATATATATATATATATATATATATATATATATATATATATATATATATATATATATATATATATATATATATATATATATATATATATATATATATGATCTAAATTATTCTTTAAAGATTCATGAAAATGTATGTACATGCAAATTGTTTTAATGTATATTGTTCTTATATTACACGTTTGAACTGTAAATAGATTCAGTTAGATGTGTATAGTCTAGGTTTCTTATAAATTACTTTTAATATATATTTCTGTACGATATTTAGCTTATGTAAAGCATTATTTTATAGATCACTCCATACTAATATGCCATATCTTATTAATGTTTCTATAAATGATTTATACATTATAACTAATTCCTTAGAAATCAAAGATGAGCGTATTAGGAAAAACTTATGTACCAACTTCCAAACTCTATTAGCTAAATAGTCTATATGTGCATGCCATTTTAGGTGCTGATTAATAATAAGTCCTAAATATTTGATATGTGATACTTCGTTTATTATATTATTTTCAAATGCTCAGAAAAATTAAGTCTATTAGCTGCCGTTAGTGAAAGTGCTATACAGTTAGTCTTGTTCTTACTTAAAGTTAATTTGTATGTTTCTAATTCATTATTATGCACAAACCGTCCTTAGAGTTTTGAAGCACATACTTCTTTCCATCTCTCGCCGCTAAACAAAAGTGCGGTATCATCAACAAAGGAGATAATTGAACCACCAATGTCCAATTTTAACAAGGAGTTTAGGTAGATTATAAAAAGTATTGGACTCAGTACCGTACCTTGGGGAACTCCGATTTTAATGGTTCTCTTTGAGCTTAGTGTATCATCTATTTTCACTGTTTGTTGAAGGAAGGAACTTTGTCTGTTCAAAAAACTAAATTAATTATATGCAGAAATGGGGATATAATTTCCTGATGAGTTATCTTTAACCTTTTTGGCTGATATTTCAGCAATGCCTGGCAAGCTATCATTTTTTAAACTGTTAATTTGTTTGATAAGATCATTTTGAGAAATTGGCGATAGAAACATAGAATGCATGTTAGAGTTTCCAACTTGTGAGGATGATTAAGCATTATAATTTGTTTTTCCATATTGACTCCGATATTTACAAAATAATTATCACAGTAATTAGCCATTTCTGTATTATTTGAAAATTCGTTACTGCCGTCATCTCCTTTGAGTATTTTAAACTGAGTCTTATGAGTGGTCTTTTATTGTCTCATCCATTTTTTTCATGACATTTTTATTTTCATCAATTTGTTGTCTATAATAGTCGCGTTTTTGTTTAGATATTAATTTGTTTAGTTGACTTCTGTAGTTTTTTTGTTCATTTTCTAAATGCGAAGAATAGTTCTTCAATAGTTTTCGTTTTAATTTATCTATATTCCTGATTGAGTTTATAATACCATTGGTAATCCATTTCTTGAGTTTTTTATGCTTCTTTTTTGTAGTTATTTCAGTTTCGGCATCTTTCATTATTGATTTATAAATATCCAAGAGAGTATTCATAGCCACTTCTGGTTCATCACTATTAGTTATCGTATCCCAGTCTAGTTCTTGCAATAAATGTTTAAACTTATCATAATAGTTTTTTATTTCATTTGACATTTTCACTTATTTCATCCCAATGGTTTTTTAAAGCCAACATTAATCATGATAGGGTAGTGATCTGTAATGTGACTATCCAGAATGAAAGATTTAAAGTCTAGTTTTCTACATTTTACAAAAAGATGATCCAAATTTGACTTAGAGTTAGGTTTAGTAATAGACTTAATGTATGACAAGAATCCTAGTTGTGACATATATACTAAGTAGCTATTTAAAATGTTATCTGTAGGTTTTAAAAGATCCATATTAATATCACCTATAAACATTTCAATATCTTGACTATTAATAGTTTCAATGTATTCCTCAATGTCATATATATATATATATATATATATATATATATATATATATATATATATATTATATATATATATATATATATATATATATATATATACGTATATATATATATATATATATATATATATATATATATATATATATATATATATATATATATATACATATATACATATATACATATATACTAGTTCTAGGGGGAATTTTCAATAATTATTGCGCCCAGGGAAATGCTCGACATGTTTTGCCTTCCATGGTGATTACCTATTTATTCCGAAAAAAACATAATTTTGAACCTCTAGCATGTAAAACGTTCTTTAGGTAATTGCAACAGCAAAAAGCACGTCGTTTGATAATCAATACTCGCAGGTTTGATAATCAATCAATATGGTAATCAGCAACACTGGCTGCGGAATTACAAACATGTTATGACTGACATTTGTTTCGTTCTGTTTTCTGTGATCTGAAATTTGCGATAACTTCTTGCAATTTAGTTGCATAGCAGTGAGGACACCTTTTTCTCTCATAAATAATGTGCATAAAAACTAAAAAAAAAATATTTCTTCTTTTCATATTGTATCCTTAAAGAAGTTAGCAAAGATTACCAAAAACTTGGCGTAGCTATTAAGCAATTTAAATCCTATCCCTCATTAGGATCGATTATTGTAAAAATAATATTAGAGAACTTGCTTGCTGCATGATTTTCGGTACACACTTCTTGAATTACAAGTGGATTTGTACTTGAATTATGAATATAAGCTCAGATTAAAGTGGGGTTTAATCTGAGAATATACGTACATATTATGTAGTCTTGAAAATAGTGTACGTATGCTACATTCTTCCCAATGACTTCGGATAACACACAATATATGGATATGAAAAATAATATATAACTGAATACACAATATTTTTTTACTTGGAAAATAAAGACATTTACAATTCGTCATGTTTTTTCTATAAATTTAGTTTCCTCAGAATTGCAGATAAAGCATCTTCAGACATAATATTACGTTGTATATTTTTGTTCTTTCCTCTACTTCCGTATTGCTCTTAAGGATACTTAGGTTATGACGCGTTTATATAGTATGCGAGCAGGCACGTAGCTGATGAGGGGGGGCTCGCTCCATGGGGTCTGGACCCCCTGAAACTTTAAAAATATTTTGATCTAGGCAGTAATAGGCATGCTTCTTCCTAATTTTCCTAAGGTTTAACCGTTTGGACCCCCCCACGCCCACGGCGCACGCGGCTACTGTGACTGGGTACGGGAAAATACGCTTCTATGGGGTATCGTAGAAGATAAATGGGCGCTTCTTGTGGTACCAACGCGATATCGGTGGGACGTATAATAAACCAACAATGGCGCCCGATAGGGTCATTTTTTTTTCGGAATGCAGGTCCCTAGGGTTAATTTTTCGAGGTGGGGCATTTTTTTTTCATATTTCTAGTCCAAAAATCTCGGACAATTCGTTAACGGGCAATATCGGAGCATGAGATGCCACTTAAAAAAATTAAAAAGATTTAAAAAATGGGTTAACTTTGAAGGCATTTTGCGAAGTCGAAAGCCTGACTACTTTATCAAGGTAAAAAGGAAGTTCGATGGGAAATATAAAGAAAACTTAAAATCAATATAGGATGACGAGAAAGCAGTCGAAATGCAAAAAAAAAATAAAAAAAGAGGGAGGCGGAAATTATTTATGGAACCCCAAATTTCATCCAAGGTATTGAAAAACCGCATCGCCAAAATTACTCTCCGGTTTATACAGGGCGATCCATTTAGAAATTAAATTGCAATTATCTGTCCATATATTTTACTATGGTTTTACGTTTGGTCCTGTAGCATATGAACGGTTCATCCTAAGTGAATCAAGTAAACACACAAAGAAACGTCTCTGTTTCTTCTATGGTGTGAAAATCAGGGTTAGGGGTGAATTTTGAATTGTAGCGTGCACGAATTATGTAAAGTAAAGCCGTATCGGTACCTCCTAGGATAAAAACGATTAAATATATAAAAAAATCCATGTTTTTGCTACAAGACATAGATTTATAGTTTTTATCCGAAGTCAAAACATTGGGTAAAGTCTAGTTTCAAGTTGCATAATTTTCCATTTGCCACTGAATTTACCACTTTTTCAAGTTGTCCTGGCTCTGCACGCTGTGTACTGGGTAGCTTTGACTGCCATGCCATAAGCAGTTTGACGAGATCGCGATGTTTTTCTCCAGAAATGCCTCCAAAATTTTGCAAATATGCTTTGAGCGGCGGCGGCGCGCGGCGGTGAAAATGGATATACATTCCGAAAATTACAGAAATATCAGAAATGTTGTCCAAATAAACTTATAGCAAGTATTTTATGTATGAAATGAAGGTTGTTATAATATAAAATAATAAGTACATGGATAGTGTGGAGATTTAAAGGTATGTATATTTATGTTTTAATTATTAAGGGATTTCTCCCTTAGTAACGGCTGGGAAAATAGATTCGGAATAATTGCTTTCTTCGATATGCGCAGAACTTAAAAGTAATTATTATTATATTCTTATTTTTTGCTTTCTACCTATGTGGTATTCAGTATTTGAATGTCGTTGACTTTGGGGTGTTATATAGTTTCGTGTCATATATTTATAACCGGGAGATTCAACAGCAGCTGTAATTTTGACTTTAAGTATTGGGTATATCAAGTCGCCGCTTTTTGTAATTTCTAAAGTTGTTGCGGGGTATTATGCTTAGTACTGACCGATAATCATCATCAGTGACCATTAGATAGTCAAATCAATTAATTTTAAATTTACACGAAGAATAGTCTGTGTCGAACTCTCGCGGGATTTTGGGTGTTATGGACGTAGATCTTCGATATTTTCAGGGGTATAATAAGGTAAAAAATTCATGTTTTGAGAATGCACTAACCAATGGCACTTAAATTGAAAAGAGATATAGTTAAGGTTATTATTTTGACATGAAAAAATCGTCATTGTCTTCGACTACATAGTAAGATCTCTTTTACATTAGAAACTGAGACCGAAACCAAACTTTCATTTTTAGTCCTCTTGTTAATTCGGAAAGATAAGATTGAGTTTGAAGTATATAGAAAACCGTCTGTAACATATAGTACCATTCAATATTCATTGATTCATTCATTCACACAAATTTGCAGCATTCAATTTCTTTTTCTATACAGCATTTAAATTACCGCTCTCGAGAGAAGCTTGTAATAAAGACTATAAAACAAATTGTCTCAAAAAATAGTTTTCCAGACTGTTCTATTAATAACCTATAATAAGATAAAAGAACTAATAAGAACTAACAAATGTCACCTGTCCTGTTCCTGTTGGTGGCTCTTGTTTGTTTTTTTTTGGCGCCAGTTGTACTCGTCTTTTAACTAGTTTTTACCATACTGATAAAGACCGAAGTCAGAAACAGATATTTCTGTTTTTTTTTATCTTTATGATATTAGCCGCGTGATCCTCCTTTGTATTAATAAATTGTATCATAAATTTGTTATAAACTTTCTTACAATATTATTCATTTAAAATCTACAGACCAAGAATATAGTAGTTTGACATTTCTTGGTAAAATCTCTTGGCAGTTAGCTAATTTTTTTTTGAAAATTATAACATTTCTAAAACTATTAATACACTCAAGAAACACTTAGTTAAAACAAAGGATAAAACCGATCTTTGTATAATGTTCTTTAAATTGCGGAAATTGTTCTATGGTTTATGTGGGCCAATCGGGAAGAAAAATATCAACGAGAATTCATGAGGATCTTAGTTTATTTAACAAATACAGGGACTCTGATATTACAAAGACCAAGTCGATCTTTGCTAATCATTTATTAATGTGAGGTCACAATTTTTCCATTTCTGAAAACGTCAGTGTAAAAAATTGGATTTATGGAAATTACTTTTTTATAGAAGTTTTTAAGCACATGGTTCGACATAAGTGTAGGTAGTAGCTCTATAGTTTTACCGTTTCCACTTCAGTGTTAGTCTAATATGTGTATTGTATAGTCTTTTTCTGTTTTAATTTGTAGTAGTCATCTAGATATAAGGTAATATTAACATTTTTGTTCTTTTTGTAAATATAATTAAGGGTTTTCTGATGCGTTTTAGGTCTGATGATGACCGTAAAGCCGAAACACATAACACTGAATTATTTTTAAAGTAAATATTTTATATATCTAACTGAGACCGGGACTAGTTTATTATTTTCTTTAAACCCATTAAGATACCTTTTTCCTCACTTATGTATCAATACAAAGTTACTAAAAGAACTAGAAGTAACTCTATTCCCTTTTATTTATATTTTGAGCACTTCTAATGTGTACAAACATGCATAGAGTTCATATATTTAAACGTTTTTAGAAATACGTTACTAAGTTCCAGCACGCAACAAAAGTAGATCGAAGCTCATCATCTCTTGACAACTAATTGATTAAATATGGTTGATATTGTACAAATATTTGCAATCACTTTCGCAAGAGAACTTTCAATAGAAAAAATAAAATGATCAAATAAAATAATGGTAAAATTAAAAAAATTAAATAAACTGACTAAAAATACCGTTTTTTGTTTTTTTTTACTCGTAAAAGGGAAGTATTGTAATCGTAAAAAAATCACCCTCCGAGATTTTTTCAGATCTTTACGTTTCAGGGTTACTAGATGCCGAAAAATATGTTTTCTCATTTCCGTCGGTCTGTCTGTCTGTCGGTCTATCTAGTCTATATAAAAACTACTAATCCGATTGAGCAAAATCACGGCTTAATAAAATATTTAAAAATTCAGCCTTAAAAACTACTCAGTGGACTGATTTCAAATTGTATGCCATAACTAATTGTAAAATAGAGATAAAATTGTAAAACTGTGGTAGTAATTCAAGATAGCGGAACAAAATGGCGGCTAAATCAAATATTTATATTCGTGAGAAAAATTACCCCCTCAGGTTTTACACATTTTCAGGTTTTAGGGTCTGTCGCTTGTCTGTCCGTTCGCGGAATAGCTTAAAAATTACTCATCAGATTGACTTTAAATTTTAGTCAAAAATTAAGGGTCACGTGGAGATGACCTGCTAATATTTTGGTAATAATCCAATATGCCGGATCAAGACGGCGGCTTAGTGAAACATTAAAAAAATTATTTCAAAAAAATCTAATTATCCAATTTTCTCAAGTTTTGCACAAAAATCAAATGTCACATAAAGATGAACTGGTAATGGCGGCCTAATAAAATATTTAAAAAATTGGCTTGAAAAAAGTACATATTAGAATAATTTAAAATTTTAATTATAAAATTCCGTAGGTTTGTCTATCGGTCCGTCTGTTCGAGGTATAGTTAAAAAACTACTTACAAGATTAACGTCAAATTTCGGTCAAAAATTAAAGGTCATATGGGAATGCCTCGGTAACATTTTGGTAAAAACCCAATATGACGTACAAAATGGCAGTTTGTGTCAATGTAAAAAATACTTATTAAATTTGTTTTAAATTATGTCCAAAAATCAAGTATGGTATAGGTAGAAACTGGTAATATATTGGTAGGAATCCATTATGATGAACAAAATGGCGCCCCATAAAAATGTTTGAAAATGTACTGAACTAAATGGGTCACACTTTACTATTCCTAATAAAACGAAAGATTCATAGCGAGGGAAGGAAAGGAAATTTACTGATTTTTTTTTGTTATACTGTTTTTTTTATTTTGTTATAACACGTTTTTTATAATATTCAAACGTATGTTTATTTTTCATAATGGACAGACCTTGGTCGATGGTCTATTGAAAAAGTTACAAAAATTAAATATTGGACTTTCTAACTAAAATTTGATATACATATGTAAAACTAAAAAACACTTTTCTTAATAAAACGTTTTCATATTTTAGTAAATATACCCTTTTTCTGTGATTTTTATAAAGAAATGTCAATTTTGCCAAGTAACACAAGTCACATGCTTATTCTAAATCTTGACAAAGTTTAAAAAAATCCCATAGATGTTTGTGCTACTTCTAGTTTCATTTGTATTTTTGTTTTATTTTTTTCTTTGGTAAATATTTATTAATGAATTTTGTTTTATATATTTAAAAAAAATCATTCATTTAGATTATATATTGGGGGTTTCCCGATAAAATTCATAATTGAAACAGAATGGGTAATGTTACTTTAGCCGAAATTTCCATGAATCTTTAATTCTATCAGAAAAAGTGAAGTATGACTCTTTTTAGTAGCTCAATAATATATACATATACAAGTTGTGTTATCTTTCACTTTCGATGGAAGTTTCGACTAACGCTAATTAGTATTTTTTAATTTTCATTTACTTATAAAAATATTTGTAGGTCACTATAAATTAAATGACATTTTTTCCTTTTACAGATCTTTTAATAAATGACATATTTCATCCTTAATTCCATATTAATTTACGTAACAATTAAACCCATTCTGAGGTAACACTGACCCACTATCGCCAACTTATGATAATGATGGTCTACAGATGTCTCCAAAAAGGATATACAATGGATCCTGTCTAGGCCCTGCAGCTATTATGAGCTACCTTTTCCCAAGCGATTGAATTAATTGTTTATATCAGATGGACATTTTAATTTTAAGGCTCGAAACGAAAATTGCATTGTATTGATCAAACAACCATACTCTTAATAAGAAATCGACCATTATCTTGCAGATATCCAATGTATTTAATAACCAACTGAGACTGTGACAAGCCTGTTTATTTTTTAAAATGGTCAGTTGCTGTTACATTGGATCTCTGCAAGATAATGGTCGATATCTTATTAATAGTATGGTTGTTTGATTAATAGAATACTAGAGAAAAGGAAGTTGAATGCTGCAAATGTATGTGAATGAGGCGAATTCGATGAATATTGAATAATATTATCTGTTAAGGACGATATTGTATATACTTCAAACTCAATCTTGTTATCTTTCTAAATTAGCAAGAGGTCTAAAACCATTTCTAATAATCATGTAGTTGTAATATTTGACTTGATTCCTTATTTTCCGTATTTACTAGTCACATTTTTTTTATGATAGCAAATTGTTTTTTTGTTTCAGGTTCCATGGGACCACCTTCACCGAGCTTCTGGAAATTAACACAACCTTGATCATGCGCAGTCCAGGGAAAGATGATCAATTTATATACTCTCATGGTTGAAAGTAACAAACTTCGAACGCTGTACATACTTTTTTTATGTTTTTTATATTTTCAAAGAACCAGCTGTTATTTACTCTTAGTAGACGACACTCTACTGCCTGGAGACATAATTTTTAATGCCTCGGTGTTTAGACTAGGCTCTGATAGAGTTTACACAATAAACTATAGAAGATCTGCTCCTTTTGTACAATCCCTTATACACGTAGACTCAAAGAGTGGTCAAGTATCTTTGTTAGAAGGTTTACAGTGTAGCGGAATATATTACCCAACACTTTTTACAGTTCATATTAACTCGACTTCGAATAGAATAAGAGACATAGATTATTATAGTTTACCTTTAAGGATATTTATTACTGGAAAAGACTGTACTGATCAGCAAGCTCAAGAAGATCTCGAATATTTAGATGATATTAGAAGGGAAAAAAGAAGTTATAAATCTGATAATGATTGGAATCCATTTTCACATATCCATCCTTCAATTAAAGAGAGACTAAACGAAGCAAGGCAATGGATATCGGAAACTTACGCTTCTTTTGCTATACCAACCGCCGGAAAGTGGAAAAAAATCTGCCTACGACAATCTCAGTTTATTAACTCCATCACAAACTTTCTGCCATTAACTATTGTAAAATATTGTACAGTAAAATTTCACTATGTAAGTGATGGACGTTTTGAAATAGAACATAGTCAAGGCGACTTAGTTGCCAGTAAAGATGTTTGCGTTGTGGAGCCAATGTGGAAAGTGTCGATTTTGTTTACTTCTGAGTGCAAAAATATTAGTTTGTTTAATTCCGAACATAGGCTAAAAATAGTTTATCATCATCAGCAGTTTAATGACACAGATATTGCCAAGAGGGTCAGGAGAGAATTGCGAAATCAATCACCATTTTTTGAACAGCATTTATACGTTGCCAGTGTCTTGGAAGAATGCGAACCTCCTGTAATAGTAACAACAGTAAAAGCGAGAGATCCCGAAAATAGTCCCATAACTTATTCTATGACAAGTTTATTAGATTCGCGTACTCAATCTATGTTTGATATTGATCCGAAAACTGGAGTAGTCAATACAAAAGTGCAATTGGATAGAGAGCTTGTTGATGTTCATTATTTTCGGGTTACTGCTCAAGACGATAGTTTCCCACCTAGATCAGGAACCACAATGCTCCAGATCAACGTTCAAGATGCTAACGATCATTCCCCCGTGTTTGAGATGAACGGGTATGAAGCAAATATAAGGGAAAGCGTCAGCGTAGGCACTACCGTTATCACTCTTAAGGCAACTGATCAAGACGTTGGTAAAAATTCGGATGTAGAATACTACATTCAGAGTGTAAATGGCGGAGGCACATCTACAGAAGAAGAAGACAACCAAGCATTTAAGATTGATTCTAAAACTGGTGTCATTACAACACGAAGCTTACTAGATCGTGAAACTACAGAAGTGTATACCTTAATCATTGGAGCAACTGACTTGGCTAGCCCCCAAACAGCAAGAAGGTCTTCCTCAGTAAGTGTGGTTATCTATATTTCGGATGACAATGACAACTACCCCCAATTTTCAGAAAGAACTTACTCCGTTTCTTTGAATGAAGATATTAATTGGGCAGAAAATCCTATTGTAGCACATATCAAAGCAACTGACGCCGATCAGGGTGTGAACGCAGCTATTCGTTACGCAATAATAAGTGGCAATACCCAATCTCAATTTGCAATTGATAGTTTATCAGGAGATGTGTCGCTAGTCAAACCATTGGATTATGAAACTTTGCGAAACTATCGACTTGTGATCAGAGCACAAGATGGAGGAAGCCCTGCCAGATCGAATACCACACAGCTTCTAGTTAACGTTAAAGACGTCAATGATAATGTTCCTAGGTTCTACACCTCTCTTTTCCAAGAAAGTGTCCAGGAAAATGTACCAGTTGGATATAGTATTGTAAAAGTTCAAGCTTATGATGCAGATGAAGGATTAAATTCTGAAATAAAATATACAGTATCGCCCAGAGATTCAACTGGAGGCAGCACTGATGATTTGCCACTCGCAGTCGATTCCCAATCTGGATGGATTTATACGACAAAAGACCTTGACAGAGAAGAACAGTCTAAATTTATGTTCCAAGTCATCGCAGCAGATCAAGGAGTGCCTCCACTATCAGCAAGCGCCAGTGTTATAATTAACGTTCAAGATATCAACGACAACGATCCTGTTTTCGAACCTAAAATTTATGAATCCACAGTTTCTGAAGATGACCCGCCGGGCACTCCAGTTACTACTGTCACGGCAACAGATGCGGATGAAGATAATAAGTTACATTATGAAATTACCAATGGGAATACTAGAGGGCGATTTGCCATAACATCTCAAAATGGGCGAGGTCTTATAACTGTAGCACAACCCTTGGATTATAAGCAAGAAAAACGTTATATTTTAACTGTTACGGCTTCTGATTCTGGCAGTCGCACAGATACAGCTACGGTGTATGTGAATATAACTGATGCTAATAACTTTGCACCCGTTTTTGAGAATGCTCCTTATTCCACCAGCGTGTACGAGGATGCTGTAATCGGTACCACGGTACTAGTTGTAAGCGCAACAGACAACGATGTTGGCCTAAATGCACAAATAACATATTCACTAGGAGACGATAGTGGTACGGATTCTACGTTTACAATAAATCCCCAAACTGGGGCTATTATAACAACAAAAGCTCTCGATCGAGAAACATTAGCAGGGTATTTGCTAACTGTCACTGCTAGAGATGGCGGTAATCCCCCTATGTCTGACACCACTGATGTAGAAATATCTGTAACTGATGTAAATGATAATTATCCACAATTCAAGCAACCAGCGTACTCGGGGAGTGTTTCAGAAGACGCATTAGTAGGAACTTCGGTAGTTCAGGTTGCAGCAACTGACGCTGATATCGGTTTGAATGGTAGAATTCGATACACTTTGAGCGAAAAAGATCAAGAAGACGGATCCTTTGTAATTGACCCAGCAAGTGGAGTTATTCGTACGAACAAGGGCCTAGATAGAGAATCTGTGGCCTTTTATGAACTGGAAGCCTATGCCATTGATAGGGGTTCGCCTACTTTAAGTAGTTCTGTTCCTGTAACTATTAGAATAGAAGATATTAATGACTCACCTCCTGCCTTTGCGTCAGACAAAATTGTGTTATACATTCCAGAAAATAGTCCGATCGGTTCTAATGTAGGAGACATATATGCCAAGGACCCAGATGAAGGAGTAAATGCAATCGTACAGTATTCTATAATAGGTGGAGAGGATGCGCAGAGCTTCTCTTTGATCACTAGGCCTGGTTCTGATAAAGCAGAACTTCTCACAATGACAGAGCTAGATTATGAAACATCTAAGAAAAAATACGATATAATTGTAAGAGCTGCTAGCCCCCCACTGAGAAGTGATGCACATGTAGAAATAGTTGTCACTGATGTAAATGATAATGCCCCTGTCCTAAAAGATTTTCATGTAATATTTAACAATTTTAAGGATTTTTTTCCCACTGGACCTATAGGAAGAGTTCCTGCATTTGATGCCGATGTATCGGATAAGTTACGATATAAAATAATGTCAGGTAACAACGCTAATCTGATAGCACTAAACGAGACTACAGGGCAGCTCGTGTTATCTCCGCAACTTAACACAAATGTTCCTAAAATCGCTTCTATGGAAGTTTCCGTGAGTGACAGCGTAAATGAAGTCAAAGCAATCATGCAACTTACTGTCAGACTTATAACGAAAGACATGCTCGATAATTCAATAACGATGAGATTAAACCAGATGACAAAAGAGGCATTTTTGTCGCCGTTATTAAACTTTTTTATAGATGCCCTGGCTGCTATTATACCATGCCCAAAAGAAAATATCTTTCTTTTTAGTATACAGGATGATATAGATGTTAGTTCTAAAATATTAAACGTAAGTTTTTCTGTACGACGGCCAGACACGCCTAAGGAAGAATATTATACTCCGCAATTTTTACAGGAGCGCGTATATCTTAACAGGAGGGTACTGACTAAATTATCTACGGTGCAAATACTTCCTTTTGATGATAACCTATGTGTACGAGAACCATGCTTAAATTACGAAGAGTGTCTAACCGTATTAAAGTTTGGGAATGCGTCTGGCTTTATTCATAGCGATACAGTTTTATTTAGGCCTATTTATCCTGTTACTACATTTATCTGTCAATGCCCTAAAGGCTTTACAGGCTCACGAGAACATTATCTTTGCGATACAGAAGTAAATTTATGTTATTCATCACCTTGTAAAAACGAAGGGGTATGTAAAATAAGAGAAGGTGGTTATACCTGCGTTTGTCCCTCCAATTATACTGGAGATAATTGCGAAATTAAATTAAATGGAGGAACGTGCAAACCGAGTACATGCCACAATGATTATAACTGCAATCCTAAGCAAGGCAAGAACGGAGGATTTATTTGTGACGACTGCGCCTTTAATACGGAAAAAGAACACTACACTCCTACATGTGAATTAAAAAGCCGAAGTTTTTCTAAGACGTCTTTCCTAACTTTTGCTAGTTTGAAACAGAGACATCGATTACATTTCAAAATTAAATTTGCCACTCAAGAACGAAACGGATTGCTTCTTTATAACGGAAGATATAACGAACAGCATGATTTTATTGCACTAGAAATAGTTCGAGGAAATGTGCAATTTTCCTTTTCGTTGGGAAGTTCAATTACTAAAGTTATCGCATCTATTCCTGGAGGAGTAGCTGATGGTAAATGGCATTTGGCCACCGTAAGCTACTTTAATAAATCAGCTACTCTTTCAATCGATGACTGCGATACTGCCCTTGCCTTAAAACATGGACGCGAACTTGGAGGCAAATGGGCTTGTGCCAGTTACGCCGAACACACTTTAGAATCAAGGTGTGCTTCTTTGACTGAAACATGTCATAGATTTCTAGATTTGACGGGCCCTCTTCAACTTGGAGGATTGCCATCCCTTTCAGCTAAATTCCAAATTCAAAATTTCAATTATGAAGGCTGCATTTCGGACTTCGAAGTGGATTATAAATTTATTGACTTAAACTCGTATGTTACTGATAATGGAACAACTGTTGGATGTCCAGAGAAAAGGTCATTTTGTAGTGTAAAACCCTGTAAAAATGGTGGGACATGCATTGAAGGATGGGCTCTGTTTAAATGTATATGTCAAGAAGGCTACGGGGGAAGAGATTGTAGTGAAAAAATCGGATTGCCATGGCATTTCTCAGGTGATGGTATGTTGTCCTTTAATCCCTTATTAAGACCAATACAATTGCCTTGGTTAAATGCACTTTCACTAAGGACATTGCAGGAAGACACGTTTTTAATGTCTATCCAGGTTGGTCAGAATAGTTCTGCCGTATTAACACTTCATAAAGGCTTTTTAACGTATGCTTATAATGGAGATCCTTTAACCTTAGATTCTTTGTACTTATCGGATGGAGAATGGCATCATATTGATGTGTCGTGGATCGGAACAGAGCTAAAGTGTTCTCTTGACTATGGTGAATATCATGTATCTGTGCCTTACTCTGAAAAAATTCAAGGCTTGTATGTCGGTAAAATTCTTATTGGAGGGCCTGATAACAGTTACACTAGCCTAAACGCTGGATATAATTATTTAGAAGGATGTATACAGGACGTCCGGATCGGAAATCAGCAGACCAGCTTAAATAGACCAACTGTTAAAGAAAACGTAGAAGAAGGTTGCTTCTCCATGATGGAATGTCAAAGCCAGTGTCCCGATGAAGCGCAGTGCACAGTGGGTTGGGGCAAATCTCAGTGTAATTGCAATGAAGGTCACGTAGGCCCGCTGTGTGTGCCAGTATGCACGGTAAATACATGTGAAAACGGAGCAACTTGCAAAAAAAACTCTTTAGATCAAAAAGGATACGAATGTCATTGCAATTCAACGGATTATTCCGGGGAATATTGCGAAATCAAGCAATCTCAACCATGTCCCGCAAGTTGGTGGGGATATCCAGTTTGCGGGCCATGTGGGTGCGATGTGAATGCTGGCTATAATCCCGATTGTGATAAGAATACAGGAAAATGTCATTGCAGGGAGAATCACTATCAGCCCAAAGGATCGAAGGAATGCATTCCTTGTGACTGTTATTCTGTAGGTTCATTTAGTAGTCAGTGTGATTATGAATCTGGAAAATGTCGATGTCGGGATGGAGTTATAGGACAGAAATGTGATTCTTGTCCAAACTCCTATGCTGAAATCACACTTAAAGGATGTGAAGGTGGGTATGTGCATTGAAAATCCTAACTTGACAGAAATAAAAACATCATTGGATTGCTTAAATTACTTGATTTCTGTTTTTATGTTTATTTGTGCAATTCTTTTGGTTAATAAACCTAAGAAAATGGCATCATATAGAAAATTTTCTAATAGATACTTTTCCAATTAAACTTAAATTAGATTGTTTAGGTATTTGGTTTATATCATGGTCGTTTCAAGACAGTGTAGATTAATGTTACCTATATCATGATTATTTCCAGTGATTTATGACGGGTGTCCCCGATCTTCCACTAATTCTATTTGGTGGCCGAGAACAATTTTCGGTCATGAAGCTATTGAGGCGTGTCCCAAAGAATCTCATGGTAAAGCGTCTCGAAAATGTGATAATGAATTGGGTGGATGGCAGGAACCAGACATGTTTAATTGTACATCAGAGAGATTTGTAGAGCTTCGGGAACAGGTAAGAAATTTAGAAATATTACATTTTTAATTTTTTTTGCGCCCGAATTAAATATTTTAGAAGTTTGCGAAACTTATAATAACTAAAGAATATCGAGGCATGGGAACCAAATGGATCGAGGCATGGGAACCAAATGGAAGTAAAATTAAGACAAGATATTTTAAAGAAAACCGGATATAGACGCCATTACCGCAAAGCATTTGACTCTCACGTCCTCAGTCCACCAGCCCTTCACGTTACAGCCGTGGGTACAAGTTCAGGTTATACAACTGTTGCAATCAGTATCAAAATACGTAGTACAAGGAAACAGCTTGAATCTATTATAGTTTTACTGCTAGAGACTAGTTTTTTATATTTTGACATGCATTTTCACCGTTTATTTTTTGAGATACAAAAAAAGTGTAAATATAAAAGTTGTAGATCTTGATGTGTGATATCTTTTGGTGATGATATAGAAATAAGAGTATCGAAAAGCTGTGAAAACTACACAACTTATGTTTTTTTTAATGGGACAATCTGTATATTACTGGGTATTTAAAAAGATCTTTTCTTGCCGATTTCAAAAATATATGATTTGATTGAATTACAGGTTGGCTTTTACTGAATATCGTATCGTTGTCACGAAACAAACGAGATCATATTTATTATGGCACCTGAAGTGTTTTATTTTGACATTTTTATGTATTATTTTTTTTGGGAAATGAATGTTAGGGAATAAGAACTTTAATATACCTATATTAAAAAAAAGGTAAAAAAATCTACATATAAAATTTGAAATCTAAAGTAACTTCAAAATCGTTATACGTTTATAACTGTTGCACGTGTCCACCTTGTTGCTGAATACATTTATTTACGTTACCTAAAAATTTAGATAATAGAAAAAATAGAAATCTGCTGTTCGTTGTTTAAAATGTATATTTCTTCTATTATCCTATTTTATATCGTTTCGGTGTTACGTGGTTTATCGTAATAGACCCTATTCTTTAAGTATCCCACATAAAGCTATCCAGAGGTGTTGGCAGGTGACCTAATAGTTCCATATCTTCCGATCCAAAAGTTATACCTTTCATTCAAAAAATTAGTTACTTCTTTTTTAACATGCCGCACCACAGATGGACGGCCTGGCGTCTCTACGTTTTGTTTGGTTGAATTTTTCTCAGATTATCTGTAGCTCAATAATGTTTATTTTTACCGTTATAGACTCCGGAGTGGTGAACGTGGCTTCATCCGTAAAAGTTAAAATTATACGGTCCAACAAAAGAGCTGACTGCTGTCAATATGGCTGGCGTAGAACAAACATTGTTTTCCTCCATGTGAGTTCGTGATAATTTAAAAGCAAATTTCAAGTATTTTTAAATATATTTAGTACATTCTTTTGTACGGGACCATTTTTTACAATTGTGTGTTTGCTTTAAACTTGGATGTGACAGGTGAATACTTTTTGAAGCTTCGAAATAAGAACGCCGAAGTCGCCGAGCGGTACAAACAAAATATCTGTATATTAAAAATTAGATCCTTTTGTAGTAAAGATCCACAAGACTTTCCCCAGTGACCAATATGGACATTGTTAGTTACCTAGTTCAATTTAAATTATGTATATCCAAGTTAAACTTAGTTCAATCTGTATGTTTAATATTTTGTACGGCTCCCAGTACATATATATATATTTTTTTAAATAAAACATATATATCAATAAAACTAATATGTTGTCATGCATGTCAGGGAGAAACAATATATAACACTTTCAGAGTGAATATAATAATTATAAAAAGTTATCTTTACAATAAACTTAATGACGAGTATAAAGGAACTCAATTTTTTTCAGCATAATTAAACCTTGACCCTTTACTAGACTAAAGTTACTTATGTCTAGCCAAATTTTAATTATATGTTTACACTAGGGCAGAATTACACCGTGGAGCCCCTAAAAAAATAGTTACATTTTGATCCCGTCTTATTTTTTGGAGAAGTTATCGAGAAACTCAAAATGTTGAAAGAGTGTTCATGCGTTTATTGTACTTGTAATCGTGAGTCTGGAATTTCCACCCTTCATAATGTAAGAATTTCTGTCCTGAATGCATATCAAGATCTTTATTCATTCAAAGATTTTGCTGAAAGACACTTTTGGCAAATCTTAGTATTAAGTAAGTAATAACAAGTATATAGTTCCTAAGTATGTAATAAACTACCAATTTCCACATGATGAATTCGTAAAGTTTAAAATAGAATGTAAAAAAATATGTATTAGTCGTATAATGAATTTAAGAACTATGAGTCTTTTAAGTAGGATTACCTCGCTTTCCCAAACAAAAAAATAATTACAGAGTTGCATAAAGATTAAAATTATCAAATAAATCTCTTTCAAGGTACAGATACTGATAATTATTTAAGCCCCTAAAACATAAAAAAAATAATACAGCATTGAAATATGTAATGGTACAAAATGTAATATAACTTTTTTAAACAACGATTGGATCTTTGATTGATTGATTAACTAACTAGATTAATTTTAGTTTTATAAATGATTATAAATTATTAATATGAAATGTTTTGCACACACTTGGGCCTAATTTAATTTAGTAGTACGTAAATCCTCTTCTTGTTGCAGTAATCCACTTCAGCCACATCGACAAAAGTTCATTCAATCGTTTTTCATCTTACAAATAAAACTGACATTGTCTTTTATACCTTTACATCGAAAATTTGCAATACAACAAAAAGATGGCATTTTGAGGTAAAAAAAATAAAAATAAATAACAAAAATCCCATATACCGCCGTGTAAAAATTCGATTTGTTTGTCCTACGTCCGTCAAAAACACCTGATCGGTGAAAATTATGACGTAAAATGTCAAAATAAAATATTTCAGGTGCCATAGTAACTAAGAAATACAAGCTCATTTGTTGCATGGCAACGATACGATATGCAGTAAAAGCCAACCTGTAATTCCATAAAATGGTGTCATATTTCTGGAACGGCTAAAGCGAATGCCATCATATCATATATTTTTGAAATCGGCAAGAAAATATCTTTTTAAATACCTAATAATATACAGGATGTGCCATTTTTGCAGCTTTTCGATACTCTTTTGTTTATTTGTCTCATCAACAAAAGATATCACACTTCAAGATCTACAACTTTTATATTTACACTTTTTTTGTATCTCAAAAAAATAAAATCCCATTTTATGCATTTTTGCGGGGTATAGTGGAGATACCACGATAGATAGAGGATTGCGGTTTTTGGCAACAATGTGCTACTTTATTGTGAAATTAAAGATGGCTTCAGCAGAATTTTCATAGTCTTTTTGGTTTTTGAGAAACAGGGCCTTTTTAAAAATGTTGCATTTTCGTATCCCAGCTATCTGATAACTTATCAAAAAGGCTAAAACTGTTCCTTAATCGACTTTTTCCATCGAATTCTGTGCCGTTGTAAGAATAAGTATACGGGGTCAGGTCAAAAAGGTATACTACTTTTTTTTTTTTAATGGGATACCCTGTATTTTATTCTTTATATTTATTAGGAATAATGTGGGCTCTCAAACATATACATGTATGCAGTTATTTTCAAAAGCAAACTCAAAATTCGAGATTTTCTGAAATTTTCTTTAGTAGTAGCTATGGCTAAAATGTATTAAAAACAAAGTAATGTAAGTAATTATTATTCTAAAGATGTAATACTTTCAAACTTAATTCAAAAATATTTTTTAATTCTAAACTCTTAATTATTTATTAGACAATTTTAACTTAATTAATTACCTATCTTACTTGAAACTTAAGTTAGGAAATACAAAGAGAAACAAAAATCATGAAAAAGCAAAGCATGAGTTTTCAAAGTTGGTATTTAAAATGAGGGCTATTTTCCCGTATGTAAAATTGGCACATTTTCGTTATTCTTCTAATAGCGTTCAAAAGAATCATATTAGGCCTCTGAAGTTAAAACGATTGCCGCACGAAGCTCTGTTACAGACTTATATCGTGTTTTATATATTTCATTTGCCATGAAACCCCATAAGAAAAAATCTAAAATCGAAAGATCGAGGGAGGTATCTTGCAGGTCCGTGGGTACCAACCCATTTTAGAGGAAAGTTATCGTCCAAAAATGCCCTTAAAAGCGCAGAGTTGTGGCTTGGGGCACCGTCTTGTTTAAGATAAACGACATCTTCCATCAGTTATGGGGTAACTTCCTCAAGGATTTCTAGGTATCGACGCGCTGTGAGACCTTCAAAAATTCTATAGACATACGTCTTCCAAAAATGAAACTCGAGACCCCAACCGCAAAGCGTCCTTATGTCAAATGGTGATTTTCTGCGGGCTAGTTTCTGGTATTACGGCGATTGAAAATTCCCGCAATTGAAAAACAATGTGTAATTTGTCGTTGTTGCCAGTTGCCTCCTCTATTTGCTGGCAAGAATATGAAGGCGTTGCTTCCACATAACCCAATGCCTTTATTTCTTTTCTCTCTCTATCTTGTTTGGTGTATGCTTTATCACGGGGCTGGCTAAATGATCCGTGTCCTACTAAATTTGATTTATGGCGGACAAATATGTCTCGAAAAGTTTGCCTTCTCTCTGGATATCTAATATGAACAAAAAGGACTTCTAAAATATTATCCTAACCATAACGCTAAAAATACGTTACCTTTGTAAACATAATTACGAAGCTTCTTAAGGATTTTAATTACGTTGTATGAAACAAACCAACGTATCATACTTTTCATAATTTTTGTAGACCGCTATGATTGTAAAAATAAAGTAGGATCGGATAACTTTTTGACCTGACCCCGTATACTTGCCTGGAAATGCAACGTTTTCAAAAACGCCCTGTATCTTAAAAACCAAAATGAAAATGAAAATGAAAATTCTGCTGTCATTTTTAATTTCACCAAAAAGTAGTACATCGTCGCGAAAACAGCAACCCTCTATCTTTAAAAATAAGGGAAATACCCCGCAAAAGTGCCGTAAGTGGGATACCCTGTACAAATCAATTTGAGAACTACAAGCTATTACATTCTAATATTAAGTTTACGTAAAAGTTTATGTCACGCTTAGCTAGTACCTAGGAGAATACCTTAGTAGACATAACGAGTTGCCAAGACCGTCCACCAAGAATTAGGTCTAAAACATAAAATATTTGGCAACAGAATTCTCTCTTTTGAGTATTTACCAGAACATATAAAACAAAACGGAGAATACGAATCGTAATAGACAGGAAACACCAGTAAATAAAAAATAGGTTAGGTTAGGTGCTAATAGTCACTAAGTAAATATTTCTTGATGATGGTTTTAATTCCAGCATCAAGGTTTCGATTTTCTAAATTTTTAATATCCTTAACTAAAATATCGAATTTTTAGCTGGCCAAAATCGAAACTGGAGAATTGTCCCTCAACTCCTTCATAGCAATCAAATTAGCTTATGATTTGAACAAGGCAACGAATAATACAAAAGACCTGTATGGTGCTGATGTGTTGGTTTCATACGACCTAATCAAAGAACTTCTTAGCTACGAATCGCGAGTTCACGGCCTCAACTTAACACACAGTCAGGACAAAGACTACATCAGCAACGTGGTCCATACAATCAATATTATTTTGTCAGAAAAATACGCAGATCACTGGAGTAGAATTAAGGAATTGACTGGAGAAAGTGTTGAAAATATGATAAGTTTTATGGAAAAATATATTAACATTTTGTTGAAAAGTCAACACGATACATATACCAGTCCTTTCGAAATTGTTTCGCCAAACGTGGGTAAGTAGTGCCAATAAAACCTATGCAAACGATGAAACGATTCCAATTATAACGAAACAAGTATGTGGTAGTGCATATATTATAGTACTATGATATACTATCTACTTATATTTATTTAACGGGCAAAAAGGGTTTTTGGGTATATTGAAATTCATACGTTATAAATTTTAACTTTTTGTTTAACTTCACTTATTTTGCTTGTATAACGATAACAAAATAGAGTTTAAGGTCGCGTAATTTTAATGTCATCGAAATTGTTCACCTCGCATATGTATTGTTTACTTCATTATTGTTAAGGTCACCTGGATTCATTAACTGCTTTACGGCAATGTTATGACCTAGCGAATGTTGTATTTACAATTTATGTATTTCCATTGACCTATCGAAAAATATGATTTTTTTTTCGATTAATATTTCGTTTTTTCATTGTTTTGTTTTTTTTAAGTAAATTTCGCTTTGCCCATAAAATTGTTACAATTTTCCTGCGGCAATAAAGCATACTTTTATTTGTTTGTTTTTAGCGCCGTATAACTTCCATTATTTCTTTTAATTCCGTCATTCTACTTTGAATATGTTGCTCTAGTCAGTGATGTTCGTTACCCTGTGAAATATTTACTTATAATCATTGACATAGTTCCATATGTCTTATGATAATCATATCATCGGTATACTGCAAATATTTTGACACTATTTTTCATCTTAGAGTTGTCTAAGTAAAAAAAAGTTATATAATATACAAACTATAAAAAATTAGATGCTTAGCAATGTTTTTTCTATACAGATATGTACAAGTTGCTAGGCTTGTGTTTTAATTTCACTATAATTTTAAGTGTTATCCACTCTTAAAGAATGTACCTTTTTGTCGTTTATTATTCGTGTTTTTAGACTACCATATTCTTTATGGAGACCAGTATTTAAACATTATAAATAATACTTACTGCCTCCTGAACCAATTAATATTCCCTCCTTATAGACTATACGTTTATAATTTGTAAGTGTGCTTTGTATTAATTGAAAAAGATACTAATTTTTATTCTGATGTAAACGTGTAGAAGTCATCAGTGCCATTGTAGCCAAAAAAAAAAACATTGATTTTCTGGTAAATATTATGAAAAAGGAATTCCTTCAACCTATGTTCGACAAGTTTGACGGGGTTTTCAGATGCTTGCGCCCTGCAAGTAGAGAAACTGGTTAGTTAATAATGTCATATATTTATCTTAACACTGATTTTATAATTGGCATAATAAGTATTTAATTCCAAATGCTAAGTGACTTCTAATGAATCTGTTTAATGATTTCGTTGATATAATATCACTGGTTGATGCATAATTGTTTTCTAACTTATTATGTTTTATTGTTTATATTTAATCATCATTTATACACCTATTAATTGTCTGTTTAAGACTCTAATTAGTAGATAGCGTCTTAATACAAATTCGCTATACTTTTTTTTATAATTTGCTAGTACCTATGTCTAGTTGAAGTTTTAAAGGGTCTACAAATTTTATTATATTAAGTTAGAGTTTCAGTATGTTGCCGAATGTAAAAGTAAAAGAATTTAACCCCATATGCTCCACGTTATATTATATTAATTCCGCAAAGCCGACTATTTGTACACAAGTGCAAATAAACAAATATTTAGAACATTTCCACTATATTGCAAATATTGACAGCTGTTGCGACAACACTGTGTCTTCATCAGAACATTATTTCAAACTAATATCCAAATACAAAATGTTTGACCTATCTGTCTTATTGTTGTATTTTATGATTGAACCCTCAACACGTAATATATTCCCTAAGTAGGTATATAAATTTAATAATGGTGAAAAACCAAAGTCCAGCTGGTCATTGAGCAAAATATTTCGGACTTTACGTCTATTTATTTCCAGAATTTCTAAATAGGTTAATTTTGTACTCTTGTTAGCCATATGCAAAACTTTATAATCGTTGTTAAAATCGTGTTGTTCTTCCAAAAGATGTTTGGCATAATTTGAATCCGTTTTACCCTTAATATAAGAACTTTCGTGTTTGAAATTGTCTCCCTGTTTGTTCTATGTATACATTATTATAAGTACCACAACCTAATTTATATACCCCTGATTTTTGGCCTTTGTCTGTTTCTTATTTATTGTTTTTTATGTATCTACCTAGAGTGTGGTTAGATTTATAGGCTATTTTAGTATTTTCTGAAAATTCTTTGCTATTTTAGGGGTGTTTTTCCTGTGTATGTACACATTTTAAAATTGTCGTTGGGTTTGTTATTGTAATGTATGATGATGTATTCTAGGAAAACTTGCAATTGTCTTTGTGTAGCCGTAAAATAAGCTAATATATCATCTACGTATCTATACTATCTATACCAATAAATCCATTATCACACCTTCCTCACTCACATATACTGTTCCTTTGAAATCAAAATAGTTCTGACCTAAACACACTGACATTGCTTCCCGAATATCGTTTTTAATGACTGGATTTACATTATTTTTATTTAGGAAAATGTCTACTAACTTAATAGCTTCTATGGGAGAGACCCTGGGAAACAGATTCTGCACATCTAACGAGACAAAAAATGCATTTTTAGGAATGACTATGTATTTGGATACTAATTTGAAACAATATTCTGACGACGACACAGTCATGTCGAAACAGCTGTTAATATTTGCAATATAGTTGACAATTTCTAAGCATTTGTTTATTTGTACTTGTGTGCAATAAATTTCCATCAAGTAACGGCTAACTCCATTGAATTTTTTTCTGTCTATTTATCTCTGTACTATTCTTTGCACCAAACATATTGGACATTTCTTGAAACTCATACCAATATAAATGAGGTCATTGCTGATTTTTATGTTATGCATAAATAAATAAATCCATAATTAACAAATTAAGACATAAAGACAAATTAAGAATAATTTACAAAAAAATGTGTAATACTGAAAAACTTCTACAATTTTAATAATTAAGTACTTAAGTTAAAAAATATATCAGAATTGCAGAGTTCACATATTTCTATACAAAACAAAATAATATTATGTCGATTCTCGCACTTTCTGGTCCTTTATCCTTTATAAATAGTAAAAAATTGTTATAAATAGTAAAAAAGGATCACTGCACATACCTATAATAATTCTTAATGGCCTTGAATACAGTAGCCGTGAGGAAATAGCTGGTACATTTGCAAAATATGTTGGCAGTTTGTTTAGTAAAACACATATATTATACAATATATATGTTTTCGTAAACAGCATTGAATTTGGTGATGGATTGTAAGATATTGGAAGCCTAAACGATGGTAAGGCAATTGTGCCCAACAATCTTCTGTCTTTTTTGTCAGAGACTTTGCAGATGTAACACTTCATTGTTTTTATTCAATCTGATTCTCAAAATGCATACATTTCCAAACGACCGGAAAAAAAATGTGTCCAGTTTTCAGAAAAGGCAACAAATGTAATAAAATAATAAATATTGTCCAATTGTAGTACCGGCCGCGTCGGCTGAGATATTTGAATAGCTCACAATATATGAATATATTTATGCATCGGTACATCTAAGGATATCGCAGTCCCAGCATGAATTTATGAGAAAATAGGTCTACTGTTAGTAACTTAATGTCAATATCACAAAGTATTTCAGATATCTTAAATAAACGTGGCCAAGTGGATATTGTCTACACTGATTTTGTAATATTACTAGAAAAATTAGATAAAGAATTTGGATTTCATTCGGGTTCATAAGATCATATCTTTTTAACCGTGGAAATATAGTAAATATAACGATATATAAATCCATTTATACCAACTTCTGGTATACCTCAGGGTTCCAACCTCGAACCCCTGTTGTTTTTGTTATTGTGGGCCCACGAAAACTTTACACCCCGATTATCCGGCTGGAATCTGGAACAATGCTCTGACCCGACGATTTTTTCATCCCCGTAGCCTTAACCCCCTAGCTGCGGGTAGAACAACCCCCGAAATTTGAATAGGGTAGAAGGTTCGTACCATACGTCTTTTTAAAAGTCTCATCGAGTTGTTTATGATCCTATAATTTCGCCTTATTATTTTCCACCACAACGAAATGACAGCTTGTTAAAATTTGTTAGAAATTTAAAGGTCTGGATACAAATTAGGTTTCGTTTTTTTTACTCTCGGACTTCTGATTCGTAGGGAACAACTTGTCTGCTTTTTTCATCCCCGTAACTTCAACCCCCTGAAGGGGGGAAGTACAACCCTCTAACTTTGAATAGGGGTGAGGGGTGTTGCGATACCTCATTTTGAAGATCTCATCGAATACTATCCGACCCTAAAATTTTGAATGCAAAATTTTCATCGATAACGAAATGAAAGCTAAACTAGTGAAAGGGGCAATATGGAAAAGATGTCTACTTAATAACCAACAAAAATACTACTTACTTTTGTGATCAGTTTATTAAATGCTGGAAATGACCACCATGCAGTAAAATAAGTTGTATTCAAAACGTTCCCGTACACTACGTAACATTTTGGGTGTAATTTGAGTTTGACGGCATTCCAGATGACCCCATAGAAAAAGTCCATAGGATTCAGATTAGGTGACCTGGATGGTCACTCAATATGTCCCCTTCTTCCTATCCAAAAAAGCCAATCTAAAAATTGTCGCACAGGTTGTACGGAAGGCCAGGAGGTGGTAGGCCATCTTGTTGAAAAATGATCGTATGATGGTCTTCTTCATTCTCCAGAACTTGTACGAGGGCTTAATGAATAGCATTCTCTAATAATTCCAGATAAATTTCGCTATTGAGTTTATCGGATATAAAAAGGGGGCCGATTACTTGATTTCCATAAATGTCCGCCCAGACATTTAATTTTTGGTTCAAGTACTTCACGAAATAGTCTTGGATTTGACCAATACCGACAGTTATGCCCATTTATAATGCCGTTAAGGTAAAATGAATATACATCCGAAAAGCAGATATCGAACATATAGTTTTGATTGTTGTTAATACTTTCACTGACCACTTCACAGTACTGGAATCGGCGATCGAAATCATCCTCGTCCAGTTCATGAACCAATCGTATCTTAAAAGGATGGAACTTATGTTGTTTAAGGATTCTTCTGAGTGTTGTGCGTGATACATCAGATACGTCAGACAGTTTTCTAGTACAAAGGGTTACATTGCTACGTGACCTAAAACTGACACTTCCCTCGCTTCTTCTCTTTCATGCACCCTCTTTTTATTTCCGACAGAACAAATAGCGTCAAATTTCCACCCTTACCTCCATGGAATACACCATTTGAATTCTACGAAAAATTATCAATCGATTTGACACGGTTGTAACGTTCTTAAAAATGCACCATGAACTGAGGTAAATCGTACCCATGGTGCAGCCACAAACTTTTTTTTGACAACAAATTTGCAAATAAATAAAAACTACCAAATACCAATCTGGTAAGAATAATCCGTCGAGGTAAATTCCATATTGCCTGTTAACTATTTTCACTTTCATTTCCTTATCGATGAAAATTTTAGGGTCAGATAGTATTCAAAATGAGATATCGCAACACCCCTGACTCCTATTCAAAATCAGAGGGTTGTGCTTCCTTCCCGTTAGGGAGTAGACAAATTGTTCCCCTCGAATCAGAAAACGACAGGTCTGAGAATTCTTCGATTTTTTTCACAAAATGTAAAAAAGAAATCCAGTTTGTATTCAAATCTCTAACAAATTTTAACAACCTGTAATTTCGTTGTGGTTGAAAATAACAAGGAGAAATTATAGGGTCATAAAGAACTCGATGATACCTTTAAAAAGAGGTATGGGAAGACCTCCTTCCCTTATTCAAATTTCGGGGGTTGTTCTCACCTTAGCTAGGGGGTTAAAGCTACGAGATGAAAAAAGCTGAAAAATAGTTCCCCTTCAAATCAAAGATCGACGAGTCCGAGCGTTTTTTCAGATTTTAATTTTAAAGCCGGGAAATCGGGGTGTAGTTTTCGTTGGCCCACCCTGTATAGATAGTATTACTCACGTTGTTAGAAGTGCATCTTTCTTGTCATTTGTGGATGATCTAAAAATATATTACGACAAGGATAAATAGTATGTCTTAAATATGTATCAACCCTATTTTTTTATTAAAGAAATAAATATTCAGCTAATAATATATTTCATTTTTAGTACTCGGCCTGGACATTGTCACTCCCGAATCCTTATATGGCTACGAACCAGAATTTGGACTGCCAATTTTTTCCACTGGACAGAGCTACACAACTGAAAGTGTTGTTCTTCCAGACACTTCTCAATTTTTGCAGGACAACAAATTATCCCAAATACAAGGTCCATTAGTGGGCTTTCCGAAATATAATAATTACCTTTTAGATAAATCCAAATTCGATC
This sequence comes from Kuschelorhynchus macadamiae, assembly GCA_030620095.1. Lineage (NCBI taxonomy): Eukaryota > Metazoa > Arthropoda > Insecta > Coleoptera > Curculionidae > Kuschelorhynchus > Kuschelorhynchus macadamiae. The sequence continues at coordinate 1,477,610 of JAUTXW010000329.1, forward strand.
AAAATTCCCGTATTTTTATTCCTCTGTCGTTGCTTGGCATAAAACCCGTAGAACTTGGTGAAATTACAACTAAGCATAGTTTGCCAGGAGATGGTGCTATTATCAGCTATATCCAATATAAACAAGCAGGTAATTTGTTACCAAAAAAATACGACGAATCTGTTGTTCGTAGATGGGGGGTTGATATAACAATTGGATCTCCGTTACTGTCAATCGGAGTATTAGTTCCTGAATACGTAGATGCTGTAGATTCAACCACCCTACATGATCTCGACGTTAAGCTCCCTGATATTATTTTGCCGGACGACAAATGGACCAAAAAGATATTTGTGGAGCCGGAAGTAAAAATTCACGAGAATGAAGCTCAGTACTTAAGGTCTAGAATAAGGCGGGATCGAGGTGTTAGAAAGAAACTCCTTTACAGGAGTTTGTCCGGTATTCCACTGAAGTCGCCCATAAGATTGCAGATTTGGCTTAATTCAAGTGATACGGTGTTCAATGAGAGATCTAATCCGCAATGTGTGCACTGGTCCACTGCAAGAGGGTAAGTTATGAGTACGCCCTATTTTGTCTTTCATTACTTATTTAATATTTGATAGCACTATAAGAATACAAACAACAATTGCCAAATTCAACTTGAATTCAGTACGTAGTCGTTGTGGTAATTAAAATATATATAGTGGTATTTCTTAGTCCTTCCATATTTTGCCGGACGCATTGTTCCTACTAAGCCAAGTATTTGAAAAATACATTTGTTAAACTGTATTATTTTGCAACCACAAGAAGTATGTACTTGATAATAACTTTTTTTTCATATTTTTCTGGTTTCTAGTCCTTGGCTATTTGTTTTGTTGTTACTCCTCTCGTAGGAGAGAAAAATGTATCCTCCGAGGTTTTTGCAGATCTTTGCGTTTTATGATCCTAGATCCCGAAATACATGTTCTCCAATTTCTGTCGGACTGTGGTTCTGTCTGTGGATTGCATAGTTCAAATACTATTATCCGACTGACTTTGAAATTTTAGTCAAAAATCAACTTTCATATGGAGATTATCTGGTAAAATTTTGGTGTGAAGCCATTATGGCGGAACAAAATGACCGCCTAATGATTACAGTAGGTAATTCCGCAGTTAACTTATGCTTTAAATAAATCAAAATAACTGCACTAAGGCAATACCTCTAGACACTGTTTTATCTCAATAAACGCATTATCTACCCCTGATCTACTGCAACTAGATAAAGTTAAAGACATATAACAGCGATAAATGCAGCGTGTTCAAAGTAGATATCTATAACACTATAATGGAATGTTCGAAACTACGTAAGGCGCTATTTTTATAGTTACCTAATTATTACACCAAGAGATGAATGTCTAGTTTTCTTATCTACTTTTTTGCCAATAGATGCTATTTCATCATGTGTATGCATTAAATTATACAAAGTATGTAAGGTAAGTAAGTCAAGATATTAAAATTTGGAGTTACCGAGTTCTTAGAAACAGTAGGCGATATACCCAGCCCAGCTAAATTCTCCATAACTTGGCCCTCAGCATAAATATTAACTGTTCACTGTCAATATTAGTGAATAATTATTTTTCTGACTGGGTGCTTAAAGCCAAACCTCTGTACAGGGTGTCCAGATTTCGATGGTTTTATCCCTGTTATTTGGAAAGATACAGGGTTGCGGTTATCACATCACTGAGCTACTTTTTGCAAACTAAAATTTGCATAGCCCGCTTTGTTTCCAAGATTCAGGGTGAAAAATACCAGTGGTGTATTTTGATTTTTGCTGTGGGTAGTCATTTTTATGATACGACCCAAAGTTAGGTTTTTTTAAATGGGATACCCTATATATTTTTAAATATTCTGTTTTTGTTTTTTACAAGCTTTTCAAAAATATATCGCACGGTATGTTTATTTTCAATATTAACTCCAATATTAGCACTTTTTATATTAAAAAATCAAACAATCTTGAAATAACAAAAGCAGTTCATGTCAGAATAGCGAACGTTATACATTAATACCAAAAAATATAGCGTTTGCTGTATTTTTTCTCGATTTGCATTAAAGCTTTTTAATAACATTAAGCCTGGGTTATAGATTGAAAACGTTTGCGTCTTACGTCGCCGTTTGCGCTGACCTTGAAGTAAGCAATTGGTGTGGTTATATTTTTCCGTCATCCGTTTGAGTTTCCGCTAGCCGTCGAAAATATGGTGATCTTTAACTGTGCCGGAAGCGGCTAGTAAATCGACGTTTGCGTTAAGTTGCAGCCAATGAAATTGCTAGATTTTAGAGGACCTTCTAAAACGTCCGCCCTTCGTAATAAATTTGACATTAATATATACACATAACACATAGGGTTTGGTCTCAGAAAAATAAGCATATTATATTTCCACGTTAAAGGCAAAGCAGGTTTGGATCTAATGCTGCATGCTTCATTCTTGGAAGCAAAATAGTCTACAAAATCTATGACGTCACCCTTACTGCAATTAAATACTTAGAGATTCTGGAAATAGTTGTGCCTGAAATAACCGAACATGTTCCTTTGGCGTGACTCGATTATCTGTATTTGCAGCAAGATAAAGCTCCCGGTCATAATGCTCAAATAGTGAGAGTCTATCTAAATGCAAACTTTCCAAGCCACTGCATTGGAACCAATGGACCTGTAAAATGGCCACCTAGGTTACCCGATTTATCGGTTGTGGATTTCTTTTTACCTTCAAAACAGAATTTATACTAGACAGTTTCAAACAGTAGAAGAATTGAAAAATGGTACTGGCTACTGAAGAGGTCTTCAGAGTGTTACAGCGGCCGGCGGCTATTATTTTGAATGTCTTGAGGCGAATACTTTGAACAACAGTTATAACAATATTTATAAAAAAATTAGCTAATAATACTTTTAGATTAATTTTTATATGTTTAATTATTTTTAGTTTTGTGTTAGGTTTTCAGCTTTTTAATTGATTTAGTAGGTAATAATTGTAAGTAGTTGTAAATAATTTAAGTTCCTGATAAGTAGGTATTAAAATGTGAAAATTCAAATCCGTCTGGGCCTACTAAGAATATTTTTTTAATAAAGTCCTAATATTTAATAAAGCCTTTTAAAAAACCTAACTTTGGGTCATATCATAAAAATGACTACCCACAGCAAAAATCAAAATAAACCACTGGATTCTACGTAAAAAACTCTTTAGAACCACTTTTTATTTTTCTGATAAGTTAAACGATAACCAAGATACGAGGCTGTCCCAAAATGCAACATTTTTAATTTCACGATGTATCTTAGAAAAAAAGTGGGCTTAGAAAAGTTTAATTACGGCATCTTTCGTTTCACAACAAAGTAGCATAGTGATGTGAAAACTGCAACCCTGTATTCGGGTTTTTTTTACATATCGTGCTCTGCCCCTTATTAATTATATAGTTCAATTAACATTTGCTTCGTTGGGTATTTGTAAAGTATATTCTTGATACTATTTTGTTGTGACGTTACGTATATTCTTGATAGTATTTTCTTGTGATGTTGAAATATTTAAACTAGATTCAGACCTCCCAGCAGGTCTCTTTTTTGAAAAAGTCCCTACATTTCCTGAGATTTTTTAAGGAATAAAAATGTAAATACATTTTTAGAATCTTTTCTGTTCAGTAATGTATCGTTTTACTAAGTTATTGTATTAATCTCTAACGCAAATTGCCTCCCAATAAATTCAATTGAGTAGTTTTTATCTGCTTCAATTGGTAAGCCCGATTGTTGTAGCATTATTCCTTTTCAGGGTGTATGGATTTTCTCTCACTCTCGTGTTTCTAACGGCAGTGTAGCCGTTAAAGGGGACAGTGTAATTGTGATATTAAAATAAGTCTCTGTGAATATTAAAGTTTTATTTTTTTTTGTTACAGATAACCATATAATAAAATATCTTAAAGCCAAGCAAGTGTGTGAATGGAATTAGCCGAACTTTAATTAATGGAGTTTTTTTTGTTGTTGTGTGAAATTGTTGGCAATAATGAGAAATGCTATGTCCAAAAGGGGTCTATTCGTTTTATAAATCCCCGTGAGCGAAAAAAAAAGTGAACATTTTCTTTTACGTCCTGTATTCTCTAAAACTTTCATATAGCATCCAAAAGTTATTACAGAGGCCATTAACGTTCTGAAGTTTTTTTTTACCTAACAACATCCACACTCAGTAGTCACATTGAAATATTTTGTAGAGGACTATCCTTTTGATACGTACGAATAAATTAAAAATATTAATTTAACAATACATTTAAGGTCGGGAACACTCATTTCACGCGACAGGGATCTGTCTGGGCGACTTTAATTATTACACACATACAAATTGCTAAACCACGCATATTCAAATTATATAATAGGTTTAGATTAAGGAGGTATGTAAACTATAACTGTCTACCATACATACTTTTACGAGTGCAATGACCCCTTCATCATTAATTGGTAAAATGGTATATTTAGAAAGTTCCTGTAAAAGGTAGCTAGATGCCCGTTGATTTTGTAAGCATCCGTGATTTAAATAAATCATCGTAACTAGTATTGTCGCCTAAACAAAAGGGGCTATCAGTCAACTTCATCTTATCCAATGCCGAAAATTGCTTTAGATAACTCCTTTAGCTTAACGTTGTGTCTTGAATACTTGGTTTAAAATTCAATTTTTTATTACTTCGAGTATAATGATTGGAATTATTAGCTGCATAATCCATATGTTTTCCACATATTGTGAATATTTTCTATGAGAAAAAGAGATAGTTTTGTAAATCAGAAAATGTTATACCTTCGTTAATGGCTTGTTTTGCAAATGTGGCCTTATTAGTACCCTTTGCGCCTGCGTGACCTTTAACCCTGAGAAACTTCTTCTTTAACCTTCCTTAGGGCCGAATTTACCATTCCGAAGGTAATTAGCAAATTTTACACTGTAGGTCAAATTTAAATTATAATAAAAAAATTGAGAGTTTCACATTTCACAATGTGACAGTTAGTACTAGCATTTAATTACCCTTTTTTAGCAAGACAGATGCATTTATTTCACTACATGCTAATTTGTTCTGCGGTAATTTCAGTAAAGGATATTTATTGATACCATAGTTTCAGTCGAATGAAGGAGCCTTCTTGCAAAAGTTTATGTTTTATTTGATTTGTTGTTTTCAACAGCAGAATTTTTCCAGCAAAGTTTACTGAATAAAAATATAAGTTGCAGCACTGGGCCGTCGGCGCTTTGAAAATCGCAGATAAAAGGCGAGCCGTCTAGTTTCAAACCCCATCGACACTGCCCTCCTATTACGGAGCTGTTTAAAAGTAGTTTGGCTTCGCGCTACGAATTTTTATCTACCAGGGAATTTCAAAAGTATAAATAGTAACTTTAGACAAAAACTATTGAGTTGAATTTTGTCGTCGGAATAGTTTAATATTTTGCAATTATAGTTTTAAATGTTATTTAAATATAGTGAATTTAATATTAAATTGTTACTTATCTGCCAGTCGAATTTAAAAATACAATATTTTATTATATAAATAAAAAAATCGGTAAATTTCCTTTACTCGGAACTTCCCTCGTTTTTTTCCATTTGTTCGGAATAGTGAAGTATGACTCAGTTTACTTCAGCACATAGTCACGTATATAAGTGTTACATATACTTTTAATTTTTATTGGCCGCCATTTTGTTTCATGATATTGGATTCCTACCAATATTTTACCATTTTCTTTCTACCTAGGTCACAATTAACTTTTGGGCATAATTTAAAATTAATTCAATAAATAGTTTTTCCATTGACACATACCGCCATTTTAATTAAGTCATGTTGTATTCGTACCAACTTATCCCATTTGCCCATTTAATTTTTCTGCAAAATTTAGTCATTTGAATAAAATTTATTTACGATGATTTTTTAAAAAATGTATTTGGCCACTATTTCGTTTCGTCATCTTAAATTGAAACCCATATTATCAGCAAGGCCCATTAACTCTATAGGTTGCCTCGAGTGATCTTGACCTATCCCAACTCGGTGTCAGCGATCTACGTCACTCGGCAACCGGCTTGCTTTAGCACGGCATTGTCAATATCTCTTCTGTGTGCCTTTAATTACATAGATTAATCTTTTTTTGTTCAAAATTGAAACTTTTTTTTACAATAATATGCAGCCTTCAAGATATAAGTTATTATAATTTTAAACTTAGGTTTAGGGATTGTTTAAATTTTAACCAAGTTTTTTTCCATTTCAAAAAGTTCGCTTAGGGATGTTGGTTTAAATTTTAACCAAGTTTTTTTCCATTTCAAAAAGTTCGCATCGTATTTGAAAAAATATGATGTATTTTTAAAGTTTCAAAAAATATTCTTGTAAAAAGTTTTAGCATCACAAATGGTTGTATACGTTAAGAAAATGTACATTTTTATTATACAAGGTGTCCCAGTATTGTGTTCTCGGTTTTGGTAATAATGGTTAGAGATAGAGAAAAAGTTTAAATGTAAATATTAGTATTTAGGATGACTTACCTGATTATACCTACTTAAATAGTTTTTCATATACGAGACACCCTATATTTTATTACATTTTTGAATTGTATGTAAAATTCTACGTCTACTTCATGTATTGTCCATGGGCCTAAGTTTAATTGTTTTCGAGATATTAATAATTAAAAACTTGGGATTTTCAATTTTGAACAGCTGTAGAGTCTAAACGGTTCAAATTAGAACAAAGCTGTTTGCACTTTCCTGATTTAGTTTTTAGTAGTCTACCATAAATTTCTTCTCTATTTCTAACCGGTACCAAGATATCAACAGAGAACACACTATGGGGACACCTTATGTATATTATAAGTATTTTTCATATTTTATTAACTACAGGTATGCTATTTACAGTAAACACAATTACTTAACTGTTCAAACATCTTTTTTAATAATAGGAAATAAATCAGCACATAATGTATGCTTAAACGGTAACAAATTAAAAATTCAGTTAATAATTTTTCTCATTTTTTATACAGCTTTTCGTGGAGTCCACTTCAGAATGGCTTCCTTTTTTACCTTTTTTTTCCTTCGCCAGTTAATTTGAATATTTCATCCTTATAAATAACCTTTGTCTTACGAACAGTCTTGGGGCATCTAGGTTTATGTTGTTGTGTCTATTTGTAATTATTTTCATTCATATTTTACTCATAATTTACATAAAAAGTCTTTTAGAATATTCACATATGTACACAGAACGACGAAAATGTCTTAAAACTTTCACTTGAGGAAGTAAGAAAATACTCTGAAAAACACAACTGACATCTATCTCAACGAAAAGGTCAAGCTGAATAAGCAATAAATTGGCAGCCTTGTCAGACGGGGTTGCCAATCGACATCACAACCCCCGCCTCACCCTCGCACCCCCCTCGGCCGTTAGC